>OZ007496.1:25486599-26070249 GCA_963931805.1 Microdon myrmicae
TATCCAGGGGTGTCACGTGGAGGCTGTGTGGAGGACGAGATCGTGACGCCAGCATGGGCGAGGGTTCTACCTCGTCCCCACAACTTCTTAACACAGTTCCGCTGCTGATCGTTCTCCAAGAGCTAGCAACACAAACGAAAGACAGCGCACTGTTCACCCGAAAGAAGAGAAAAGCAACCAGGCACCCCAACTCAGTGTCCGCGGGCAACAAGTTTAATGAAACACTCGATTGTTGGTTGTTGATGTTCCTTCATTGTTCTCCGTTATTTTGCCTGTATTGCAAATTCGCGAAATTGCAGCGGAATTTTATTGGAGTGTGCCTGATCACCATGCAAAAGGAAATGAAACACGTGAGGTTTCACTGAATTTAATTGAGTTTATATTGTTCATGTTCTGTGGTATTTTGAACTTAATAATAATTGTCAATTGACTGAACACCTAACTATCGCGACTTTACTGCACTGTAGGAAATACAAAATTTATTGGGAAATGTCTCGTTTATAAAAGATACTCACCACTACGACAACGACTCAGGGATGTATTCGGGTATGTACGCATCTCCGTGCCCACCGGGGAGCGGGGGGGGGGGGGGCAACGACCTTGGTGGTCGGCGGATGGAAATGGACTTGTAACGTAAAGCCACTGTAATGTAAAGGGTCTCACCCAAAGACAAGAGTGTCTGCCTCACTGTAATGTAAAGGGGGCTCAGGTTGGGAGTTACTATAATTTACCTGCGCCACTGCAACGTATTTTAACGTATGTTGGGAGTTACAGAAAATATATACATATATGATTTCAATTGGTACTTGTCGGTTACGGAAGAACAGATAAAGTTGAATAGGGGTGCAGTCTGTCAAGAAGAATAACTAGAGTTGAAAAGGTGTGCAGTGGATGCTTTATAGAGTTGAAGAGGTGTGCAGCCTATGTTTTTCTTGTAGGCGGAGAGTATCGGGACCAGTTATTGAGTTTGCTGCCACCTGTAGCAGTATATACTCTCGGGAAGACTAATAGTCGTTAGTTGCAAAAACGATTAGCGAATGGAGGTGGGCTTGTAGGCTACGTCGCTTAATTTATTTCTTGCAAAAAATGTGTTAAAACTTACGGAACAGAAAATGCATTTAGACGTACCTGGGTAGTACCCTAGGTACTCACGTTTCTGGCGCTACCAACCGCTTCTCCAGCTCCTGCACGGCCCGATGAATGTCCCAGCACACAAACAACACGTCCTTCTAATCTTTATAATGTTTATTGTTCTCTTGGTGATAATCCCAATTCTCGGGTTACAATGTTGAATCCATATCAGTACGTATAATTAACAACCGGAACGTTGAACATTCCTCGCAACCAGCGGTTTTATTTAAACAAAGGCAAAACGGTACGTACTTCACCTTACCAAACGAGTAAATCTAACGTTTTACTTTCTTAACAAGAAAACGCAATATTTATAATTTAACAGGAAGAACTGCCACTTATTTATGACACCACAAAATAAGTTACTCTTTAACTCGAACAAAAACGAAAAAATATCATACAATAAATTAAATTAACAGTCGAGACGAAATGCTTCTTGTCTTCACTCTTTTACTGTACACCCACTACTTTCATCATGCACACCTGTCAACAAAGGTGCTCCGAAATTCACACTGCCCCCCCCCCCCCCCCCCCCCCCCCCTGCCATCTTTATTCGGCATCACTGCCCTGATCAACATTCATCTTCAACGGCGGTCGACTTCGAAACTAGCCAAAGTCACCACCGCCGAAAAGATACTGGGTTTATACGCCGCCAGTATTTATTTTATATATTCTGGTTAAATTAAGGACGATGGGGAAGATACTTACGTAACAGACTCAACGATATTCATTCGTTGTCAAAAGAAATTTGCCCAGTTAAACTGGCTCTCTTACTTTTAAGGGTGCATTTTCTATCCCAAGAGAAACGCGAAGTCTCTTTTTGGGGGTAGGGAACCAGATCTCCTAGCGAAGATCTATGATGGTACACATGTATGTGTGAACATTGGTTCGTTTATAGAACGAAACCATGAAAACGAATCTAAAACAAAGAAAGGGCATAATGTGCATCCATACGATGTGAGTTCGGCTAAGCAAACAAGCCGAATCTCATTGGATGCTAATTGGCTCTTTGTTTGCTTATGTGAGAAGGTCAATAGTAACGGATCCAGGAATATGTAGGACCGTATAGATCATTGTCTAGGAATGTGCATTGCAGCTGTATTGATAGACCGCAATGCCGGTGGACATGGTGCTAATTGGTTTAGCGTATTCACAGGGAATCGGTGTTCATAGCATCGCTGCCAAGGATAAGCAGACCATACCTATTTGCATTTGCCTATGCTGTAGGATTTCATTTATGGTTTAAGACGCGAGATGCCTATATTTGCTTTTGTCCCTTGGGTATAGGTCGCCAGCCGATGTGTATGTCTAGGAATTTATTATACACATCGTGAGGCTGCGAAAAATGCGACGCAATGTTTATGATCCCTGTCATGATGGTTACATTGTATGTAAACCAAATTGTTTTGTTTTCAGAAATTCGACCAGGAAAATGCGTATGTAAGATTGGGATCTGTGATAAATTTGGATAGAATTCTTATGGGGAATTTTTGGATTCGAATGAATGAATGAAGGTAAGAATTCTTTTCCAAAAGCTTTTAAATAAATAAATTTGATAAGCTTGATGCGTGAAGCATTTACAGGTGCTAATGCAATTGCATAAGCAGGAAATCATGAAAGTTGGGTAGCAGTTATGGGGGTTCTTTGGGTAAGTGTACAGTGGGGTTTGGCGAAACCGCCACCACTGCATGTCAACTTGAATTGAACAGGTACAAGGATCGTCCTGGCCTTTGCCGGGTTGAAAACAATCAGTATCTTGAATACCATCAGCAAAATCAATATCGAGCAACCGTGGCATCTGCTCGAATATGATTGGCCAAATAAACTTCCATGTGCTTCAGGGTCCAAGTATAAAAAGGAAAACGAACATGTTTTCATTCGTATTGTTCCTTTTTTCAGTTGAGATGATCATTCGATCATGGTCATCAGTTTTGTTTTTCACTAGTCAATCCTCTGTCCGATCACACCGATGATCATTGAAAGTTAATCTATAAAATAAACAGTTGTAAACTATAAATCTCCATAGTAGTTTTAATCCCCCCGCTTGGTAGAAACCTTGACGTGGTGCGGGGGCTTAAAGTGCAATGAATCACTCAGGCTATGCTGACGGAAGCATATGCTTCCAGTAGGGCCACCCATGTCAGACAGGCTTGTGGGGAGGAAGTAATGTACCTGCATGGGTACTCCGTTCTACTTCCTCCTCCATCATGTATTGTTCGCCGCGCAAATCACCGAACCGAAAAAAACGAAACAAAACAAAACCTACGCCACACAAAAACACTGGAGGGAAAGTTAATGTTCTTTTATTTTATTGGATGTATTGGTTCGTTTTCACAAAAACTATTGAACACTTTCATATGAACTTAAGGATATTGTTTTATCAAAGAGACTATTGCATACCGATTTTTTTTTTTTTTTTTTTTTTTTTTTTTTTTTGAAATTTTTAAATTGTTTATTGTTTGTCTTTTACATTTTTGTATGATTTATTCGTTTTCACAAAAACTATTGAACACTTTCCTATGAACTTAAGGATATTGTTTTATCAAAGAGACTATTGTATACCGATTTTTTGCCGCACTATATGTTTTCGATAATAAACAATTTGGGATCAATAAATTTACGTTATTTCATAGATTCACGGATAAATTTACGTGGAAAAATAAACTAAAACTTCCTAGAGTTGAAAAATAAAACACACACGACTCCGGGTATATATTCGCGTGTTACAGTTTACGCTTCTCCGCTGGTGGCGCGGAGAGCGGGAGTTTCACCGTGCGACCAGCGTGGTCGGAGGATGGAATAAGACTCAAACGATATCCTCACCAATAAGGATATCGTTTTTTACCTACCACCAGGGAAACGTAAAGTCTCTCTTGGTGGTATAGGAAACCAGATCTTGTAATACAGGTCATGGTGGTATGTGTGGGATCGTTGAGATCAATGCTATTCACACGCGCAGTGGAACAGCGAAACAGGCAGGCGGCAAGGACAAAAGAAAAGGCGACCAAATGGTTCGCTCTTTAATGAGGGTCATGTTTATACGATGCCTCGTCGCTATTTTCGACGTTAGGAGAAAAAGGTGCTAAAAGCAATATGGATGTTTATGGCATCTCTGGCTGCAATAGAAACCGGGTTCATATTTGCATTAGAAAATGCTGGAGAATTTGGTTTCAGCGTCTATTGCGCTAATTATATGCAGCTGCTTGGGTTGTTTGTTGGTAAGACAAACAAAAAAGGTTGCCAGGCAATGTGTATGTATGGTATATGACGCGGCTGGGAAAATAGACGGCGCGATATTTATGGTCCCTGTCATGACGGTTACATTGATTGCAATCCGAATTATTTTGTTTACAGGAATTTGTCTGGTGCCGAATTGGTTCAGAATACCAAATAGGAAAACAAAGAAATCTTATGAAAAATTGTATGCGAAGGGATGCATGAAGGTAAATTTTCTTTATAGGGATTTTAGGGTTATAATAATTGGGTCTGTTTGATGCGTGAAGCATCTAAGATGCTAATGCGAATTGCATTAGCGAAAGCTGGTGCAGACCCGCGTTATGGTTATGGGGGTTTTTTCAGGAAGGCGAGCCGTGGGATCTGGCGGAATCGCCACAGGCTAGCGAGGAGTAACACACAAAGATCTACCACCCCTAATCCAGGGTGTTACGCGTCACCGTGCCCATTGGATGGTTTGCAGCCAGGGGTATACCGGCTGTATTATAACGGCGCCTCTCTGACACCGGGTCGAATCAGAGCA
Organism: Microdon myrmicae; assembly: GCA_963931805.1. Lineage (NCBI taxonomy): Eukaryota > Metazoa > Arthropoda > Insecta > Diptera > Syrphidae > Microdon > Microdon myrmicae. The sequence goes on from OZ007496.1 coordinate 25,491,488, forward strand.
GTAAGCAGACCTTACCACATCAAAACGGGGCTCTGATGTGGCGGACTATTTGAAACCCCAAGTCTCGTGGGAACAAAAATGTATAATCAATATACAAAAAACAATCCCACGAAAAACCCGGTAGGCGTAGATGTGATGAGCCGACACTACCATCAGGGAAAAAATCATCAAGAAAACACCGACTCGGCAAAAAGAAGACGTAGGGAAAAACTGAAAAAGCGGGATATACGCGTCGGCACGTGGAATGTTCGAAGGTTATATAAACCGGGCGCGATACAGACGGTCGTAGAAAACGTGAAACTATATAAAATGGACATCATCGCGCTTCAGGAAGTTCGACTCCCACATCAAGTAATCGAAACCAACGGGTTTACACTAGTGTGGAGGTACCGATACACATAACCTCGGAACTGGCTTCATCATAAGCAAGAAGATTACGTCCCATGTAAAAGATGTGAAATTTATTAATGACCGAATGTCGGTGCTAAAAATACCGGGCCGATGGTACAATTATGTATTTATAAACGTACACGCCCCAACAGAATCTACGGACGAAGAAACGAAGGACACATTCTACGAGACTCTAGAGGAAGTATTTGATGGGATCTCATCATTCGATGTTAAAATCCTCCTCGGCGACCTCAATGCGAAAATTGGAAAGGAAGATATCTTCCAACCAACAATAGGTAAAGAAAGCCTACATGACGTTTCAAATAATAATGATATTCGAATTATCACGTTCGCAGCAAAAGATCTGGTAGTGAAGAGCACGATGTTCAAGCACAAGCAAATCCATAAAGCCACATGGATATCACCCGACGGCGTAACGTGTAACCAAATAGACCACTTCCTCATAGACAAAAGACACCACTCGAACATCCTTGACATAAGATCATATAGAGGAGCAGATTGCGACACCGATCACCTTCTAGTGATGGGCAAAATTAGAAGTCGGCTGGCAGCAAACCCAGATGGACAGTCACGGGAGACGAGCAAAAAGTTCGAGATTGATAAACTAAAAGACCTACGTAAAAGGACGGAATATCAAGACGAACTAACGAATAGATTTAGCATCCTAGAGAATGACAGTAGTGAGGAAGAGGAAGCCAATAGTGCGGACACTAAATGGGGATCGATCAGAGACACAATCAAACAAACAGCCCAAGAGGTATTAGGATTTAAGAAAACAACTAAGTCCAAACCTTGGTTTGACGATGAGTGCAGGGCAAACATCGAACAACGTAAACGCCTCAGAATGATCCACTTAGAAGCATATGATGAAGTCAACGCAGTAAGATACGCGACAATTCGGAAATAAACAACTAGACTTTTCAAACGCAAAAGACGCGAATGAGAGAAGACTCGGATCGAAAAATTCATAGAAAATGCCAGAGCAAAGACCAGCAGAGGTATGTATGCCTGCATAAATTCAATAAGAAATTGCTACCGAGGAAGAGCCAAAATAATCCGAGACACGAACGGTTGTCTAGTGACAGAAACAAAAAATATCGTGACAAGGTGGAAGCAGTACTTTGAATGTGCGCACAAATCAACCACAAATAAACGTACCAAACGTACATACAGCCCAGCCCCAGATCCCAGAGCCCTCTTTCGACGAAGTTGTAGACGCGATAAATCGTCTGAAAATCAACAAGGCCCCCGGAATCGATTGCATACCGGCAGAGTTTGTGAAGGATGGAGGAGGGGCAACCGCTCGAAAGATCCACCAACTGGTTAAAATAATAGGGGACAAGGAAGTCATTCCGGAAGAATGGAAAACCGCAATAGTCATCACCATTTTCAAAAAAGGCGGCAGATCTGACTGCGAAAATTACAGAGGAATATCATTGCTCCCAATCACATACAAAATATTAACAAATGTCATACTGGCAAGAATCACACCGTATGCAGAAGAAATATTGGGAGACTACCAATGCGGGTTCCATCGGAACCGGTCAACAAGCGACCAGATGTTCACAATAAGGCAACTGCTGGAAAAGAAGTGGGAATACGGAGGGACGGTTCACCAACTGTTGGTGGACTTCAAAAAAGGCTACGACTCAGTCGCAAGGCAAAGACTCTACCATATTGTGGTTGAGCTGGGGATCCCGAAAAAATATGCCGCCCTCATTCAAATCTGCATGAACGAAAACAAAGGGCGAGGCAGAATAGAAAACAACCTCTCAGAACCATTTGAAATCCGGGACGGATTAAAACAAGGGGGTGACCTCTCACCATGCCTTTTTAACCTTGCCCTCGAGTATGTTATCAGAAAGACACAAGACGACAACACGGCCGGATCATCTCTGAACGGGGTCACACAAATGCTCGCGTATGCGGATGACATCGCCGTTCTGGGCGATAATCTCGAAACCATAAGTAAAAACTGTGAAATCACCATGCAAGCAGCAGAAGAGGTGGGCCTAGAAATAAACGAAGACAAGACGAAATACATGATTACGACGAGAGCAGGTGGACCTCAGAGAACACATATAAACGTCAGGGGCAAGATATTTGAAAATGTCAAAGAATTTAAATATCTGGGAACGATACTGACCAGAAACGAAACGTCAAAGGAAATTAACAAAAGACTACATTCCGGCAACACTAGTTGGCATGCAGCCAGTAAACTCTTAAAATTCAAACTGCTATCACGTAATATAAAGGTCCGTGTCTATAGAACCATAATCATGCCGATTGCTATATACGGATGCGAAACATGAGCTCTCACAAAACGGGAAGAGAACAAATTCCGCGTATTCGAGAATAAAGTTTTAAGGGGTATATTTGGTGGTAAATATGACGAAGAGTCAGGACAATGGAGAAAACTCCACAACCACGAATTGGAAGAGGTATACCGCAAACCTACAATAGTGAGAGTGATCAAGTCGCGAAGATTAAGATGGGCCGGACACGCAGCGCGAATGGGCGACGATAGGATCGTGCATAGAATTCTTGACGGTAAACTAACTGGGAAGAGACCGACAGGACGGTCGCGACGGAGATGGGAGGACAATGTTAGGTTTGACCTCGAGGAGATAGGATCGGATGATCGAACGTCGAAGGAGAGCGCACAGGACAGGGAACAATGGCGGAGCCGAGTCGGTGAGGTTATGAACTTCCGGGTTCCTACAGGCCAGTAAATAAAAAAAATTAAAAAGGAATTTTAATCTTCTATATAGTACGCTCTTCCCTCAATCTATGAGGAAGCACGGCGTAAGTACTATAACACATGCTTATATCTTTTTTATACGTATTATTATTACAGTCACTTAGTGAATGTATTCCAACCCTCCAAACATTCTTCCACTATGGTCACCAATTATAAGGACCACATCAGTTCTCCTTGACTATCAAATACCCGAGTTTAGTAATAAAACCTCAACAATGACCAGCGATCGCTGACCATGTACCGTATCTAGTGAATGGATTATGTAGAGTTACATTATAGTGTGTATATGCGTGTTTAATATGCTTAATATAGCAGAAACAAAAAAAATGTTTAAAAGTTCATAAGTCAACAATTACTACAAAAATGTTTAGGTATGTTATCACAGTATTCCAGTGTAAAAATTTAGATTACTATAAAAAACGGTTAGGTGGTTTACGGACAAACACTAATCCCAGCGATCAAGTTATCTCAATTTCAGTTGTAGTGTATTTTGGGTTTTTGAATAAATAAAATGGAAGGTCCACATTTTCCACCGTAAATCGAGTAAATCGTTTGTTATTTTAATTTCGGTTGATATGCAACATAATTCCCATAATATAAACCCAATTCGATGCTGTGTCATTGTCGGTCGAAAATTACTTGTATGTGCGTACTTAATAAACACACTAATAAATAATTAAGGTGGACACGCATTTGAGAGCTCTGCTGACCAACACAATGCATCTCTGTCAGCAGACAGTAAAATCAGTTATCAACCCAGTTCAGGTTTTGAGTTACACACTAAATTTATTCTGCGTAAAAGCACCTCCACTCGGTATTAATTGGGTTGACGAACAGTTCGGAAAGTTAGATGGTCCAAACGTTAATAGAATATGAAACTGATTGCGACGTGATGCCCAAATTGCTCCACAACAAATTAAATATATTTACGTTCTTATTAAAATTATAATTATATAGAGTTTACGTGTTGAATATTTCTGTTGGCGGAACTGTACCCGCTGTACGTCCACGTACTTTTTGACCGCACTTCAATTAGTGCGGTGAAAGACCAAAAGAGGTTTTTTTCCAGATTATGCGATGTCGGGCCTCCCATCTGCTTATTTTAATTTTCATTTTTTTGCCCCACACCTCGGACACGCAATTCATTCAACAGCAAATTAACATTCGACAATATCAAGAGAGGATAAGACCGAATTGCATTAACAAATTTATTCACCGAACTGATTTCAATAAGAATATTGGAAACTTTCATTTAAAGCATTAAATTTTAATAACCGCAGACTTCAATCACCGGCTAATAACCGCCATCCACGGAGTCGCACACATCAAACTAGATGCGTATCCATTCATCCCGCAAGATTACATTAACCTGGATTATAATTAAATTGTTATTTATTGCGTGTGTGGTTTGCTCCGAATTTCCATTCGGTTTCCTCTGGTTGTCGTCAGGTAGCACCCTATGTGAGGTAAACTCGCGAACCCACATCAACAAATCTTTAGTTTTGTGTATCCACTTTGGTAAAATTCTAAGGATTATGGATTTATAGCCCGTGGATCTGACCTATTGATGGAGTATTTAGGGAACATACCTGGCAGCAACTATTATGCGATTTAACCGAATCCAAATGCAAGCAACTCTGTTTGAATGGGGGTTGTATGGAATTTAATTAACCGTGGGTGTCAAGGGGTGTCAAGGGGTGTCAAGAGTTTGCTTAATCTAAAGGATAGTAATTACTGTTTACATTTGCGTGACGATGAGCAGTTTTGCTTCCGGTTTCCAATGCTTTTTGCTACATAGTTTTGCATCATCACACCGTTAATTAAGTTGGAGCTTGCAAGTGGCAGATAACACACGCCACGACTCAGTGCAGGCGCTACAGTTCATACAGAGTTTGACACTTATCGCATTTGTTGTAACACATGTTTAACATTCCAATGACCCGGGATATATTCGTACCGTGGTGAGGCAATGAGAAGAAACTACTGCATTGGTAGGATCAATTCGATAGTGTGAACGGCAAGTTGATTATGTTGAATATTGATTGTCAAATTTGTAATGCTGTGCCATGAGTACCACCGATTTAGAGTACACCAAAATTGGAAAATCAGTTCGGGATGAGTGAGCGGATTGGCTTTGAGATTAGATAGTTATTGAATAGGTAGATAATCTTACATGCGAAGTAGAAACAGTTAATTTTTGATCTTCAATTATGGGATACCAGATAAAGTCTTTCTTCAGTCGAATGTCACCATTGTTGGACTAGTGCAGCAAGAAAATGTTTGCGGAATAAAGGAACATTAGTATTAACAAATTTGTTGGTTCAAGTGTATTTGCCTTCTGCTAGCACAATTGGAGTACAAAGCTTGGGAAGCGATGCTTTGGTCCACCTCCGAACTAGACGATAGGTAAATGCTCGAATTGAGTTATTTGATTTACTATAAAGGTAAATTATATACTAAACCGTTTTTCAGTCCATTTCTTAAAGGACGACGTGTATCATTTGGCAATGAAAGGAAAATACAAGAAAAAATTGTGTGAGATTTACGTACCGGGTGTGTAACCGAATATTCGTGTGCTTTATTGGTTAACTGGACTAGAAAAAAAACATCCCATAAACATGACATCTGTGCGTGTGACTACAATTTTCTTGTTTTGTTAATAAGTCTTTAATTAATTTAAAAGCCACTTTTAAAATGTTTGCGAACCATGGATAACACTCTGGTATTGGATAGAAACGCCTCTGAGTTCACAATTTTGACAGACGGAGGATAATGAAATCTAATTACCAGATTGCTAAAAAACGTAAGGACAAACAAAATTCGGAAACGTGTATCAGTGACAATCGTGAAGCCACAAAAAAAAGTGATGACAAAATGATTGGCAAAAAAACATCAAGAACTAAGTCTAACTGAACGAAGGCACAGTGAAGTTCCTTAAGTTCAATCGAAGATACTTCCCCTCGACACACAAGCGAATTCATAGATGAGCACATCCGTCAATTCGACCTTCAATTCATAACATCTACATACATCTCGTGTTTTAGCCCCGGAATACTTTTGGTGAGGATCTTGGCTGGCACAAGCACCCTTGGTATATAGTCAATCCTCAGAGTTCCACTCCCTAGAACTTCCCAGGCATAGCGATGACAAATGTCAATGTGTTTGGTTTTAGAGTGAAAAATACAATATTATTATCCGCCAACCTGCGACCCTCGTTGATCTCACTGAAGATTTTTGACTTTGTTGTAAGATGAATCCATGTCGCTGATCAGTTTTTGTGGATACATTTTTGGCGGATAAGTATGGTCGAAGTGTCACCGAACTGTTCCGCCGAACATTGTTCACGAATAGAGAAACAACCTGGAACACAGGGGCATTGTCACAAATAAAACGCTGAGAGATCTTTTCACTTTCTATTTTATTGTAAATGTTTTAGCATCTTTCGTCACACATAAACTTCAACGTATAAATCCGAATTACACGACAACCGACATACATTTCCTTTTTACGACACGGAAGGTTTACTATTACCTTTAATAGTTTCGCGGTGAGATACTCTAGCGCAAGGGCGAAACGACGGATACCTCCTCGTCGAGCTCTCTCTCGTTCTCGACCTCCTCGGATGCTCGAAAGTTCAATCTCGACCGTTCGATACAGACCTCTCGTCCCGGTGGCGATCCCAATTAGACTGCCTGTCTGCCCACACAGATATCCAGATTCCAAACCGGTATCCGTATCTATACGGAAAAATTTTTCTATTCGATCTGCTAACAGAATTCCGTAAATCTCTGTTAGCAGCATGCTATTTCATCCCAGGGGTAATTTCCTATTTTCCTGAAAGGAGAAAGTCATTCCTTGCATACATCATTATGATTGGTGATAGAATTTCATTTCCACGGCGTTCTGTTTGCACAGAACATCTGGCGCCCAGACCAGAGATATTCGGCGATTGTTTTGACGTGCAGTCTGTGGGTCTTATTTGAACTTGGTACCCGGAATCGAAATCCATTAGATCTTTATAATGGTGTGAAATTCTAGCGTGGCCGTGGGACCGGAATATTGCCTTTGTTGGCTTAACTCCTCATAAATTATCGGATATCTCGTTGAGATATATTCGATTGCGATAGGTCGTGGCTGCCTTCTGTTGTTCAACGGATTTGGGTGTTCCTTGCGTTAGATTACCCGCACGTGCATCCGTTGGTCGGCTCATTCTTTGATGATAGCAATTCTTTTGTATCGAATTTCGGAATTGCCGGTTCGATGAGATGTTCCTGGGCGCAGGCAGCATGTATGGCATTTGTTGAGCTTGACCTGAAAAGCTTTGGGGAAGTTCAGTTCCTTGCTTTTTGGTGTCGGTCTCAACGTTGGCTGCGAGTTGCAGGCCCTATGGTGGGACTTTGGGGCACGCAAAGGAAACACAAACACAAGAAGTAGGCCGAGAGAAATAAAACACTAGTCTTGGTTGGTGATCGCCACTTTGAATTAATTTTATTGTTTGTTTCTTATCAATATACACTGTTTTATTTAGACCGCGCTCACTAGAGAAATTGGTATTTATTTATTTAGTGGGGAAATTTACACATTAAAGATTATAAATACGACAATGTTAATTGATATGAACTGGACCGCGATGGGAATATTCGGTGGCTGTAACACTTTTTGGCGACTCGACTATATTCGCATCACCGTGCGCATCGGTGAGCGGAAGTCGGCATGACCATTGTGGTCAGCGGATGGAATTCGACTCAGCGATAATCATCTCGTGCAGATCTGATTCGCTACGACGGATATTTTTAGGGGCATTTTCCGTGAGAGAGAAAGTATTTCCCTCCACTAGGGAAAAGATTTACCTACCACCAGAGAAACGTAAAGTCTCTCTTGTGGGAACAGATAACCAGATCTCGTAATGCAGATCATGGTGGTATGTGTGTGATCGTACCCATCACTGTGTTTATCGTTGCGTTTAGCAAAGGATAAACGAAACCTAAAACGAGAAAAAAAAGAACAGTGGGAGAAGCGACCTAAGGCATCGGCCTGTAATGAAGGTCGACTAAATAAATAAGCTGCAACTCATTAAATGGGAAATGCATTTCGGATACGTCAAACAATTTAAATTGTTTATCGTATCGCCAGAATGCCTGATGAAGGACAGCGGTCTCTTGTTTACTCATGGTGTGAGTTAGGGAAATAGTCTCAACGTGGATGATGCTAATTACATGCAGCTGATGTTGGCTCCTCAATAGTATACTGGTTAGTATACCCGCCTGTCACGCGGGAGACCGGGGTTCGATTCCCCGTCGGGGAGCCCCTGGCGCAAGACTAATGACCTTGCCCGGAAAAAACAAATCATTATGGAAAATTTAACAAGCCTCAGGACTTGCTAAAAAAGGCCAAGTCCGGTTCCAGGCTGTAGTGCCGATGATGATGATGATGATGATGTTGGACTATTTATCGCTGGCTAAAAGGGTCGACAGCCGGTATGTGCATAGATAGTTTTTATGTACACATATTGAGGCTGGGATTAGCCAACTCAAGGGTAAGATTCCCTGACGTGCGGTCGTGTGATATGCGAACCGATGTATTTTATTACAGGGAATTTATGATAAGGTAAGAAAGAACTCTTACAGGAATTGTATGCGAAGAGATGCAAGAAAAGGTAAGAATTATTTTACTGAAGCTTTTTAGATTATACCTTAGATAAACCTAGATGCGTAAAGCATTTAAGGTGCCAATGCAATTGCATTAACGCAATTATGTGATTGGATATAAGTTATGGGGGTTTTTTTAGGTCAGTGAACTGCGGGGTTTGGCGGAACCGCCACAAGGGCAGTGTTCCTATGCTTATTTTGACAATAACGCGCGCTCAAGGGGGGATTTTGGAGTACTCTTAAATGTCAGAGTACAGTGCGAGCGGAAGGAAAGGATGTGGATAGGGAAAGGAGGTATCGATCTACATTGGTCTTAAATGCCTGACATTACAACGACTAGGAAACACATGACCGAATAGACCATTCCGCATTCGTGTAATTCCGCTAAAGAATGACTCTTTATGTTTATTTGTGCGCCTGAAGTTGACTTTCAACGTTAATTGATGCGCAGTCTCTGGTTGATAGGTACGCATTGAACAAGTTCAGATGAACAACGTCCGCGATAATACTTATAGAAAAGAGACAAGCATGATACGTTGCGCCTACGTTCTAACGACGCAACTGGCCGACTTAGAGCTGGGTCCCTATTAAGTTTCACAGCTCGTTTTTTGTATCCTATCGAGGTAGTGTAGTGCAGTTTTGGAAGCGCCTGACAAAATATGGGAGTTGAACTCCATTTTGGGACGAATATACGCCTTGTAAATAATGGCCAGGAAGGGTGGAGTGAAATATTTTTTTGCATCTCTTAAGGTGTTGGTGATGCATCACGTCGACTCGAATTCCTAGGAAAGGCAGGGTAAGCGCCAGTACACAAGTTCCTGGAAAACAACGATCAGCGGCGCACTGATTCCAGGAAGCCATCAAGTAAAACGCTACCCAGGAAACGGGTGAACAAGACGACAGCTACCGACCTATATAAGGTGGGCACATTGGTAGAGCAGGGGAGATGCCGCTCTAATCGGGGGCAAACGTTTCGCCTAGGTCAATGCCAGGGATGTAGGAGAATCCTTGCGCAACTATACGCGCTCTCCTTCGCTCCAGAATTCCATCACGATTCCGTTTATTTCTCAAGACGATTCGGTTTTCGATGACTTTTTTCAATATGGGCACTGCCAGAGTTTTAGGCATGCTGCAGGAAATAAATCCGACGATTGCATACCAGACGTACTTCACTATAAAAAGAATATTAGTAAGATCAGGAAAACAGGTAAAGGGGGACCTTCTCCTCCAGCTGAAACGTTACTGCACTCTGTCGCGGACATGAAAAGGCAAATAGAAGTAACATTAGAATACGTTGCTACAGTTAAAACCCCATCACCCTGTCATCGAGGGCAGAAGCATAGATTGCCACAAAGGAGAAGCTAAGAAGCACGTTAATCGAGTAATTCCCAAAAGCAACTATTATGGACGGGGAAGTGCGTATTAGGAAATATTATGGCAACACATATGTTTAACTTTAGTGAGGCCACCACTATTGGCTTAATTCATTTAATTGGCTTAATTCAAGCAACATACGAGAACTTGCAAACTAAAGGGCGTAAGAACTAACTTAACTAAGCTTAATCGAAGGTCACCAGAACAAATTAAGAAGGTAGGAGTAGGGGGCAGGTTATAGTAAAGTGTAGAAACAGCGCTTAAGATTGGTGGTGAGAATGTTTTAGGAGGCGGTGTGGTGGTTCCACGAACCGCACAAATCACCATGGGCTGAGATGTCTTCGTTCCGCTAAGGAACATACTCACCTATAACCCAACTCCACGAACCGCACAAACCACCATAGGATGAGATGTCTTCGTTCCACCAAGGAACAAACTCACCTATATCCGAACTCCACGTGCCCACAGCCACGCGTCCCCAAAATCCACCGTTTCACCTGTTCAAAATGTGACATTCATACTGGTGTCAAGCCACAAGCCCCGAACAATTCTTCTACGCCTGCACGGCGATCGAAGGACATGACCCAGAAGAGAAATTGTGTATCGATCCACCAACTGGATAAACGCAAAACGGTTGGCACAGTTGCGCCAGATGTCGACAAACATCACATTCCCGGCGAAAAGTGAATTGCCGGGAAACCAGTCCGTCGACAAAAACCTTTGTCCCTGCGGAAATGCACTTCGCATAAACAACGGCCATTGCGGAGCAACAACAATAAACGAAAACGCTGTTCCCATAGGGCAAAGTAAACATGATGATTACCCATCATATATATCCCAGGATCCCCTAAAATAAGCTACACACTCGATTATTTGCATAAGTCACGCGACAGAAGTGTGAAAATTCTGATGATCACATAATGATCTACAGCAAACAGACAGCAACCTCCGCGTCTGTATGTGTGAGCGGGATCTTCCCTGGTGGCGAGATTCTCAATTGAGAGAAAGTCACCCACTAGGGAAAGCGAAAGGAGAAAGAAAACGAGGGTTGAATGAAATCATTCCCCAGAGAAGAAACCAGTCGACAGTCAGAATCTCACGAGAGAACCCAGGAAAAAGAAACGACGGGACGTCACGGTTATGTAAGGAGTAACCGCGAACTAAAAATCAGATGAAATGAGATAAACGTGAAATGTGCGAAAGTTTAAAAACAAAATATTGTAAACAGAAATCTGCAATTCGCAGCAACTTTTAAAAACTCACGTAAAGAAAAATCGTTATAATAAAACAAATTAAGAAAAATAATAAGACGTTTGTAAAAACAATTTCTCCGTGTTTTATTGGTGTCCGTGTTCCAGTGTGTTTCTTTTCTTATTTGTGAACGGTGATCGGCGGAACACCTCCTCGGCCATCGGGTAATCAACACTTCAGACATTCGAACAAACTAAAATCCACCAAAGCGGTGCTTGAGAGTGGTCGAAGTCGAACAAGGTGGAATTGGAGTTAACATTTCTTAGCATCCGTGAAAGGGATTCGTTGAGGCCACAAGAGGTACGGTGGGGGGAATGTAGAGAAGGCGGCAATTTCGCCTATTTCAAGAGTTTGTGTTCAGAAGAATTAAGTTAAGAAGGCAGGCGTAGTCGAACGAGCCGGAGAGGACCCGACGAATGAACACTATGCCAGTCAGAACTCTGCGCTCCTCAAGGGTTCTGAGGTTGATTAATTTGAGACTGTTCATGTTGAATACCTTCGATTCTACGGATATGGTTCTTGTAATAGGGAGACCATGCCTAGCCAGCATATTCAAGCAGTGGGCGAACGAAGGTAAGGTAAAGGGGACAAGCTACGTACGGGTCGGAGCATTACTCCACGAGTCCGAGGACAGAGTTGATGTTAATTCAGTATTGTGGTGTGTGTCTAGTGGACTTATAGCGTATTGCGACGATAGTGAAGAACGTGTGATTCAAACTGACGCTATGACAGTCAGAATCACTAAAAATTGAACCAATGCTCAACACATCAAGCAACTGCCGCGTGTACGAATTCGATTTCTAAACACAAGTACACTCAACTGATGTGGAATTGCTTTGTTATTGCTTGGTATACGGCTGATACATTTTTGTTTTCGATTTTCTTTCGGTGTCCTTCACTATTTGCATGCATATTGTGTGTGTATCTGTTAGAAACGCCACAGGCTGTCTTTTTATTTTTTTGTCGATTAAGAACTGATAGAAAATCCCAGAAGTAATAACGAGTCCGCACCCGAAGCTAAAAAATATTTTTTCTTATTAATGATAATTCACTACTTATCTATGTTCGCCTTATCTCGCGGATCTTCATCCGAATAAGCTCCCTTCCGGAGATGTTTTGTGTCGACGGTGATGGTGAGAGAGGTGAAAACGACGATGCTGGAAACATTGGCGGAGAAGCTGCAGCTGAAGCTGAAGTTAAAGGTGCTTCTGTATATGTATATATATCACTATCAATAGTTGTCCTCTGCAATGACGGTGATCGATTGTTCGACGCAAATGTCGGTTGTTGAACGATGACGATGTCAAATTCCGTGAGGCATGTTGTTAGCGGTGGTGACCTCCGTGAATGTTGCTCCGCAACCGTAGTAGTTATTTGTTTGTCCAGGTGGTCGCGTTAAAATCCACAACTAAACGATGCCGTCGCGTGCTTGAAGCAAGTCGCCCCTGACTTAGTTGACAATCCATCTTCTTAATGTAGATTCAATAATCTCCGCTTGAATCGATGAGTCCTACCCTGGTTCTAGGCGTAAGTAGTCCGTAAATGATCCAGTATCCGGCTCCTCTGGGTGAGTATATGTGCGGTGGTGATGGTGGGAAAGCGAGCACTCACGACATCGAAAAACTTGTGTTATTTCTATTTTTTCCTTCGTCGGTTGCGACTAACCGATTCAACACTGGTACGAGGGTTACCTATTATGTTTCGGGATTTGGCAACCCTAGCGTTGCAATCCGGCAATTGACAGCTCTGTCGTAAAGTTGGACATTTTTGAGGTTATACGCACTCAGAACGTTTTGACATACGAGCGCTATTTGTGTTGTTTACAGTAACTTAAAAGATTCATCTCGGCCCAAAAATGGAATTAAATCGTCCACATTTTCGTGCGATTATTTTTTACAACTTTCGGCGTGGATTAACTCAGCAACAGTGCATGGATGAACTTAATTCAATTTTTGGCGATGAAGCTCCATCAAGGACCAGTGTTTATCGATGGTATGGTGAATTCAATCGTGGTCGTAGTTCACTCCAAGATGAATTTCGTAAAGGTCGTCCAAAATCAGTTGTTGTTCCGAAAACCATTTATGCTGTGCGCGAACTGATATTGGAAGACCGTCATGTGACCTATCGTGAGATTGAGACAACCTTAGGCGTTAGTGGGACCAGCATACATTCAATATTGCATAAACATTTGACTGTCAACAAAATTTGTTCGCCGCGGATCCCACACAATTTGTCAATCGCCCAAAAAAAGGCTCGTGTCAATTGGTCGAAAGAAATGCTCAAAAAATACGGTCGCGGTGCTTCGAAACACGTCTATGACATCGTGACAGGTGGTGAATCGTGGATTTACGCGTATGAGCCCGAAAGTAAACAGCAGTCGACTGTCTGGGTGTTTCAAGATGAGCCAAATCCAACAAAAGCTGTTCGCACACGAAGCACTTCCAAGCAAATGGTCGTCTGTTTTTTCAGAGGAAATCAGGAAAACCAACCGCCGAAGACGGATCACTCTTCACCACGACAATGCGAGCTCTCACACATCGGCTGCGACAACTGCATTTTTGAGCACCCAAAACATCGATTTGATGGGTCATCCGCCGTATAGTCCTGACTTGGCACCGAATGACTTCTTTTTATTCCCGTACGTAAAAAACAAACTGAGAGGTCAACGTTTTTCGACACCTGAAGAACCGGTTGCTGCATTCAGAATGCATGTGTTGGAGATACCTCAATCAGAGTGGCAAAAGTGCTTCGACAATTGGTTCAAACGCATGCAAAAGTGTATAGATCTTCATGGGGAATATTTTGAAAAACAATAAAGTGATTTTCGATGATCAATATTTGTTTTTGTTCTCTAATCCCGAAATATAAAAGGCAACCCTCGTATGTTACTTTTGGTTTGTTAAACAACCGCTGTTGATTGAATTTGTACTTATTACACCCGAAAAGCAACGACAGAGACCACACAAATTCACACCAAACCTCCGGAAACAATTAGGTCGATTATAAATTACGTCACAATTTGATTAATATTGATTTGCATTAGCATTAACGAGACTTTTTTATTTTCCGGGCCGTAATCAAAAACTTTTTTCGATCGACTTGTTTTGATTATCATCGCTCCTTTTCTCGATCTCTCATCGGCGCATCAGATCAGTTGTTTTCACTGGCCGCCTACTTCCTTTGTTCTTTGTTTTGTCACCACAAGGTTATTGTCGCTCTTCTTTTCTCCAGACCTTTTGTGGTGTTTTTCAATCAAGAGCAATAGTATTGCACTGATCTCTTGAATTCGCCCCATTAGTTCTGGTGTCACAACTCGATGTAATCAAAACTGGGCCAATCGGTTGTGACACAAGCTAACATCTCTAGTGTAGAGGGTGGAGAGTTATTTAAATATGTTATTATATGACGCACCTTCATCATAACTAGTTGCATCGTACAACAGTTCGCTTTCGGGATCGTCTCTTCAAGGTGAGAGAGGAAGTTAAGTTCCCTGTCGCAAAGGATCACAAGATCTCGAATAGATAATAGGGTATAAGGACGTGAAGATGAGTGAATACGCTTACGGGAAAAAGTTATAGAATAGCATTTGGCGATGTTAAGTACAAAGCAATTTTTATCACACCAAATCGAGAAGTTGTCAAGGTCTGATTGCAGCAGTGCAGAATCAACTGGTGACTCGATGATCTTGTATATCTTGATGTCATCAGCGTGTAGGGACAAGCTAGAATCCTTAATGACCTTATCAATGTCATTAGTGGCAAATATAAATAGGAGAGCGCCCAAGTGGAAATCTTGAGGGACCCCAGAGACGGCAAGGAAGGCGTTGGATATCATGGGCCTGAACCGAACGGAATAAAGTTTATCCTTTAGATAGGAAGAATGCCATTTCAGCTATTCAGGTTCGAAGCCAGGGGCGGATAATTTGAAGATTAGATTGTGGGAGATTTCGTCGAATGCTTTACTGAGGTTGGTTGAGACCATGTCGACCTCGTTACCGTGCTCTAGTGCTGAGAATATAAAGAAAGTGAGCTCAACAAAGTTGGTTGTAGTTGATCGGCTATTGAGAAACCATGTTGCTTTGGTGAAATAAAAGATTTGCAACGAAAGCTAAGAGATTCGTATAGAATGCTTCTGAGATTATTCGGTAAATGGGACAGTTTGGCGATAGGGCGATAATTCGCAACATCATTTTTGGGGCCCTTCCTGTGCATGGGGATGATGAAGAAAGTTTTCCAAATGTGGAGGAATACGCCTTGAGAGAGTGAGAGATTGAAGATCGGTGAGAGGGGAGCAGAGAGAATAGATAAGCATTTCTTGAGAAGGATTGCAAGGATACCGTCAGGGCCCGATGTAAACTAGTCTTTAAGATGCAGTAGCTTATATTCAATTAAGGACGGTTCAAAAGAGTTGCTGAGAAGGGGCCCAAGTGAAAAGTTAGGTAGGTAGTTGAAGTATGACGGGTCAGGAACAAAGAAGTCATTAGTAAATGACTGAATGACGTGAGTGGTGAAGTGGTTAGCAGCAGTAAAAGGATCAGATGAGGTATGAGAGTAAGCGATTTGGGGTAACCATTGGATCTACGTTTATTGTTGACGAACTGGAAGAAGGTTTTGGGGTCATTTTTGAGGTTGGTTTGAGTTTTGGTGAGATGTTTGCGACAAAGGGTGTTGAAAAGTCGCGTGAATTGGAGGTAACACTTCGGCTGGGTTAACCCTTAAAATTATTGCTGTGAATATAAATTCACTAATCCGCATGGAAAGAAGGGATAATCTGAGCAATCTCCTCGAAGCCGAACACCCAGATGTGCTTTTGGCCAACGAAACTAAGCTAAACCAAAGACACAAGTTGGGCTACAAAAATTATAAAGTAATTAGACGAGATCGTCCAAACTCCACTCAAGGGGTCTGAAACAGAAAATTGTCTACAGCATAAATGTACACAAGTTTCAGATGCTGGAAGACTGTGTTATAGATATTCCTTTAAAAAGGCAAATGCATCTATACGTTGTCTCAGTTTACCCTCCTGAATTTCCTCAATGCACACAGTTTATCAATGAACTTGATACCCTTTTCCGAAGTCTCAAGTTAGACTCGGAAAATAATTACCAAGCACAGTGTTTGGGGTAATTTTATCTCGAACACAAGAGGCAATGTGTCTTTCGACTGATGGCAAACAAACGCCATAGAACATAACAGGTCCGCTAAAAAGTTGGTAGGCTAACAGAGTAAAACACTTTTCTTTTTTTTTGTTGGTAAAATTCTATTTTATTAGACACCATAGTTGCCGTCGAGGGCGATACAACGATTAAGGCGGTCATGCAATTTTTCGATACCATTTTTATAGTACGATTTTTCTTTAGCCTTATAATAGGCCTAACTCTCAGCGATTACTTTTCATTAGTGCTGAATTTCTTTCCAGCAAGCATTCTTTTGAGGCCTCCAAACAGAAAAAAGTCACTGGGAGCAGATCTGTAGAATACGGTGGATGGGGAAGCAAAAAACATTCCTCCGAGTCAACGACACGTTGAAACTTTTGCTCGACTGTGGGCTCACGTGGCACACACTTTGCACACAGCTTTCGCATATCCAAATATGGTTTTCCGGAGATGTCGTTGTCACCAGTCGTCTGCGGTTATTGTTGGAAGTCCAGGCTGCAGGAAAGGGACTGGAGTGGTTGGGGCACTCGTGGGAACACTTGCACTGCTAATCAATTAAATGTACTCCGTAATGTTTTAATGGGTTCGTTTTTCCTCTATTCCCTCGCAAGTTCTAGGCCTCTTCACCAATGTGTTTGGGGATTGCCTCGGAATTACTCCACGACACATTTTTATTCGGGGCGTGGATATTTCGTTTGCTTTTGTCGCGGTTGGGTGAACCTGTATTACAATGACGCCGGGGTCAGCAATTTGGTAGTTTTGTGCTATGTGTTCCGCCGAACACTGTCCACAAATAATAGTATTTTTTTTTTGTTGAGAAAAACTTGCGCCGACGAACTCTTGCCAGTTTTCTTCTTGGCTCATCCCGCCGCGAACGTTGCAACTTGACTGTCTACTTCTCCTAGGAAGAAATTAATCCGGTTGTTCGTTCTTTCTTCTTAAACTCACCTTCACTCTTCTTAAACTCACCTTCACACACTCACCTTAAGCCCGCATTCCTCTGGGGTCCTCTCAGTTCCAGAGGATGTGCTCTTTCCAGGAGATCGCATCATATCTTGTTTTACGGTTCCATTCGTAGAGATGTGGAGAGGAAGGCACTCCGTTCACTTCCTCCTCCATCATAAATTATTTACCGCGGGAAAGCAAGTCACAAACACGATCACTGATGGGAACATCACACCAAGTTAAAATACAAAACACAGGATTCCTTTTCTTTAGTTTTATATTTATATTAATTGAAAAACACTATTATTGGAATAACTTGTTTGAATTAATAGATTATTGTTCCGTTTCATTTTCTTATTGATACTAAAATTTTACGTCAGCACTGCGTGAAAGTTACATTATGAAATCAATAATAACACAATCTTCGAAGACTGCCGCAAATATAATATTCGACATAGAGGTTGCAAACACTTCGACACGACCCCGAGGTATATTACGCATCTTCGCAGCCGGTGGAGGGCGAAGATCGCGTGACCGTGATGGTCAGTGGATGGAATTTGACTCCCCGAGGATAGAACTCTCACATGAATCCCATCCTAGGTTAGGGTTAAGAAAAGGGAAGAGAGAGAAAAGCGTTTCTCTTAAGGGTGTGGCCGCCCCAGAAATGCACTCTTTCAGTGTAGCGGTGTGTGTGCGTGGTTCTTTCATGGATGAGAACGAACCTAGAAAAAAGAAAAGGCATAAAGTGCATTCATGGGATACGATTTCGGTAAAGCAAATAAAACCGAACTCGTCGGATGCTAATGGGATCTTTGTTGGAAATGGGCGTCGCGGGTAAACAAAGAGACGACGATGCGATGTGGAAATGTGCTAATTGGTTTTAGCTGGGTTACTGGGAAATGGTGTTTATGGCATCGCTAGTAAGGGTAGGTATTGAATTCCTATTTGCATTTGTTTATGCTGTAGGATTTAATTGATGCCAAGAGACGCGGGATGCGTATTGGCTTTGGTCCCTTAGGTGTAAGTCGCCAGACAATGTGTATGTAGCGAACATTGTTGTACACATGGCGCGGCTGGGAAAATAGACGGCGCAATATTTATGGTCCCTGTCATGGCGGTTACATTGTATGCAAACCGAATCATGTTGTTTACAGGAATTTTTCTGGTACCGAAGGTGCCGAATTGGTTTGGAATTCCAGATAAGTAAAGCAAGAAATCTTACGGAAAATTGTATGCGAAGGCTTTAAGATTATAGATTTGATCTATATGATGCGTAAAGCATTTTTAGGTACTAATGCAATTGCATTAGTGAAGTTAGGAAATTGGCTGAATGTTATGGGAGTTTTACGGTAAGTAGACAGTGGGGTTTGGCGGAGCCGCCACAGAAATAATGTGTGGAAGCACTGACACACAGAGACGCGAACGTTGCTGTCCATGTGGCCGGAGATACACCGAGGATCGTTAGGCTTTTTACACATCTGCGGTATCCTTTTGTGTAATTTACCCACATGCGGTTTATGGTCGTGGTGATTTCCTCGGCCGAAGTCGTTATCTTTGGCTGTTATATTTTTCCAAGGTTTGCATCTCCTTGTAAGAACAGTGTTGGTTCATTTACTGTTTACCTTCTGTTTCCACAATGGCCCTTTCGATAAGGGAAAATCAAATTGCGGTTGGCTCAGGAGAAGATCATAAATATTGTTTATTTGTTGGCCGTATTTTTATAAGTAATACATTCCAAGGAGTTTAGTTTATTTATGTTTCACAAGACAATATGACATTTCCCATCATCTGTCAACGACACATACATCTCAGTGGCAAATTTGTTTTGTGACAAAACGAGTATTATCTAAAACTACCTTATAGTAAGAGTTCCTATACATTATTATTTTCAACTGTTCCTAGAGAAAATAATAAGAAATTATCTCTCGCATTCTGGCTTCATATTTCCAATTAGTCAAGTGGGCAATTTCAGGCTTGACCTGCCAAAAAAGACAAAATATTATAATCTAACGAATTTCGTCTTTATATTTTTCTATATCAGAAACTAAAATTCAAAATTAATCTTATACGGTCAGTTATTGTCGTCATGTACTGTGCCCAAACGCAAGTTCGCGAATCGCAAAACCTGTAAGGAAACTAATTCCCTTAAAAACCACTCATTCTACGACAAATTTGAAGCCACTTTCTACAATATCCTGCCCCAAGATAATTCTCAAAATCCGATGATTAATCACTGTCCACTTTGTATCTATGTTCGGTCTGAACAAAAGGAATGTTCCTCCATTCATATCCATTCCATCGACGCACCCACCTCCATCGATTTGATATACGCCTTCGGTCGCCAAATGGCAAATATTTCGCAATAAATAACGAAATCTATGTCCTGTTTTTGTTACGCTAACGAATGCCATTCGGAATGTTTCGTATGTGTGTCCTGGATAATGTTTAAATTGTTTTGTTCGAGTACCAATATCATTAGTTACAACCAATTGTAAGCGCATTTACGGCATTTACTCAGCCAGCGTCCGTCAACAGGATACTAAATGAGGGTTCCCAGAAGAATTCAAAGGATCAGTCGATGGAAGTTATGCATAGACATGTGTGTCTCTATAGAGGTAGGACATTCATTATGAAAGCACATTATTGACATCCTTTTTGGATCATTAATCTCTATAAAAATTAGGGTACCTGCTTTGCTGTGGGTAGTAATTCGGTTTGAAAACGTTCTTCGATGAGGGATGGGACAATGTCCCATGTTCGCTATGTAACCACGATATAAATACCTTTGAGAGGGTTTCTTTGTGATAAAGGTTCGAAGTTTAATTAGGTTATTCGCACAACCTGACCGGAGTTAAATTTCCTTTTCTGCACATTGTGGTGGATATTAGATTTTCAAGGATATTCGGAACCATTGTGAAAACGAAATCAATAATTTATACTTTAAATCATGCCATAGATTTCCTGCCATAGTCGAGAAGCTTTTAATTTCTGAACGCGTTATCCCATTTGAACGGCGAGCCATACAAAACAATTTTATGAGCGTCTCAAGTACAGAGTAAACGGCTGAGACCAAATAGCAGCATATTCCCTAGGCACTCAACTAGCGACTATTAGATTCGATAAGCCTGCTGGTAAATCCGGAGGGTATTTTCTATTTGATATTTGACCACCGACTGTTGTTGTCCTTGTGCTGCAAACACACAGGAATTCGCTTTTAATAACACTCTCTGAGCATTTTGGCAGGGTACAAAATTGAATTTTATCGTCGGTCTGAATGTATCTGGAGTTTTCGAGTCAGGATACATATTTTTTCTTCACTTATCCTAGCTAGTTGTTTACTTACATTTTAATGAAACTCTCTACTTGGCATTGGAAAAGTTTTGAAAGGATATGTTCTGCGCAACATTGCTGATACATCTACTGTAGATTGGAGCAGCAGTTTGACCTTTCCCTCGGTTTGATGGTGTCGGCTATTTTATTTTAAATATCAGAATTCCGACAAATATTTGTATAATACCGAAATTATTTTGAAAGGAGTCAGAACCGGAATATAGCTCGAGATTAGGATTCAATGGTTGTGGTTGTTGTTTCGCTGCGGTGTGTTTATTCGAAAACGTTCATATTTTATTGATGTTCGTACTTCTCCCAAGGGTCTAATGTGACGCAAGCATGTTATTAGAATTAATGATGCATTAGGCAAAGCTAACTTGGGCAAACCTAAAAGCAATCAGTCTTGATAATAAATTGGTTAATATTTCAATAAGACGATTCTTTTCGTCTACCCATGGCAATTCAATCCCATCACAAAACATTTTAAATTATTAACTGGTAGGTTAATGATAGGCTATGTCCCTTCCATACAACCCCATCATGTTATTGGATCCCTGAAATGGCTGGAAGGAAGCCTTGACCAGCACTCGAAATTTAACTAATGAACTGGTTGGAAAGGTTTGTCCCAACTCCGGTGAGCATATCATACTACAAGTTCTGCGATATGTTTGAAAGAAATCTTTAGCTATGTATTGGATCTTAGTGGATGTCATAATATAAGGTTGAGCAAATGGCATGGGAGCTCATTCTGAAAAAAATTCCGGAGATAAACTAGTTCCACATTCAGATTCTATTAATTTAAAGAGAAATACATGCATACAACTTAAAACGGAGGCTCTATTTATGTTTTCAGAATCTAATATTTTCTTTTTAGCTAACACAGAAAATTCTTTTCTTTTTTTTTTTTTTTTGTCAAATACATTAACAATTCAGAAACACGGGAAAATTAATATACCAATGAGAGCACGTGAACCGTCAGTCATACATCCGAAGCACAGTTGAAAATTTCTCTCGAGGATATCGCGGAATGCACAGCGTGACGGGGTGGTATCTCACCCTGGAACAGACTACCACTTAAACTAACCTTTTCTCGAACCGGTCTGTGGCATCTCTAACAGATACACACAATTCACAAGCAAAATAGTGAAGGACACCAAACGAAAATCGAATAAGATAATACATCAGAACCGTATACCTAGCGATAACAAAAATAATTCACATCAGTGGAGTACAGTCGAGTTTAAAAATCAAATTCTAAACACGGTCAGTAGCCTGATGGGTAACGCTTAGGTTCAATTTTTTTCGTGATTCAAACTGTCATAGCCTTAGTTCGAATCACACGATCTTCTTCACTATTATTTCAAACGCTATAGGTCCATCAGGCTGCTCGATAGTATAGTGGTTAGTAAACCCGCCTGTCACGCGAAAGACCGGGGTTCGTTTCCCCGTCGGGGAGCCTCTGGCGCAAGACTAATGACCTTGCCCGGAAAAAACAAATCATTATGGAAAATTTAACAAGCCTCAGGACTTGCTAAATAAGGCCACAACAGGTTCCCGGTTTTAGTGCCGATGATGATGATGATAGGTCCATCAGCCAAGTCCCGAAAGATGGCCAAGGATTTCTCTCGACCATTTCACGGAGCCTATAGCTAAATGGGGTGGTATTTCACCGGACGGCAGGGCGTTGGGACCCAACCTACCACTTGGTCTTGGTAGCCTTTTACAACAAGCCGGCCTAGCTATGAGTATATTCTAACGCCCTACTCACAGTTGCTACTGCTGATCCACCTCATTAACATGATCAGCTGCTGACAGCGAGTTACTTGTGTGGGGAGAAAGTATGTGCCAGACACGGGCACTAGGTTCACTTCCTTCCTCCATCATCCACTGAACGAAAGTTCCGCGGCAATTATCCACGAACAAAAGAACGAAACGCCGCCACGTTTGTTCACAACCAGGAGCAAAGGAAAAAAATAAACACACTGATTTAGTTTAAATTATTTTATTGTTTATTATTTCTTTTATTTGACGATTCTTATTTAAATTTATCTGTGTTACCGGTAAGTTGTGTTTACATGTAGTTTAAAACTCAGCACATTAGTTCACAATTGAAAGTGTTTATGGTTAATGTTTTGCTGTTCTATTTTATGTGAAAATATTTGGCTTTCATTTAAACTCGGTACAAATATTTACTGAATAAAGTTAAACAATTAACAGGGGGACCAGATAACGTGCGCCGCACTCATTTTAAACTTTCACTTAAATTAGAACTCGCGCAGCAGACTCACGCGATGCGGCTCGACTTTACCTTACACACGGGGGCGTGCACACCCCCGTGTGATCGCAGCGCTTATAAAGCGACTCTTGATGTGCGCGCACCGATGGTTGTGATAAGACTCAATCGAGGGTTAGAATCTGGATCTTGATTCACCCTCGATTCGGTGGTGGTGAATATCCTCTCCGCTAAGGATATGTTTTTACTTACCACAAGAGAGACGTAAAGTCTCTCTTTGTGGAACAGAAAGGCAGATCTCGTAATAAAAATCATGGTGGTACACATGTATGTGTGTACATTGGTTCATTCATGGAACACAGCCCTGAGAACGAAACTGAAACAAAGAAAAGGCATAATGTGCATCCATGAGATGTGAGTTCGGGTAAGCAAACAAGCCGAATCTCATTGGATGCTAATTGGGTTTGTGTTTGCTTATGTGAGAAGGTCAATGGTCAACGGATCCAGGAATATGTAAGACAAAGGGAATTTATGATCTGAGAGTTCAACTGAGTAAATAAGTTGAAACTCATTAAATGAGAAATGCATTTGGGATACCACAAACGGTGTGGATTGTTTATGGTATCACTAGAAACCCTTTGAAAGACAGCGTTCTTTTGTTTGCACATGGTGCGAGTTAGGCAATTAGTCTCAATGCCTATTGCGCTAATTACATGAAGCTGCGTTGTACTGTTCATCGTTGGGTAAAAAGGTCGTCAGCCGATGTGTATGTAGGTAGTTTTTATTGTACACATGTAGAGGCTGGGACTAGCAAACTCAAGGGTAAGATTCCCTGATTATACGGTTGTATTATATGTGAACCGATGAATTCTCCTTCAGGGAATTTATGATAAGTTTGGAGAGCATTCTTATAGGGGATTTTAAATGCGAAGTTATGCATGCAGGTAAGAATTCTCTTTTAGGGGCCTTTAGCTAAATAAACTTGATCAATTTGATGCGTGAAGCATTTGCAGGTGCTTAATGCGATTGCATTAGCAGAAACTTAAGGAAATTGGGTAGCAGTTATGGGGGGTTTTCGGGTAAGTATTCATTCGCGTTCGCGGGGTCAGTTGATGTGTATTGAGTTATTGAGTTCAACCCGCGAGGTCATCCATTCGCTCCTGCTGCGCCTTCGGCGACTCCTGTGGTGAGATCGCGAATCCTACCTATTGCGTCGCCTCCGCTCGTAACGTTGAGCGAGTGCAAGCATTAATTAAGGTTCGGTAAATCCTTGAGCTTAAGTATGGATGCCTACGCTGCGACTTCTTTCGCGAATGATGCTCGCGTGTCCTCAACCTTGAACGATATCGATCGAGCTTATCGCCACTCGCGGTATATGTTTTTTAATACCTCTGGTCGCAAAGGATTGTGAGACTCCAGTTGAGGGAATTTTGTTGGCCTATTGATGGGTGTTGTTAGAATTGTCATTCGTGTGGTGGACGTATTCTAATCCTGTGTAGTGTTGAACTCATCATATCTCTCCAGGGTTAACATATGTGATGGTGTCCAGACCTTATCATTGGACGATGAATTTGTCTACATGAGGCTGATGTTAGCCAATTCATTTGTTGCTTCTGAAGTTGGGTCCGCGATGTCATTGCGTTTTACGATCGTAGTACTTAAGTTCTCCTCAACTAGCTTGGTATCTTCCGAATCGAGTGAAATAACTTTAGGACGTACTCTCTTTGGGTGTGTTCCTAATTTAGCTAGACTCTTAAAGTTGAGGTTAGCTTATTCAATGCATTATTGTACGTCCTCCTCGTTCAGTACTTCGTTTGTTAATTTACTTAAACTCGACGGAAGACAGTCATCTTTAGGCAACTTGAAATCATCTCTATTTTCAGGGTTAGCCGAAGTGGGGGGCCCTGATTTCAATACCATGTTATTGGGTAGGTCAACCTTGTACAGATCTCTCAGTGAATATGAGGCATGTGTTGAATTCACCTTAGATGACCTTGGCGCATAATGTAAGGTTTCCGCAGTGTGAGTGGCAGTGTCTGGAGTTGAATTGTCTCCAGTCGCCGAAGGTGATTCATCACATACAACACCTGGCCCTAGTTCCTGGTTGAGGGGCAATGTGGCATCGTCGCCATTGTGAGCTCCATCTGGTAAGGACCTCGGATGGCCATGAGTGCCAGAAATGGGAGGCAATCCGTTCTTGGGCTGTCACTTGTCAAACGTTTTATTGTTGAGTGCATGACTGCTGACGACTAGGGCGGTATCGGGATCATGTCCAAGACGTTGAGCAGATACATCCGGTAACTGATGGATAGTTCCCGGATCTCATCAAAAACGTCGTTGATCAGAAGCAGTTCAGCTACGTCATCAGTTTCGTTGATGGCTTCATGTAGCTGTAAAGCCCATCTGGATGTTACGTTCTACTGCGGCAATGTATGCTTAGGTAACATCTGGAATCTTTATGCTCCTTGGTTACTTGGCGAAAAGTCGCCTGGTCTCTTCCTATATCCACTAGTAGGTCTATGAGAAGGCTGCTTATCGTAAGACTGAGATAATAAATCACTACTACGAATACTTACTCAGCCTCTTCCGCTTGCTGGTTGCGTCGGATCCTAGACGATAATAATTTAAATGGCATTTTATACTAAGGACCCGGCTTTGTCAGCCCAAGAAATCATATATGTGTAGTGTTCTGTACGGTTAACAGTTTATCGGTTAAAGTATCATGAAGGGTTACGCCTAATATTTAGTATTAGATCTATTAAGTCTATAATATATATAAAGCTTTTGCAACGATAGTGAAGAGCGTGTGATTCGAACCGACGCTATCACGGTTAAAATTACGAAAATATAGAACCAAAGCTCAACGCATCAAGCCACTGCCGCGTGTACAAATTTGATTTCTAAACTCAAGTACATTCGACTAATGTGGAAATGCTGTATTATTGCTATGGTATACGGCTTTAATAGATGTGCTTTTGGTGGTGTTGTTCTTCACTACTGGTAGGTGCATCTGCTAGAAACGCCACATATATATTAGATATCCATGCGGGAATCTCTGTGCAATGTGGATTGTGTGGGGTTGAACGCGTATGCGTATTTTTCTGTGTGATCTTCAGTCGTATATGGGTTGTAGATTGTGTCGGGTTCAATACTCAGTCGGATTATTTGCGTTGTGGAGGTAAACCTCCGGGCAAAATATTTATATAGTGTTGTGTTGTACTGTGTTGTGTTGAAATAAATATTCGCCTAAGAACGTTTATCGCCAGTGAGAGAAAATATCCAACTGGGATTGAAACTATTGCGTGTGAATTTTATCAATATTACATTCGTTCGACTGGATTAATACGTTTGGCATGATTTCGAAGTACCCCATGTAATCCACGGTTTGCAAAACTATTCCGACTTAAATAAAAACTGAACCGATACAACTTACGATTTTCGAGCAATGCGTTGAGAAGATCCAGCGTTGTATCACTGCTCAGATGTGGTGATGCTGTTAATGTTTTATTTGGTGTCAGCAGCGTTGAATTCTGTTGCAGATCTCCCTTACTGTGTTAACTGACTCACCTCCGTTTTCCAGAGGATGACCTACCGATGTTCGACACACGTTTATCATCATCAACATCACCATCGGCTCTACAACCGGGATCCGGTCTTGGCCTCATTTAACAAATCTCTCTACCGGTCCTGTGTTCGAGCCGATGTCTTCCAGTTTGGCACTCCCAGGCTCTGGGCTATCCTACGTTATCCCTCCATCGCAGAAAAGGTCTGGCGCGCTGTTTCTTTCCATACATCCTGCCACAAAGGATCTTCCGGTCCCGCCCACCAGAGTCTACCGAGCTTGATTTTTCTTACAACATTACCTTCAAGATAGATCGCGTACAACTCATGGTTGTAGAGTCTCCGGAATCGTCCTCCCTCACCAACAATTCTCTTTAAGGCTTTTCTCTGGAACGCGGCTAAGAGAATGCCCCTTATTGAGCACCCTGGTCTCGGATCCATACATGAGTACTAGTAAGACCATGATCTTGCACAGTAGTAGCTTTGAGATTCTGGCAAAATTTCGGGATTTAAAGAGCTTTGATAGACCATAGTAGGCTTTGTTGGATTTGATCAGCCGTTCGCGTATTTCTTTTTCCATATTGTTATCGGCTGATACTATTGACCCAAGGTAGTTAAAAGATTGCGCTACTTCAAATTCGTGCTCCACTACCCTAATAGTTTGACCAACGTTAGGTCTTCTCTTCGCAGAAGTTGCCACCATCCACTTAGTTTTTCCCTCATTAATGTGCAGTCCCAGTTTTTGTACCGCCTGCTCGATCTGGGTGAAGGAATACTGTACAGACCATTCGGTTCTACCGATGATGTCGATGTCATCTGCGTAGGCAAGTATCTGGGTGGACTTGGTGACAATAGTCCCTCTAGTTGTAACGCCAGAGTCACGGAGTGCTTTCTTTAACGCCAGGTTCAAAAGGAGACAGGGCGGACCGTCCCTTTTTCGGAGTCCATTAAAGATTTTTATTGGTTTGGACAGCAATCCCGCTATTTTTACTTGACTAGTTACGTTGGTCATGGTCAACCTACAAAGTCTTATCAATTTGTTTGGAATGTCGAACTATCTCGTGGCATTACATAGTTCTACCCTGGCTATGCTGTCGTAGGCGGCCTTAAAGTCTATAAATATATGATATAATGGAATCTTAAATTCCAGACATTTTCCATCGCCTGGGTAAGGGTGAATATCTGATCAATCGCTGATTTGCCAGAGATGAAGCCACACTGATATTGACGAGTGATGGCGTTAGCGTATGGGGCTATCCGATCTTGTAGAATAGTGGAGAGTATCTCATAGGCGGTACGTGGCACAGTGTGATATCTCCCTTCTTCTTATAAATGTCATACTCGTTTCTTTAAATAACACCATCCCCGTCCATCTTATTTCTTGTAATGCTGTTGTGTAAGCCTTATACTCGGACAGGGCATCGGCTAGCTGCTGTGTAGCTCGAGCTCTGTATAGTGAGCGGACGTTCCATGTAAAAATTCTTAAATCGTTTAGCCATTTTCGTTTCCGTGGTCGTCGTCGTGTATCCCGTCCATATCAGAGGCTTGTTAAATTTGCCAGAATAATTCGTTTTTACGGGCATGGTTATTAGCCTTGCGCCAACCTTTCTCAGGATGTCGCTGCATGCGGGTTGAAAGCACAGACTTTACCCAGTATGTTCGCTCCCATCCCCCTGTAGTTAAGGTATTGCTCAGATTAATTGGGTTAGCTCGTAAGCTAGCCCGAGAAAATCTCTTGTAAGTATGCTCTAAGCTAATAAATGGAGTGAGAGCCCCCCAAACTCTGATGATGGCCATGGCTGTATTTCCTTCCTAGGCTGCTTCTTATCCCTTCCTTTGGGATGGTTGCGCCCAGTGCAGGGAACTAAGTAACTGGTGCTTTTAATATATAACACAGCGTACGCTCCCCACGCTTTCTTCATTTCGTGTCGACCTAGGTCACCTCTTCCATGGTTTGTCTATTGCCGAACTTTTGTTCTCAAAATTCGGTGTCAATGTTTTAATAAATTCGGTACTCGGTGCTTATCCGATATAAGGTTTTTTTACAAATTGCAAAATTTTCCTCACGCAGTTACATTTATTATTTATTTGAATTGTTTGAATTATTCGTTTCCTGAAATTCTGGCACTCCCTACTGTAAAACGCTCCATAGGTGTCCGAAGTTCCAACGACGAGGCTAGCTAACGACATACGTCCGGTGCCTCTCCCAGCGATTGAATTTGTGCAGGGAGGAAAACAAATGGAAAACGACTTCTAGAAGACCATGTATATACACTGAACAATGAAACTGCCCCGTTTCGGCGGCAAAACCTACCATGACCCGACATTATAGTGCGCTTTCGCACTTTCATATTTGCGATCCAACCCCCAGCACTGGGGTTTGCCTCTGCAGTCTGCGCTGGGACTGCGCCTGCAGCATTAGGCCTGGCCTTAAAGACTTTTCGTCAGACTCTCAAGTTGGTATCCCTCGACGAAGGTCCTTCACAAGGACGAAGATTCCGGGGAGTAACCTAAGTCTGGCCAGCTGGGATCAGGGTCTCCAAGTTACCGGAGGGCTTAACCTTTCCGTAATTGTTCTTTTATATAAAAAAAAAAAAAAAAAAAAACGTTGTCTATACTATATGTTAACAACGTCCGCTGCTCGGGGCTTATCCGGATGACCACGTGGGTAACACGTGGTTGAACAGCTTTTCGCAGCCCTCCCCTGTATGGGTAGGGTCTCCGGGCAAGTACCTGCCGCCGTATCGACCTTAAAAGGTCCCTTTGGCACGTCTCCCTGTCCGGCTGCCACATGTTCAACCCTTCCCGTCCCATAGTTGACAAATTGAATGGAGAATGGCACGGGATTCACGGTCGTTCGGGGAAAAACCAAACAACCACCCGGCCCCTCTACCTTACAATTCCGAGACAGGAAGTCGTACCCCAACAATCCGTCTTCCTCCAAACCCGGCAAGGAGTCTACTATTTGGAAACTGCAGGGAATCTCATGGTGCAACTTGAAATTCCCAGTGCAGCATCCCCTCGACTTGCCTTTGACAAACAGCGCTTGGAGCGTTGTTGATTTATGCACATCCATGCCATATCTAGGATGGAGTGCCTTCAGTTTCAACAGGCTGATCTCAGCGCCGGTGTCCACGATTAGGCGCGTAGGGTTCCTACGGCCAATGTCTAAAGGGAGAGCGACAATCGGGACCTGAGTCGGCGAAAACTGAGAACAGCTGGAACTGGGTTGCGTTTCTAGTGCGGTCGGGTAGGATCTTGCCGACCCGACCTTGGGGAGTTTCCCGAACTCTCCCATTTTGCCTTATGTCGACACTCTGCCGCCTTGTGAGTGTCTCGACCGCAAAACTCGCATAATGTTCCGCTCCTCCGTTCAGGAATATTCCGCTCGGGAGTCCCACTGGACTCCGAACTAGCAGAACCGGAGCTATTCTTTCTACCCACTTTGGGCCCAATGCGCCGGGGCTGCCATTCCGGGCCCCCCGCGCTGCCTGGTGCGGCTTCAAGCCTCGCATCCGTTTTTGAGGACTTCGAGTCCATGGAGTCGGGTCGCTTACCGCCACCGCTCGACACGGACGATCGTCGCCCATCATCTCTACCTACTTTCCGGGAATCCCCACTCCCCGCGCTACTATTACCGGCTTTCCGATTTCGCCGACGCTGCCTCCGACGCTTACCGCGCCTATTTCTCGCGCTTCCCCCAGTCCCCACATGGGTGTCCTGCTCTCGGCTCGCAACAGGTGCTGTTCCGGCGTGCCGCTTATGGGGAGAACCCTGGGAACTCTGTTGTTCTTCCCACCTTTGCCTATATTCGCACCCGCGCAAGCTGTGACCTTGCCGGCCACAAAACTCGCAACAGCACCGGACGCTGAATACTCTGGGGCCTGATGTCGCCGGCCCGCCACCCGTAGACGGGGGCTGCGGCTCTGGTAGGGCTCTCCGCTGAAACTGTGGTCGCTGATAAGGCGGTTCTTGTCGTGCGAAACCACCCTGCTGACCTCTACCCCTGTATGTAGTCTGGGGACCGCGCGTGCTCGTCGGACGATCCGGGCAGTCCACTATGTCGTGGCCATACCGCCAGCACTCACGACAGAAGGGAGTGTTCCGTCTTTGTAGACACTCGTCGTATACGTGACCCCTCAGATGGCAAAAATTGCATATGGTCTGGGATTCCAGGGGGTGCGCCGATCGACCAACTGGATCCCTGAACGGATTGTCGCGACCCGATCGATCCTGAGGCGCATACGTCCCCTGAGCCAAGCTCTGCGACTCTCCACTCCCGCTCAAGGAAGGCACGGTATTTGACCACACTCCCTCGCCAGAGGAAGCCGGAGCATAGGCACCAGCATCCCTTCGATAACCGAGAGGTCCGTACGACCGCTCCCGACCGAAACGATCCTCCTCCCGCCGACGACTATCCGATCCTTCGGCCGGCAACACGAATGAGACCGCCCGGGGATTCAAACTCGACAAAACCGGCGCCGGCGCCGCGGTGCATCCCTAAAAGTGGAGGATGGATTTTCTAAAAGGGTCGAGCAACTTTCCGGTCCTACATCTAATGTCTCCGACGCTCGCTCGGCGATTCCGTGCCGCGCATCCACAAACAGGTCGTCCTGCCTCAGCATTTCCCTACGAGCTCGTTCAAATCCAGTTAGGTGGTCCACCAGGCTTCGAAAAGGGACATTACCCAATGTGGGGAGGAAGTGCTTTAGTCCTTCCTCCCTCACACCCCTTACCAACACCGGTTTGGCCATACCCTCAAGCTGGCTCGCGAAGACGGACCTACCCTGGCGACCATAAAGGCGCTCAGCTGCCTCCTCGCACCGTACCACGGCCCGCTTCACTCGGGAAACGAAACTTGTGGCATCCTCGGAAGGAAGTTGTCGCATTTTGGAGAGTTGTGCACACAACTCCTCATACGACACTCGGGGTTCGTAGGCCTCTCTGAGACGCTGTTCCGCTTCGAGGAAGGTCGTGGGTGGTCTCTCCTCGAGCATTCGATAGGCCTCGCCGCTCAGCCTAGAGGGCAGCCACCGGAGGAAGGTATGTTCCTCTTCCACCGCCAGCCCATCCAAGCTCCTTCTACAGCCTTTGAGAAACGAAGAGAGTCTCTCGGCTGTATCAGGGCCTTCCTGTCCCGAAAACATGGGGACCGCCTTCGACACAAGGTCGAAAACCCTATCTGTGCCCAACATTGTCCGTACAGGACATGGCTGCGGGCCCACCTTAAAATACGAAGGCATCGGTGTATTTCCCATGCTCTCAACAGCCTGTTTGCTGACGGTGGGGGGGGGGGCGCGTTGGCGATCGCTCGTCCACAAATTCATCCCGCGAATCGTGGAATGCTTCCGGATCCACCTCGTCAACCGGCGGCTCGGGAAATGTCTCGGGCCGCGCCCGGGCAGGGGTGCCCTCCCGGACATCTCTTTGCCGCTGCCTTGTTTGCATCTGCCGGCCGTCCAACTAAACCTAAAATCTCACGATACCAAGAACCGAACTCGTAACCTCGACAAGCCCTGTGGCCAACAGTAAACCCGGCAAAAACAACGGTCCAACCCCGAAACAAAACAACACCCGGGATCCTACAAGAAACACAGCAATAAACACAACACCCGGGATCCAAACAGAGAACCACCCTGAACGCGACAGAACCAATCCGTACACAAGCCGGCTGTATATCGGATACTAGCCCTCAACGTCTGAGCTGACCAGTGTTTTACTTCGATCGTTAAGAGGCCGCACACGAATCGGGAGGGCGCGAAAAACAACAAGGATCCCCACAACAAACAAACACACTCCCACAACGGGACCACCACTCCTCTCGCAGCCACAAGACTGCAGGCCACGCAAGAAGCGCTACAGAACAAATACAACAACACCGCCCGAGAAGAGAGAGAGAGAGAGAGAGAAAAAGGAAAAACCTTAACGTGCCACCCGTCGCGTATAAAAATAATATCTACCTCGCAGCTGAAAAGGAAGAAAAGCAGAATCCCCTCCAACAATGTCTGTTACACAAAATGAATAAAGAAATGAGTCATACAAAATGAACAAAGAAATGAGTTAACAAATAGATAACTTAAACTCAAAAAATCAACCAAAGTAACAACAACAACAAAATTTACAAAATACAAATGCGAATAACAAATTACAATAATAATAAAATGATCAATCAAAAAAAAACAACAAAAGAGATCAGTAATATTACTTAAACCTAAAACTAAAACAATGCTACTAAAATTGATACTAGATTTTTCAATTAACCACAGTGACCTTTCAATTTTATACATAAAAAGGAAAAAAAAATAACAAAAAAAAAATATTCTCCCGCAACTCCGCCGTTATGTTGGACCCTCGCCAAAAATTATTGATAATATCCTCTGGTAAATCGATTCGAAACTACTTTTATAGTTGATTTGGGCACGCTTATTATATATTATATTGCGGAAACCAATAGAAATAATGTGCTTATGAATATATAATAACAACACAAATGATCGTGCAAATGTTGTGTATGTTTTTGCATCTAAACCGCACACTGCTGACTCACAACGGTTTTTATGATGTAATCCAATAGAAGAGTTTCTTAGATAAACATTTTCGTTGATATCCTGTAAAAGTAGTCATTCAGGAAGCGCAAATTCATCATGCTCTATTGGTTTCTTCAGCCAATTGCTGCCAAAAAAAAAACTTCTATCTCGGCAGTCGTTCCTCCGGAAATATAGGGACATATGGAGCCTCAGGGCTCCACCCACCAATGGTCTTGCACCTCCGAGCAAGGCTTGCTCAAGCAATATGCCAGTGCAGAGCCAACTAATGGGCACCGGCTGCGCCACTGTGGTGTTTTTTCTCTTGCCACAGAATATTTGTTATCAATATATATACAAAAGTTTACCTGTCGTTAAGGCGAGCCCCTCATCAACTTTCCCAGCTCGGCCCAGGTCCGTGTGGCAGTCTTCCTTCTGGTTCTTCCTCTTTTAGCGCCCAGGGCGGCCGCCGTCAAATGGTGATCCTCCTGTTCTCGACTGCGAATGGGTCTTTTATTGAGTCGGCAAACAATTTTGTTGACCTAATTGGAGGTCAACAAATTTCGCTTGATGATTTCTCAATTTATTTCTACTTTTTTCCTTTCTATAACTCTAATTTTAACAAACTATATTTTTCCCTTTTTGGGTCTTTTAAAAATCTTTTTGACAAAAAAAAAACGAAACCGAATCTTTTTTACTTTTTCTTAACTGCTTTACTTCTTTTCTTAACTGCTTTACTTCTTTACTTTTCAACTGCTTTTTTTTTTTACTTAACTGCTTTACTTCTTTACTTTTCAACTGCTTTTTTTTTAACCTCCAAAACGGAATCGCAATCCCCGTACGTCAAGAAAAAACATTAACCCTTTTGCCTCTCTCGCTCTCCATTCACGTCCACTTCGAAAACCGAATTCGAACTCGAAGAACTGCACGATCCACACCCGAATCGGGGCGTGTTCGAAAACTCACTTCTGGATCGTGCAACTCCTCCACCACCTTACCATCATACCACCTTAAAACAAATTATGTTAAAATTACAAAATGATTAATTGATGGGGTGGCGGACGCACGTAACAATTCGTCCCAGGGGTAATTACTAGATTTCTGAAAAGGAGAAAGTCATTCGTCACATACATCCTTATCACCATCCGTGGTGGTGATCGAAACTCATGTCCACGGCCTTCTGTTTGCACAGCACATCTGGATCGCAGAATGGAGATGTTCGATGATTGTTTGGACGTACAGTCCGTGGGTCTTGTTTGACTTTGTAATTACACGCCGAAATCCATTAGATCTTTCTAATGGTGTGAAATTCGAAAGGAACAATGGGATCGAAGTAGTTCCTTTTGTTGATTTTACCCTCATAAATATTCCCGAATTATCTCGTTGAGATAATTACGGTTGCCTAGAATTTGGCAGCGGATAAGCGATATGCTTTATTGCATGAGGTTGCCGTTTCCTTTGTTTGCACGATGGATTTGGGTGGTCTTTGTGGCAGACTACCCGCACCTGCATCCATTGGTCGGCTAATTTGCTAGTGATAGCAATTCTTTGTATGGATACTCGGAATTGTCGGTTCGATGAGGTGTTCCTGGGCTCAGGCAGAATATATGGTATTTTCGGGAATTGCTTTTAGGTTTTAACCTTTGTTTCAGGTATGAAGAACTATGATTGTTGAGCTTGACATCAAAAGCTTTGGGGACGTTCAGTTTCTTGCTTTTTGGTGTCGGGCTCAACGTTGGCTATGAGTTGCAGGCCCTATGGTGGGACTTTGGGATACGCGTCTGTGGGCGCGTGCAACGTTCTCAGGTAAGTAAGTTCCTTGAAGGTAGGAACCTTACCTGCGCGGAATTGTGCGTTCGTAGAACGCTACAAGCCTCTGGCGCAAGACTAATGACCTTGCCCGGAAAAAACAAATCATTATGGAAAATTTAACAAGCCTCAGCACTTGCTAATAAGGCCAAGACCGATTCCCGGTTGTAGTGCCGATGATGATGATGAACCAAACACACGTCCTCGACTTATTGGTCACACCTATGTAGAGATTTCTCTGCTTGCTTTAACTCCGACAAAATATTGATCCCAGGGTTCTGTAACTATAACTCATATGTTACTTTTTTAGAGAAGTTACATACCTATCACACATCCGCCTTAATAGATATATGTTTTCGAAATACACACATATATTGCACTTGAGTTTCATCATCATCATCATCATCATCGGCACTACAACCAGGAACCGGTCTTGGCCTTATTTAGCAAGTCCTGAGGCTTGTTAAATTTTTCCATAATGATCTGTTTTTTTTTCGAGAAAGGTCATTAGCCTTGCGCCAGAGGCTCCCCGTCGGGGAATCGAACCCCGGTCTCCCACGTGACAGGCGGGTATACTAACCACTATACTATCGAGGAGCCAACTTGAGTTTCAAACAGATTTAAAGTTGCCGTTGCTGTTGCTCTCGTTACGCGAACTTTAAGTTGAATTACTTTATAATCCACTTGTTCTCTGCAAAGAGATAAACAAAATGCACATTCTAAAGAAGATCCTGATGCATCGGTGCCCGAGGGATTCGTCATCATCACACTAATCGGTGGAAGCATAGGGGAACAAGAGAAACAGCCACGATACCAGGGGCAGCGATATAGTAACTAGGATCCAGGTGTTACATGTGTCAAGGTGCATAGAAAGCGATAATAATGTGAACATTTATTTTCGTAGTGACACTTAATTAGGAGTTAGCGAGCGAGATGTACACGTATACAGGAGGTTGGAATGATACTTTCTGCTGGCACCATAATTAAGTGAAATGGCACAGCTATCTACTGAGATAAGTTTGTTGCTTAATTACAATTCGTTAGGTGCAAACAGGGTTGGGTCAAGGGTACCTGTGATACATCTTTTGAATTTGAGTAGTGTCGGCAAACTGATGTTAAATTCATTCCACACATTACGCTGAAAACTCCACTTTGTAACAAACAGAAGAAATTCCCAGATTCGTGATTGATTGTCTTCATTAATTGCACACGTTTCAACCGATAATTGATTCTATTTGACTCAATTGACTTACTGCCATCCGATGGTCACTGCCCACGTGTTTAAGGCAACGTTTTCTAATCAACTACGTGATTAATTTGATTAAAGAACTAATTAGTTTAATTGCTTGGATTGTCTCAAGCTTATGTTGCCGTTCTATTTTATACTGCCCTCGAATCAACCAGAAATGAGCAAAAGCCACGTTAAAATTGTGTAGTTAAAGTAGATCAAAGGATTTCATGATCCTTAAATGTGTCCTGAATTCGTCACAGTCCCTTAACTTGGCCAAGATAACTCGAGAGGAATCTAATAACAAAGACAGCATGGATTTGAGTGACGACAAGGTCAAAGGATCAGCATGTCCCAAGTCGTGGCTTTCAAGAATCGGGAGATTTGAATCCAACCATAAGGATAAACTGTTTGTGTGCACACGTGGTTGTTCATGGAAGTAATTAAGAGATATAAAATATTGACAGGAGTTTCGATGACTCTTACCGCTATATCTAAATCCACTTGGATATTTTGCACACCAGTGCTTCCTAATCTAAATTCGATTTGACTTGAGTGGAGTGCGTAATTATTTACGCATTCGTGGAAACTTGAATTCTGGCATATCTTAGGTCAGTATATTCTTAGTGGCCTAATACATAGCTCCACAAAGTTCATCTCAAGGGACTGAGCTTTCACCAGAAACAGAGTAAGTGTCAGTTGGTTCATTCCGGATGTTGGTGTGAACAAAAAATCGTGGGCAAAGTTAATCCATCCATAACTTGTGACAATTCTCTTGCTGAGTTCTGGGATGCTTCCCCCTAGTGTGCTGCTCCACTTCCACAATATGTATAACCTAGATATATTTATGGGTTTGTACATTATGCATTTAACATAATTGGACTCTGTATTAGAAAGAATACTTCGCGAACTAATGTCCTATAACAAAGACCGAGAGGAGATGCCATTAATAAAAAGCCGCATAAAATTCGAGATTGGTTCAAATCGATTCATAGGAGTCTGGCAGATAGTTTGTTGACCAGATTTGGCGAGTGAAATTGTAAACATTTCATGTCACCAAGAACCAGACCGCTTGCCAAATAGAAGGTTGATC
The DNA here is from genome assembly GCA_963931805.1 of Microdon myrmicae. Classification (NCBI taxonomy): domain Eukaryota; kingdom Metazoa; phylum Arthropoda; class Insecta; order Diptera; family Syrphidae; genus Microdon; species Microdon myrmicae. Next base: position 25,528,811 of record OZ007496.1, read on the forward strand.
TAAAAGTCAAACAGTTCAGCCAATGTCCAGAAAATATGGAACACTAAAGGCTTATCTTTTTAAAGAATTGGAAGAATCTAACGACTGCCGACGAACGTAACCTACTTTCAAGAGACAGCCAGCCGGAAAGAAGGAGAGGGCGACAGTAAAACTAGAAGAAAAAAAATGTATTCCCATAAATAGTTCAAAAACTCCCACAGAATAGTGTCTAATCGAATAAGGGAGGATAATCCTCTAGCACCAATGTACACACGCAATTTGTAGGACGACAAGCTCAAAGTGAATAATTTAAAGTCCACTTATAGGCATATAACAACGATGATCGCTATATCCTGACTGCTGTACAAACAATCACTAGCTTATCAAACTATCCTAGACAGTTTGGAACGGCAAGAGTATGATATAGCACGGAACACATCCTTATGACAGTGCGACTTCGCAATGTTAATCATAAGACACATCTTTAGGACGTTGTGTGTATAATTTGAGTGATTCCCATAAATTTGGGTAAAACATGAAGCTACGACGACGTTGTATCCACTTTGGTAAAATAAAAATGGCAATATGGTCACAATAAGGATAGAGACCGAGTACTAGGGCAACGACTATTGGGTCTTCTATACAAACGAAAAGTATAAAACTTTACAGAGAGTGGAAAAGGCAAACTGGATAGAACAATCGGCGACTACTCGGACGTGACTTGAGCACCAAATGCATTTTGAGCGATGGGCGGCATATTGAACTTGGATCCTCTATTCCTCTGCACTCTTATGTACTGTGTATTAACTTTGGTATTGTTGCCCTGAGCAACGAAAACTATTTCCGTTTTTGCATTTAGCATCCTTGTGGGATCACGAGAATGTACGATTTATAAAATATGGTTTTGTTGTTTGCTTGTTGCACGCTTTCTCTCGTCCTATTTGTTTTCAAGTATTTGCATGAATATCCTTGGCTTATGATTGAAAGAAGATTGCTTGATATTAATACCGTAAACCAACCACTAAACAGGAGAGATATATGTGGGGATTTTGTACAGATCGTGAGGAATTTAGGAAAATGTTACCTCGAGCAGAGAGAGTGCATTGTTTCAATATTTTGGCGAGTTCCTGTGGTAAATTATAGTCGACTTGAGCGAATTATGCTTGGCGTTTCATGAAATATTGTTTTGTGACGCGTGAGTGAAAAATGTTGAAGTTTTAAAATGATTCAAATAGTTTCTAAAATGAAAAACAATCACACGCTTATCGTTATTCCTTCAACGTAAGGTTTCACAATTTCCCGGGTTTCAGATCAAATTAGCATCTTTAAAGATACCAGTCAAGTAGATACCGAATTGCAATAAATGGAAGCGATGCCACAGATAACGAAATTCGTAGCAGGTGTCTTTAAACAGATAAATCACAAATTCGAGAAGATTGTATCTTCAGACTGAAGTCAAATTTATTCTTTTTGAAGCCAACCTAAAGACACCCTCCCCAAGATGATTGCCTTGGGTAACTAATTATTACTGATTTGGCATGAGTACTTGTAGAGAGACATTAAATACCCTACCAACAATTAACTATTAGCATCTCAAGTCCTTATCGTGGCGTTACAGGTTGACAAAATCTGACAGAAATGTTTAGAAGAGCCAGCTATTTGTCCTAGTTAGGGTACTAAAATACAGATATTTATCATCGTATCTCTATATCCCCTGTTACACACTGGAACTCTCATCCTACATATGCATTCATTGAGGCAGCCACCGACAATGCTTGGAGCTGAAGTGTCTTATAGTAATTTCCCCTAAGTTGATTAATTTTAGGTTGTTCAACATATCAAATTATTGTTAAAATTATTTATATTAAAGTGAATAAAACCTGAAATATGAACAGATAATAAAATGATGATGATGATGAATAAGGGGGGATGGGAGCGAACATACAGAGCAAAGTTATTGACTGCTTTCAACCCGGCGAAGGGCAGGACGATCCTTGGCCCTGTTCAATCCAAGTTGACCTGCAGTCTCCACGTGATACCCCTGGATAGCTACTTGGGCACCCACCAAGTAGTGAACCAATGCATGCAGCAACATCATGAGAAAGGTTGGCGCAAAGCTAATAACCATGCCCATAAAAACGAATTATTATGGCAAATTTAACAAGCCTCGGATATGGACCGGATACACGACGACGAGCACGGAAACGAAAATGGCTAAACGATTTAAGAATTTTCTCATGGATCTGTAGCGTCTCTAACAGATACACACACAATACACAAGTAATTGTGAAGAACACCGAACGAAAATCGAATAAGAAAATACATCAGAGCCATATCATCATTATTCGGCACTACAACCGGGATCCGGTCTTGGCCTTTTTTAGCAAGTCCCGAGGCTTGTTAAATTTTCCATAATAATTTGTTTTTCCGGGCAAGGTTATTAGACAGAGCCATATACCATAGCGATAACATAACAATTCACATCAGTGGAATATAGTTGAGTTTAAAAATCGAATTCAAAACATGGCCAGTAGCCTGTGTTACGCTTTGGTTCAATTTTTGGTGATTCTAACTGTCATAGCGTCAGTTCGAATCACACGTTCTTCACTATCAATCCGAAACGCTATAGATCGTCCGCCCATTATACAGAGCTCGAGCTACACAGCAGCTAGCCGATGCCCTGCCCGAATATAAGACTGACATAACAACATTTCAAGAAATAAGATGGACGGGGAGTGATGTTATTCAAAGAAACGAGTATGACATTTATTACAGCTGTCATGCAAAACACCATGTGCTCGGGGTAGGCTTTCTAGTCAGCCAAAAACTGAAGCCTGCCATCATCGGTTTTAATGCAATAAACGAAAGGCCATGCACTCTTCGCGTGCGAGGCAAGTTTAAGAACATAAGCCTCATAAACGTTCACGGACCTATAGAGGAGTCCCCTAACGACGAAAAAGAAGAATACTACGAGAACGTCGAACGGCCCCTCAATGCTTGCCCAAGATACGATGTGAAAATCATTCTTGGTGGTTTGATTGCAAAAATAGTTCGGGAGCCGGTTTTCAGACACTACAGGTTCCCATCGGACTGGCAACATCAAAAAACTTGGTCGTTGCAAGTACCAGGTTTCCGGGTAAGGATATTCCCAAAGCCACCTGGGTATCACCTGATGGAGCCACTCGCAACCAAACTGACCACATGTTAATAGATCGCCGCCACTTATCGAGCCTGATGACGGTATGAACGTACCGAGGTGCCAACGTAGACTCGAATCACTATCTTGTTGGTACAGTTTTCCGAGGGCGGATTGTCTTACGGAGACGTATTGCATCGCGGGTCAGGTTCGAGTAAACACGGCTGCCTTACGCAATGAGAATACCAGTAACACCTTTGGTCACGCGCTAAGTCTCGACGGAGGGAGACTTAGTCCTGGGGCCAGAATGCCGGGCGTAGAAGAGAAATGGACACGCCTTAACAATACAGTAATAGTACTGCCAACTCCATTTTAGGCAGTAGTCGTAGACATCGTAGCGACTGGTTTGATGATGAGTGCAAACTAGCGACTGAACGTAAGAATGCTGCATCCCGGGCAATGCAGCAGTTTCATAGGATGCGGGTACGTGAGGAGAAGTACAAAGAGCTCAGAAGATCTGAAAAGGCTTCACTGACAAAAAAAAAGTGCTTGGGAAAAAAACCTTGTCTGTGAAATAGAGAAAAGTAGAGACTGAGGTCCGCACCAGGCTCGGAAGTTCTACCAAATAATCCCCTGTATGAGGTGGGACACAACACGCTGCACTTACTGCAAGGATAAAGAGGGTAATCTGATCACCGATCCTGAAGGCATTCTGGAGCGATGGGAAATGCACTTCAATAAATTGCTAAATGGTCAGCTCACATTAGAATTGGAGGCTCCACCAATTTCAGATCAAAACTAAATGCTGCCACCACCAAGCATTGAGGAAATATTAAAAGCCATAAGACAGCTCAAATCAAATAAAGCCCCCGAACCTGATGACATACTGTAATGCTCCAAAAAGCCCTACTACCTTTTCCCCCATTCCTACATCCAAATCCTAGCTATAATACGCTAAGACATTAAATCCTATCAAAATCATGAAAAACCAAAACTAAATCCAAAATTTGCAATAAACGAATTAAAATATTCGTTTATAGTTTTGCATTTGCCCCACGGCATAATCTCAATTCAAAATCCAGAAATACATTTCAATCTGGTAATTTCCATAGAAAATTAAACAAACCAAATCCATGGCAAATCGCACCAGATGTTCGAATTTGCCACAAGCAAACAATACCCAAAATACCATTTCCAATTCTCATATGCAAATAGATTGATGAAAATTCAGAAAACTGAACCTTATCTAAAACAAACATTGAGCATGGCACAACATCTCACTCGAAATATCGAGATTGTTGTACGAAAATGTGTATCTTTGGGATACAATTTTCGACTTGTTATCCTATATAAAGGAATAGTTACGTGATCTCGGGGGGGCAGTTGAATATTGTCCGTTGTCCCTGAAGGAAAATATCCTGGAGAAGGGCCAAGTTTAAATTGGAACAGAAATAAATAAAATACTAAAAGGAAAAACGAGCCTTGTTTTCATTTTTCTGGTGAGTAAAGTATAGGTACTCCCTCAAAGAGAATATTTCTGAAGATCTGGAGTATCGCCTGGTCCCCACGGAAACCAGCGGACTTGCGAAGACTGAGGCCAAACCAAAAGGACGTTGCTCTTCCCTCTGGATCAGAGGAAGCACGGTGACGACCCCTTGTAGGACAAGTTTTCAGGAGCGGTCTGTTTTAAGAGATCGCCTTGTCCTTTTAACGATCAGGAGACTCGCGTCCTGAAACAAACCCCTACTAAACACAACAATACCAGCTGAGCTGATCAAACAACGAGGGACAGCGTTACATCACGCAATTCATGAAATCGTGGTGCACGTATAGGAGCAAGAAGAGATACCAGAAGATTGGCGTCGTGGAATAGTTTGCCTAATACATAAGAAGGGAGATGTCACACTGTGCACCAACTATAGGGGTATAAGAGGGGTGAATACCGTGTGGGGGGGAAGTCGTGGCACCGGCGTGGGTGCGAGTTCTACTTCCTCCTCCATCATAATGTCACTACTGTGCCGACCCGTATCGTTAGCAAGGAAGACAACACAAAACAAAACTTCTCGACACAGGAAACAAAAGTAAATAAAACTCACTGTTTTAATGTTAATAATGCGTTTATTTATATTTAAAGAAACGGTTGGTGGAACAAAACGGACGATAAAAGGTACATTGATATTTTATAACTGCCGACAATGGCATAGAGCAGAAGAGCTCTTTATACACACATTTCGCGATTGCGTACAATTTATTTTATGTTGAACACATACCACTGGCAATGGTTTTCAATTAAGTCACTCCGGTACAAACAAAATGAATAACTAAATTTACGCGCACAGTGACCGAGAGCGGGAGTGCTGTGACCAGCGTGGTCAAAGGATGGAATAAGACTCAGCGATAATTATCTCGTGCAGAGATCACTCGCTAATCTTGATCGTGGTGGTATGTGTGCATGGTCCTTTCATGGATGAAAAGCGGACCTAGAACAAGGAAAGGGAATAAAGAGCATTCATGGGATACGATTTCGGTAAAGCAAACAAAACCGAAATCGTCGGATGCATGTGCGTCGCGACTAAACAAAGAGACAACGATGCGATGTGGAAATGTGCTAATTGGTTTCAGCTAGGTTACTGGGAAATGGTGTTTATGGCATCGCTAGTAAGGGTTCGTATTGAATTCCTATTTGCATTTGTTTATGCTGTAGGATTTAATTGATGCCAAGAGACGCGGAATGCGTATTTGCTTTGGTTTGCACATTGTGCGAGTCAGAGAATTTTATTGCTGGGAGAAAAAGGTCGCCAGCCAATGTGTATGAAAAGGTATTTGTTGTACACATGACGCGGCTGGGAAAATATACGGCGCAATATTTATGGTCCCTGTCATGACGGTTACATTGAATGCAATCCGAATCATTTTGTTTACAGGAATCTGTCTGGTACCGAATTGGTTTAGAATACCACATAAGCCAAGAAAGAAATCTTACGGAAAATTGTATGCGAAGAGATGCATGAAAAGGTAAGTATTCTTTACAGGGATTTTAAGATTATAGATTTGATCTATATAATGCGTGAACCATTTACAGGTACTAATGCTGTTGCATTAGCGAACTTAAGGAAGTTGGGTAGTAGTTATGGGGGGTTTTCAGGTAAGTGGACCATGGGGTTTGGCGGAACCGCCACAACCGCATATAAGAAACTCTCCTCTATCCTACAAGACCATATAGTTCTATACGCTAAAGTCATCATCAGTGGGGCTTCATCCCAGGCAAATCAGCAAATGATCAGATATTCACCCTTAGGCAGGCGATGGAAAAATGTCAGGAATTTAAGATTCCATTATACCATCTATTTATAGACTTTAAGGCCGCATACGACAGCATAGCCATGCGAGAGTTCGGCATTCCAAACAAATTGATACCACTTTGTAGGTTGACCATGACCAACGTAACTAGTCAAGTAAAAGTAGCGAGATCGAGATTGCTGTCCAAACCAATAAACATCTTTAATGGACTCCGGCAAGGGGACGGTCTGGCCTGCCTCCTCTTCAACCTGGCGTTGAAGAAAGCAATCCGTGACTCTGGCGTTACAACTAGAGGGACTATTTACACCAAGTCCACCCAGATACTTGGCTATGCAGATGACATCGAAATCATCGGTAGAACCGAATCGGCTGTACAGGATTCCTTCACGCAGATCGAGCAGGCGGTACAAAAACTGGGACTGCACATTAATGCGGGGAAAACTAAGTACATGGTAGCAACTTCTGCGAAGAGAAGACCTAACGTTGGTCAAACTATTAGGGTAGTGGAGCACGAATTTGAAGTAGTGCAATCCTTTAACTACCTTGGGACAATAGTATCAGCCGATAACAATATGGAAGAAGAAATACGCGAACGGCTGATCAAATCTAACAAAGCCTACTATGGCCTATCAAAGCTCTTTAAATCCCGAAATTTATCCAGATCATCCAAGCTACTACTGTACAAGACCATGGTCTTACCAGTACTCATGTATGGATCCGAGACCTCTGTGCTCAATAAAAGGCACTATGCTATCTGAGCCGCGTTCAAGAGGATGGTCTTTCAGACACCAAGATTGAATTCAATAACAGAAATCAATCGAACTAAAGGTTCAAAAGTCTCTAATATTGAATTCAACGCATCCATCCAACGCATCCAATTCGACGAGCTCAATTCGACGCGCCAATTCGACGCATCCAAGCCAACGCACCCATTCAAGGCATCAATGCGTTGCACCCATTAAACGCGTTCTTCGGTAAACAAACCGATCGACGAATATCTCCTCTGGTAGCTAATAGTAATTAGCACCTAAATTCCCAGCATGACCCAAAACCTAAAAGGCACACTTGTGCAAACAAAGGATAGCGATTCGCCGCCGACCAACAGTCATGCAATCGTAAACATCTTAACGTAGTTCGCTCGCTAGATGTTTATGTTTGGAAATGCTAACAAAGAAACTATATCCATCCCACGGTTCCTTTATTACCCATCTGAAGCGCACAAGAACATTGTTAGCTTAAGCCAGGTGGGTAACCTAAACAAATCCCACGAAGCGATCGGAAAATAAGTGGCGGTACGATCGATCGTCAAACAAAGGAACAAGATTCCGATAAGGAAGGCGGAAAGGAAAATGATGGATTGATGATGGGAAAATTTTCTTTTGCAGATGCGGGGATGAGAAGTTCGAATGGGATTTTAAGGATAGAGACAGTTAGTCTACTTCGAGCATCCGCCCAAGGGAGAATAGTTAAAGAACCCGACGAAGACGTATCCGTAACTTCGCACTTGCGCTAGATTATCTCGCCGCAAAACAATTAAAGGTATTAGAAAACTACCGTGTCGTCAAAAGGAAATGTGTGTCGGTTGTCGTGTTATCCAAATTTATACGTTGTAGTTCATATGTGACGAAAGATAATAAAACATTAACAATAACATAGAAAGTGAAAATAACTCTCTGCGTTTTATTTGTGGCAGTGTCCCCGTGTTCCAGGTTGTATCTCTCCTCGTGAACAGTGTTCGGAGGAACACTTCGGTGACAGTTCGACAACAACATTCAAATCCGCCAAAAGTCTTTTGTGGCAGGATGTATGGAAGGAGACAGTATGGCAGACCTTGTCTGCGGTGGAGGGATGGCGTAGACCAGGATGCCCAGAGCCTGGGAGTGCCAAACTGGATGACAACCGCTCGAAATCGGGACTGGTGGAGAGATTTGTTAAATAAGGCCAAGACCGGATCCCGGTTGATGATGATGAAGATGATGAATAACGCATTTATTGCACAATAATTTAACAAATTTTTACTTAGGACTAAATGCTAAATTCTATTTTACAGACTCTTCTTGTTGTTAAAATAATTTGCTGACTCTACACGAGGACTCTAAGTTACACGATATAATTTTGTATAATGCCTTTCGGCGTACAATAGTATTTTTATATTTTATATAATTCTTTCTTCCCGTCTCCTCTTTTTTTTTTTTAAGTAATGATGGCCTCGTGCCATGCTAAAGCGCAAGTGATCTGTAGCGATAGATATATCACTGTTATAAAGCAACCGTTTGTCCCTGGCACCTCGAAAAGCATGGTAAATAATAGGGACTCCATGCATGTATTGGATAACATATGGGGAGAAATATCTGTGCAGGAGTACTGCACTGGTCCTACTTCTATCCCCATCAAGTTCACTAAAACTCAATTGTCTTCGATCACAGGCGTAGGAATTAAAACGCAGTGGTTGGTCCCCGAACGTCATAATTCGATTAGAAAAACAACTCTATTTCTTTTTCTTGGCTCTATTACACATAAGGATTTACAATTTAAGCACATCACTCCAATACACTTATATTTAGTTTATATTGTTTGATTAATATATATTACGACGTAAGCACAATATTCAATTCACTTTCGACCCCGTTGACACTCGACTCTCCGATGTTCTCTTTCCGACTCTATTGGTTTCGCGTTTACGTGGAGGGCACCACTTGCCTCCACGGAATCTATTGTGAGACTCACTATTGCCACCGAAGCGGAATGAGCAACGTCCTTGGTTTGCTCCTGCCGCGTTGTTGTCTTTCACGGTCCTCGTCACCGCAGGTTTCTGTGGGGGCAGGTGATAGTCCTAATCTGCAAATTGTATCTTTCTGGGGGTACCACAACTCTACTCACCAGTTGTCATCTCAACAAATTAATTTAAAAAGTCTCGCTTTTCTTAGATGTCCTCCTTGTCCCGTTGTTAGATAAATGAAAAGGCTCGTTTTTTTCCCTTTTGTTAATACCAGTGTTTATTTCATGTATAAAGGGTTCTCCTGGGCACTTCCTCCAGGGACAATGGACGCTATTATACTGCGGCCTTTCTCCTGGATTTCTTCCTCCAGGGACAATAGTCGATCTTATACTGCGGCCCGGAGATCACTTTACTATTCCTTTATAAAGGAAAACAAATCGAGATTTGTATCCCGAAAATACACATTTTCATACAACAATCTCGATTTTTGGGTATCCTGAGTGAGATGCTCAGTCATCCGCAAAACTGAACACTTTGTTATCCGTTGTCTCCAACAAATCATTTATGTGAAGCAAGAACAAGGTTGGAGCAAAAATACTACCTTGGGGCTCCCCCAAATTAACAGGATACAGATCCGAACACTCGCCGTCCACAACAACCCGGATCGATCGATTCTCGAGGAAGCTCCTCGTCCAGTCGCAAAACTGTTGAGAAAGTCCATATGAACGAAGTTTGCTCAGCAATGCCCCGTGCCAGAGGCGGTCAAAAGCCTTGGAGATATCCAATGCGACCGCCCTTGACTCAACATGACCATCAATCGCATATGTCCATATATCGGTTATAGGGGTCAAAATGTCTCCCTTGAACCGCTTGCCACTGAATTGACGATCATTCAGAAGTCCGTTGCACTCCAAATACTTAATTATCTCGGCAGTGATGACCTTTTCCATCACCTTCGATAACATAGACAGTAATGCCATCGGCCGGTAATTTTGTGGAAGACATTTTTTCTCCTTCTTTGGGATTGGCTGAATTCGAGCCACACTCCAGCAGGTAGGAAATATACTCCGTGCATAAGATAAATGGAAGAGTCTGCCAAGAACCAGCTACAGTTCTGGAGCACGGTTCTTAGGGACTATTGCTGGTATTCCGTCCGTGGCGGTTGCCTTCCTACAGTCCGTTGAATCGTACACGGGCGGAACCTCACATCCCCCATCGAAGACCGTGCCGGCACGAGCAGGTGGCTTCAAAAGACCGGCATCGAGATTTGAATTCGCGGAAAACAAATTCACGGACACACTAGCTTTATTTTTTAAATTTGTGAGTAGTGCCCATTCGTCACTAACGGAGGAAAGTGTGTGGAAGCGAAGTTACAGTCCCTGCCATTGACCGGAAGGGCCACGACCCAGTTGGGCACCCGAGGAGTTTATTAGTTACTCTATCGTTGAAGCCTTCTTGGGAGTATCAATCGCCTGGTGGCACGCGTTTCTGATACTAACAAAATTCGTTCTGTTAACATCGGCGGGATTGGAGCGCCATTGTTTAAAAGCTCTATTTTTTGCCGCTGTAGTGTACTCGCATTTTTTATCAAACCGAGGTTTATCAGATGAATTTCGTTTGATGGAATGCGGAATGTAAATCTCCATCCCTAGAAGAATAATCTTTGTGACTGACTCCGCGCACGCGTTAATGTCGAAGTCTCCAAACCACACCTCTGACCACTGAAAGGATGCGAAGAAATCTCGCAAATCGTCCCAGTAAGCAGCTCGATAACTCCATATATGGCGAAGCAGCATAGGTCGGTTATTTGCTCAAAATGCAAGTGGCTGTGCTACAGATACCAAGGAATGATCTGAGTTGCCCTGTGGCGCAGCAACCTCCGGTTCGGTTCGATCAAAAGTTCGGTTACTTATCAAAATATTTCCATGATGTTCCCCTTAACATAGTTTCCCCAGAGATCCGAATGCGAAATTAGTTTACCTCCGGAATTCTTTATCTCATGAATTACTTCCGTGTCAGTTCGCGCCATGAGTCATGCATCCGAAACATAGTCAACGATACCTCCCGACGATATCGTGGTATGTACAGCGTGACGTGGTGGTAGCTCACCTTGGGACCGACTACCACCTAAACCAACATTTTCTCGAACGGGTCTGTGGGGGTTCTTTAAGCCGCCTGAAGAACCACCCATCGTCCTAACCCAACTCCCCGTTCTCAACCTGCTAATACCAGCCCCTACCATAAGCAGCTTACCTGTATACGAGCAGTACAAAGCTCTCTTCAACTATTTCGTACCTGAAAATGAGCTCACGGCAAGATCATCATCTTGCCATGGCATCATACGAAAACATACACCAATCCTCCTGTGTCTTCTTGTTCCAACAATCCGTTGGTCCAAGAGGACACGTCGGGCAATTTGAAATTGGCAAATTTCCGATGATCGATCGCTTAAGCCGATAACGATCATCGAGTTGCACACGACCCATGATTGCTATCCTAACGACCGTACCGTTTTAGTAACGCAAACAATCTCACCACTAGCCCTTGTCATGATGAACAAATTTTCTGTTGACTTAATGTCACAGAAAAATCGATTGCCTACAACGGCATGGCTTTAGCCGACATGTATACTCATTTATTTGTACAGCTGCATGACCGATTACATGATCCGTTGTCTTATCGAGGAACGATCACCGCATCGGTCATGTCTAATGATTCGTTGTCTAAACAACGAACAGCCACGATACTCACGCTGGCAGAAGAAGCTATTTTGGCCTGCACGGCAACATTCCTTTGCATTAACTAATTGTTAAAATAAACATGCACCCAAACATTGTAGCCTTTGTCATCGCAGCGAAGTTCTGTTGACATAACATCAACAGAAAACCTTATTCCCTATCGTTCGTGATGGTAAGGCAGCCAGCCTCCATATCCGACCATCTGTTTGATCAGTCGCGTCTATCGATTTCCTTTCGTGCACCTTCGCAACTCCTTGGTGCTTGCCTTCAGCGAATGGATTCTCAACTGAACCTGTACCATGGAAATTTTCCAACAAAAATCAAATCGATCGTTCATTGGTCGTCGCCAAATGAAAATATTGGATTTGCTCCGCCCATTCGATGGAATCCATCACCACTGCAGCTAGGGGATGTTGAATGCAACAGCTACTAGCAGAGTCAAATTTTATCCCTCAAAGAGTCGATTTCGTCCCCAGGCGATTGCACATGTCGAAGTGCGGTCGTCTCCCTGCCGTTATTAAAGAGTTCTTGTGCGTTTTGAATTAAGATATCTAATCGAAATTGTGTAATAAGAACAACTACCTTACTGGTCGCATTTGAAAACTGTGTACGGGTTGCATCATAGAGTGTGGACATGTAAAGTACCTTCGATAGTTATTAATAGGGAGAATTCATAGAGTGTTGTGATATACATTACCCTTGGAAATTTTCAATAAAAAAACTAATAATAATAAATATAAAAAATAAAAAAACTAATAATAAACAAAAACCCTCCAGTGTCTTTAATTTGTGTCATAATTATGAAGAAGGATTAACATTTTTATTCGTGGTGCGTTGGTGATTTGACTTTTCAGCGTTGAGAAGTTAGTGAAACGAGTGCCCGTGTCTTGTCACAATACCACTACCACCCACAGGTCCATCAGCCAAGCTGCGAAATATGGCCAGGGATTACTCCCGACCATTTCACGGAGCCTATAGCTTAATAGGGTGGACCAAAGCTAATAGCCTTGCCCGGAATAACAAATTATTATGGACAATTTAACAAGTCTCGGATAAGGACCGGATACCGGCGGAGAGGCTTGCTAAATAAGGTCTAGACCGGATCCCGGTTGTAGTGCCGATGATGATGATAGCTTAATAGGGTGGTATTTCACCGGGCCACAAGGCGTTGGGACCCACCTATCACTCGGCCTTTAGTCGCATCTTACGACAAGCCGGCCTAGCTGGGAGTATATTCTAACGCCCCCGCACCGCGTGAAAATGGAAATAAAAAATGTTGCAAAATGGAAATAAAAAATGTTGCAAAAGAAAAAAACACCAACTGTTGGAAGCAACAAGAACTTAATGAATGTTCTAATAAAATAATATTTTCTTAGTTATCTAATTCAGTGAATTTTTGTACTTAGTATTCTTGATCGCAGTACCTATAACACAATGTTGCCAAACACAACCATAACGTCTTCTTCTCTCTCGTTAACTTGGGCAAATGTTTACTGTTTTCACTCATGTAACAAAAGTGAACACTAACGCCGATAATTTTCACGCCAAAATAATTTTATATATTACTTTCCATCTCATATGTTTGTATTAAGCCCATCTAACAGATGTCTTACGACCACCATTACTTTAAAAGTCGTCCGCCAGAATAGTATCATGGTGAACCGTCCTACACCTGACTTAACAGAAGATTCTATTCTGATTGTTGCAACGCATGCAAGGACAAGCGAATGAATTCTTAGCTACGTCACAAATTGAATTTCTTCACAAAAGTCTCCCAATCAACCTCGAACATCCACCAACAAATTCTGATTTTACCCTGACAGTATTTCAACCATCTTTTACCCATTTAAGTTCACAGCATATCATATGAAGAAACGTGACAAACAACGTCCAGGGCTAAGATAAATTTATCCTTTTGCCTCCGATTCTAATCCTTATATCTAGTTGCACTACGTCCGACCCGAAGTAAATACGTGAAGTGTTTCCATTACATGAATACTGCTAAAATTCTTTCCACAAATTACCGAAGGATGCGTAAATAAAATGAGGAAAACCTCTTTAAGGTCCATGAGAAACTTAAAAAGAAGCGTAAAGCTTCTTGCCGCGACATAACTATCGCCATTTTAGTTGAATGGGTGGTTGTTAAATGAGGAGGAGGGAGTACCGGGCTGATAGTCATTCGAAACACCCTTTGACGGTGTTATGAGGAAGTAAACTTTAGACAGGTTGTTTTGATGGTTCCACACAAGGTCCTTGGGTGAATAATTTACTTGCAGCATTGGAAGTGTAATCAGAAACTTGTGAAAGAGAGCACCAGGAATATAGGTGCTTAGGTACGTAAATTGAAATTGTTGACACATAAGATGTAATGGTGGACAATTTTTTTGATTACTTTGGGTGATACAAGTTTCATATGAAGGAGAGAGGTCAGAATGTTAGAGTGAACTAAAGAGGGTTACGTGCACCTTTCAAGACAGTTGCCGAGAGAAACTTTGAATGAACGATATACTCTAGGTGCGAAGATAGACTACCGACGGTATTTGGAGAATTATATCGCCTTTAAAATGTTGAGTGGCCACTTTATAGCTTTCATATAAGGTATGAATTTCACATTTGTGGGATATAAACTACATTGACGGATATCCTATCTGGATAGCACAACGTTGTAGTTAGTCAGGCTTTCCCTTTTTGGCTTAATAAGTTTCAGCATATACCCGAAGTGTATCTTGCGGAAATAAGACATGAAATACATTTATTCACAAAAACATAAGCCATTAGGAATAACAGGCACTCATTTCATTGAGACGAATAGGAGGCATGATGCAACCAAAAGTTGTAGTCTCTAGAGCTAAGTTACCACGTAATCATATGTGCCCCGTCGCCCGTATTAGGATATTACAATATACATACAGCTGTATGTTGTTTAACTGACAACTCTGTGCTATTGTGGGAATGAGCAATAAATTTACTTAATTTTTATGTTTTATTAGAAATTAATACATCAACTTAGGGAACATTATGATGACATCATGCATACAAATCAGCTAGCTATTATTGATATTATTTTTCACATCAAATTTCAGCAAAACCACAAGATCGAAAACCAATTCAATATTCATCATCATCATCGGCACTACAACCGGGATCCGGTCTTGGCCGTATTTAACAAATCTCTCCACCGGTCCCGATTTCGACCCGATGTCATCCAGTTTGGCACTCCCAGGCTCTGGGCGTCCTGGTCTACGCCATCCCTCCATCGCAGACAAGGTCTGTCGCGCTGTCTCCTTCCATACATTCTGCCACAAAGGAATTTCCGGGCAGGCTCCTCTGCGCTCATTCGAGCTAGGTGTCCCGCCCACCGGAGTCTACCGAGCTTGATTTTTCTTACAATATTAGTATCAAGGTAGATTGCGTACAACTCATGGTTGTAGCGTCTCCGGAATCGTCCTCCCTCACATACGGGGCCAACAATTCTCCTTAAGACCTTTCTCTCGAACGTGGCCAAGAGTTCAGAGTGCCTTTTATTAAGCACCCAGGTCTCGGATGCATACATGAGTACTGGTAAGACCATGGTCTTGTACAGTAGTAGCTTGGATGTTCTGGATAAATTTCGGGATTTACAGAGCCTTGATAGACCATAGTAGGCTTTGTTGGATTTTATCAGCCGTTCGCGTATTTCTTCTTCCATATTGTTATCGGTTGATACTATTGACCCAAGGTAGTTAAAGGATTGCACTACTTCAAATTCGTGCTCCACTACCCTGATAGTTTGACCAACGTTAGGTCTTCTCTTCGCAGAAGTTGCCACCATGTGCTTAGTTTTTCCCTCATTAATGTGCAGTCCCAGTTTTTGTGCCGCCTGCTCGATCTGGGTGAAGGATTCCTGTACCGCCGATTCGGTTCTACCAATGATGTCGATGTCATCTGCGTAGGCAAGTATCTGGCAGGACTTGGTGACAATAGTCCCTCTAGTTGTAACGCCAGAGTCACGGATTGCTTTCTTTAACGCCAGGTTGAAAAGGAGGCAGGCCAGACCGTCCTCTTGTCGGAGTCCATTATAGATGTTTATTGGTTTGGACAGCAATCTCGCTACTTTTACTTGACTAGTTACGTTGGTCATCGTCAACCTACAAAGTCGTATCAATTTGTTTGGAATGCCGAATTCTCTCATGGCATTATATAGTTCTACCCTGGCTATGCTGTCGTAGGCGGCCTTAAAGTCTATAAACAGGTGATATAATGGAATCTTAAATTCCAGACATTTTTCCATCGCCTGCCTAAGGGTGAATATCTGATCAATTGCTGATTTGCCTGGGATGAAGCCACACTGATATTGACCAATGATGGCTTTAGCGTATGGGGCTATCCGGTATTGTAGGATAGTAGAAAGTATCTTATAGGCGGTACTCAGCAATGTTATACCCCTATAGTTGCTGCACAGTGTGATATCTCTTTTCTTATGTATGGGGCAAATTATACCGCGACACCAATCTTTCGGCATCTCCTCTTGCTCCCATACCTGCACCACGATCTCATGAATTGCGTGATGTAACGCTGTCCCTCCTTGTTTGATCAGCTCAGTTGGTATGCCATCAGTTCCAGGGGCTTTATTTGAATTTAGCTGTCTAATGGCTTTTAATGTTTCCTCAATGGTTGGTGGCGGCAGCATTTGGTCTTGGTCTTGCGTTGGTGGAGCCTCCAATTCTTCTGTGAGCTGACCATTTAGCAATTCATTGAAGTGCATTTCCCATCGCTCCAGAATGCCTTCAGGATCGGTGATCAGATTACCCTCTTTATCCTTGCAGTAAGTGCAGCGTGGTTTGTACCGTGTCATTTTGCGGATTATTTGGTAGAACTTCCGCGCCTGGTGCGGACCTCGCTCTCTACTTTTCTCTATTTCACAGACAAGGTTTTTTTCCCAGACAGTTTTCTTTTGTCTGTCATATCTTTTTTCAGATCTTCTGAGCTGTTTGTATTTCTCCTCGCGTACCCGCATCCTATGAGACTGTTGCATTGCCCGGTATGCAGCATTCTTACGTTCAGTCGCTAGTTTGCACTCATTATCAAACCAGTCGTTCCGATCCCTACGACTACTGCCTAAGATGGAGTTAGCAGTACTAATGACAGTATTCTTAAGGCGTGTCCATTTCTATTCTACGCCCAGCATTCTGGCCCCAGGACTTACTCTCCCTCCGTCGAGCTCTTCGAGGGCGAGTCTTAACGCATGACCAAAGGTGTTGCTGGTATTCTCATTGCGTAAGGCAGCCGTGTTGGTTCGAACCTGATCCGCGGTCGCAATAAGTCTCCGTAACGCAATCCGCGCTCGGAAAACGGTACCAACAAGATAATGATCCGAGTCGACGTTGGCACCTCGATACGTTCGCACCGTCATCAGGCTCGAGGAGTGGCGGCGATCTATCAGCACGTGGTCAATTTGGTTGCGAGTGGCTCCATCAGGTGATACACAGCTGGCTTTGTGGATATCTTTACGCGGTAACCTGGTACTCGCAACGACCAAGTTTTTACTCGTAGTCCATTGTCATTAGTGTTCTCATGCAAACTATGGGAACCTGTGTAGTACCTGAAAACCGGCTCCCGACCTATTTTCGCATTCAAATCCTCAAGAACGATTTTCACATCGTATCTTGGGCAGGCATTGAGGGCCCGTTCGACGTTCTCATAGTATTCTTCTTTTTCATCGTCAGGAGGCTCCTTTATAGGTCCGTGAACGTTTATGAGGCTTATGTTCTTAAACTTGCCTCGTACGCGAAGAGTGCATAGCCTTTCATTTATTGCATTAAAGCCGATGATGGCAGGCTTCAGTTTTTGGCTGACTAGAAAACCTACCCCGAGCACACGGTGTTTTTCGTGACAGCTGTAATAAATGTCATACTCGTTTCTTTGAAAAACACCACTCCCCGTCCATCTTATTTCTTGAAATGCTGTTATATCAGCCTTGTATTCGGGCAGGGCATTGGCTAGCTGCTGTGCAGCTCGAGCTCTGTAAATTTGCCATAATAATTCATTTTTACGGGCCTGGTTATTAGCCTTGCGCCAACCTTCCTCAGGATGTCGCTGCATGCATTGGTTCACTACTTGGCGGGTGTCAAAGTAGCTATCCAGGGGTGTCACGTGGAGACTGCATGTCAACTTGGATTGAACAGGGACAAGGATCGCCGGGTTGAAGGCAATCAGAGACTTTGCCCTGTATGCTGGTACCCATCCCCCCAATTCAATATTATTTCTATTTATTTAACGTTGTGAAATGTAAACGGGTTTTATATTAGTAAGTACTTTACAAACGATGGCGTAGCCCAGTTAGTGAGGTCATAAACTTCTAGGTTCGTACAGACCGATAATAGTAATAGTAGCACACCACAGGAAATTAACAGGTGGTTTAGATATAATATACCTAAGCCCATCAACTTTGTCGGGACTTAGTGGCACAATAAAGAAAGGCAACCTGTGGTTGCGATTTCTAGAGCTTGCAGTGGCGAACGGTTTCACGCATATTAACTTTCTGTCGGTTTCAAAAATTTTTAATTTTTTAAGTAATTCGTCTGGGGAAAAAGAAGCATCAACTCTTTTAGGAGCATGCAGACAATTTTCTTCGCTTTTGGAATGTACGTGTAGTACTCTCTAGACGCCCTACCCAAAGCAGATTTATTTTTACAGTAGTCCTCTAAACCACTACACATTATACTAATTTTTTCATTATTGATGAGTTTGGTTCTAAAACTCTTACCTGTGAACTTACCGAATTTAATTATGTCCTTAGTCTCCATGTGGCTCACAATAATAGGAGGTATTTTCTTCTTCCTATCGATTTTTTGTTTCTGTTGCTGTTTTTCGTGCTGCTCTTGATGTCACCATTCTTGTTGTTGTTGGTTTTGTTCACATAGTTGTAAATGCCCCATTTCCTTTTTTCCAGAGCAGCTTTTACTTCTCTGCACACCTCATATCTTTTTTTGACAAGCCCGGCTATAATATTCCCCTTCATCAGACTTATTTTTTCCACTGGCTCCTTAACGGCCACGTCTTTATGTTTGTTCCCTGCTCCAGAGTAGTGAACATCACTGGAATACAAATTTTCATTTTTAATTATTTAACGCTCCTCGGTCGCATCTGATTTGTGCTTTTTGGCGGTTAAATTCGGTTGAGGATTCAACCTTCGCGTTGTCTTTCGTTCATGGTCAGTGCGCCACTTTAATTTTTGTTTTAATATTTTTCGCGGATTTTTCATTTTAAATTGTTATTTGTTTGATGACACACGTGAAGGGGACCCACAAACACACACCTCTATTATAATGTATGCAGCTCACATATGGGCAGGCGCCGCACTGTATAAGTCGTACATGAGGGGAGTGAACTCGGCACATAGGCTGGCATCATTAAGAGTATGTTACGCATTCCGAACAGTATCCGAAGATGTCATAAATGTTTTGGTTGGATGGACACCACTTGACATTGCAGCTCAAGAAAACGCTGCATTACATGAGGTCTGACTAGACAATCGTCGGCGAATGCGGTCACAATTAGAGCTCTCAAGCCTAAGAGAATGGCAGCGAAGAAGATGGACCCGCACCATGATACCTGATGTAGAAACCTAGATGAAAAGAAAACATGGCGAGCTGAATTACCACTTGACTCAAGTAATTTCAGGACATGGATGCTTTCGGCAATACTAGCACAAGTATTAGCATGTGAATCACTCCTAGTGCTTGTATTGCGAAGACAAAATAGAAAATGCGAACACGTACTCACAGAGTGCATGAGATTCGAGACCCCACGAACGATTTTGAAGAGACATATGAGGCGGACAGTTACTCCGGCAGGAGTAATAAAATACATGTTGAGTTCAAAACAGGCATGGTGCGTATCAAATGATATTCTCTGTGACATGATGCAGCCCCCCGCTTGGTAGAAACCTTGACGTGGTGCGGGGGCTTAAACTACAATGAATCACTCAGGCTATGCTGACGGAAGCATACGCTTCCAGTAGGGCCACCCATGTCAGACAGGCTAGCGAGGAGTAACACACAAAGATCTACCACCCCTAATCCAGGGTATTACGCGTAACCGTGGCCATTGATGGTTTGCAGCCCGGGGTATATCCGCTGTATTATAACGGCGCCTCTCTGACACCGGGTCGAATCAGAGCAGTAAGCAGACCTTACCACATCAAAGAGGGGCTCTAATGTGGCGGACTATTTGAAACCCCAAGACTCGTGGGAACAAAAATGTATAATCAATATACAAAAAACAATCTCACGAAAAACCCGGTAGGCGTAGGTGTGATGAGCCGACACTACCATAAGGAAACAAATCATCAAGAAAACGCCGACTCGGCAAAAAGAAGACGTAGTGAAAAACGGAAATAGCGGGATATACGCGTCGGCAGGTGGAATGTTCGAACGTTATATAACGTCGCGATCCAGACGGTCGTAGAAAATGCGAAACAATATAAAATGGACATGGTCGCGCTTCAGGAAGTCCAACTCCCACATCAAGTAATCGAAACTAACGGGTTTACACTCGCGTGTGGAGGTACCGACACACATAACTTCGGGACTAGCTTCATCATAAGCAAGAAGATTACTTTCCACGTAAAAGATGTGCAATTTATTAATGACCGAATGTCGGTGCTAAAAATACAGGGACCATAGTACAATTATGTATTTATAAACGTACACGCCCCAACAGAATCTACGGACGAAGAAACGAAGGACACATTCTACGAGACCCTAGAGGAAGTATTTGATGGGATCTCATCATTCGATGTTAAAATCCTCCTCGGGGACCTGAATGCGAAAATTGGAAAGGAAGACATCTTCCAATCAACTATAGGTAAAGAAAGCCTACACTGCGTTTCAAATGATAATGGAATTCGAATTATCGCGTTCGCAGCTACCAAAGATCTGGTAGTGAAAAGGACGATGTTTAAGCACAAGAATCCATGGGCACTAAATGGGCATCGATCAGAGACACAATTAAACAAACAGCCCAAAAGGTATTAGGATTTAAGAAATAATTAAGTCCAAACCTTGGTTTGATGATGAGTGCTGGGCGAAGATCGACGAACGTAAACGCCTCAGAGTGATCCACTTAGAAAAATATGATGAAGTCAACGCAGAAACATACGCGACAATTCGGAAAGAGACAACGAGACTTTTCAAACGCAAAAAACGCGAATGGGAGAAGACTAGGATCGAAAAAATCCTAGAAAATTCCAGAGCACAGAATATCAGAGGTATGTATGCCGGCAAAATAATCTAGAACCTGTAAGTAAAAACTGTGAAATCATCATGCAAGCGGCAGAAGAGGTGGGCCTGGAAATAAATGACGACAAAACAGAATACATGATTATGGCGGGAATGGGTGGAACTCAGGGAACACATACAAACGTCGGGGGCAAGATGTTTGAAAAAGCTAAATAATTTAAATATCTGGGAACGATACTGATGGCCAGTAACGAAATGTCGAAGGAAATCAACAAAAGACTACACTCCGGAATCTCCACTTGATTTTGCACAGCTGTAATCGGACCTTGACAACTTCTCGACTTGGTGTGACAAAAATTTCTTTAAACTTAACATCCCCAAATCCCAATCTATAACCTTTTCCCGTAAGCGCATTTACTCATCCTCACGTTCCTATTCCCTTCATAACCAACCTCTGACTATTGTCCAATCTACTCGAGATCTTGGGATCCCTTGGGACAGGAAACTCAACTTCCTCTCTCACATTGAGGAGACGATCGGGAAGCCAACTCTTCCCTCGGATTCGTAAAACGATGGTATAAAGAATTCTCCGACCCTTACATAATTCGATCCCCTTACCTTACCGTCGCCCGTCCCCTGCTTGAATATGCTACCTAGGTATGGTCTCCATATCACAATATCCATATCCCTAGAATCGAAAGTAGAAAGACGTTTCTTCATACGGGTCGCTCTCGGAAGGCTAGGATGGGAAAACTCCTTAATCCTCCCCCCGCACATTAACCCACTCAAATCAATCAACGTCAGAACCTTTAAGGAGCGCAGGGTCCTAGCTGACATAGTGTTCATTCATCGGCTCCTCTCCGGCTCGATCGACTGCGCCTACCTCCTTAACTTAATCCCTCTCAACATAACCCTTTGAAATTGGCGTAATCCCCACCTACTCTACATTCCCCCTCACCGTACCTCTTATGGTCTCAACGAACTCCTTTTGCGGGTGCTGAGAAATGTTAACTCCAATTCCACCTTGTTCGATTTCGACCTCTCTACCCATACTCTCAAACACCGTCTCCTAAACCATTCTCACCACCAATCTTAAGCGCCGCTTCTACACTTTACTATAACCTGCCCCCACCTCTCGCCCCCACTCATCATCATCATCGGCACTACAACCGGGATCCGGTCTTGGCTTTATTTAACAAGTCTGAGGCTTGTTAAACTTTCCATAATATTTTGTTTTTTCGGGCAAGGTTATTAGCTTTGCGTCAACCTTTCTCAGGATGTCGCTGCATGCATTAGTTTACTACTTGGCGGGTGCCAAAGTAGCTAGCCAGGGCTGTCACGTGGACTGCATGTCAACTTGAAAACAATCAGAGTCTTTGCCCTGTATATTCGCTCCCACCCTCCCCTCGCCCCTACGCGTGCCTTCTTAATTTTTCCTGGTTACCATAGGTTAAGCTTTAGTTTGTAAGTTATATATACTTTAGTTGTAGGTATATAGCGTTTGAAATAATAGTGAAGAAGATCGTGTGATTCGAACTGACGCTATTACAGTTTGAATCACGAAAAAAATTGAACCTAAGCGTTACCCATCAGGCTACTGACCGTGTTTAGAATTTGATTTCTAAACTCGATTTCTAAACTCGACAAGTTGCTGCCCAGTCCCTCTCGACAGAATTTCCCCAAAGGTCTTCGAATACCTGACAATTAGTATTTATTGATCAAGTCAGACTCACCTACGACAATGGTTTGTTTGATTTTTGAGCCTCACTATTGGCAAGTTTTTACTCGTTAATCCGATTCACTTAGATTCAAACTCCACGATCAGAAGTTTCGAACTCTCCAATCTCCTTTTAGTCTCAACCGTTCAAATTTTGTCAATCACTTAAGACTATTGTGGGGGTAGCTTGTATTAATGCTACGAGGGTTGCCTTTTATATTTCGGGATTAGAGAACAAAAACAAATATTGATCGTCGAAAATCACTTTATGAAAATCACTCTGATTGAGGTATCTCCAACACATGCATTCTGAATGCAGCAACCGCTTCTTCAGGTGTCGAAAAACGTTGACCTCTCACTTTGTGTTTTACGTACGGGAATAAAAAGAAGTCATTCGGTGCCAAGTCAGGACTATACGGCGGATGACCCATCAAATCGATGTTTTGGGTGCTCAAAAATGCAGTTGTCGCAGCCGATGTCGTGGTGAAAAGTGATCCGTCTTCGGCGGTTGGTTTTCCTGATTTCTTGGAAGACAACTGGCAAACAAATGGTTGTGTACCACTCAGAATTGGCTGTTCTGCGTTGTTCTAGTGGTGCGGTTGCGACATGTCCAGTTTTTCCGAAAAAACAGGCGACCATTTGCTTGGAAGCGCTTCGTGCGCGAACAACTTTTGTTGGATTTGGCTCATCTTGAAACACCCAGACAGTCGACTGCTATTTACTTTCGGGCTCATACGCGTAAATCCACGGTTCATCACCTGTCACGATGTCATAGACGTGTTTCGAAGCACCGCGACCGTATTTTTTGAGCATTTCTTTCAACCAATTGACACGAGCCTTTTTTTGGGCGATTGACAAATTGTGTGGGATCCAACGCGAACAAATTTTTTTGACAGTCAAATGTTTATGCAATATTGAATGTATGCTGCCCCCACTAACGCCTAAGGTTGTCTCAATCTCACGATAGGTCACATGACGATCTTCCAATATCAGTTCGCGCACAGCATCAATGGTTTTCGGAACAACAACTGATTTTGGACGACCTTCACGAAATTCATCTTGGAGTGAACTACGACCACGATTGAATTCACCATACCATCGATAAACACTGGTCCTTGGTGGAGCTTCATCGCCAAAAATTGAATTAAGTTCATCCATGCACTGTTGCTGAGTTAATCCACGCCGAAAGTTGTAAAAAATAATCGCACGAAAATGTTGACGATTTAATTCCATTTTTGGGCCGAGATGAATCTTTTAAGTTACTGTAAACAACACAAATAGCGCTCGTATGTCAAAACGTTCTGAGTGCGTATAACCGCAAAAATGTCCAACTTTACGACAGAGCTGTCAATTGCCGGATTGCAACACTAGGGTTGCCGAATCCCGAAACATAAGAGGCAACCCTCGTATACTAATATCAGTTATACCCACCAACGTTTGCGACGTCTAAAATTGAAGAAATGAAAACACGCTGGAGTTGTTTTTTTGTGTTTTACGGTTTTCTATTAGTTTGATTACTATACAGAGTTCCAATGAATTTCTTTAATTTACATCTTTTAATATCTTTCCTCCTTCTTCAGTTCGTTTCGAATTTTCTGATTTAACGATAAAATTTCAGAAACTACAAATAATTCGCGACTCGATCTTTACGGACTCGTACGCACGCACCTCTGTTCTCCAGTTGATAAATTTCGATTTTTTTAAGCGGCGTGACCGACTACCAGGCTGTTATTACTGATCCCAATTAGGGATGAAATTTTGATTTTGCATTTGCACCCCAAGCAACCAATCGAAATCATTCTTACATTCGGTGCTCTCTCATGTTCCCCGCCCATCAAGGTGGGTAAAGGCTTCAGTTAATTCAACAGTCGACGGATAAGGGAGAATGAGAGAACCAGAACACAATGTGCAATGATCCCGGGGTACATTTGGTTTTTGTGTGCTTGTACCAATGCAACTCTGGGAATAGCCCACTGACCTAATTCGATGAATGTGGTGAACTCAGAGTGCATTGAACTGTGGGAAGATAAAAATGGGAAGGAGAGGAAAATGGTATCTTGCTATTCACCTGCAAAAAGAGATCATTGATCCCAAGCGGATATCATGTCTGGGAGAAGTCGAAGTGACGCTGTGGGGGTGTAGAAGTATTATGCCTAACATGGGCACGGATTCACTTCACCCGCCAACATTTACGTCGTCAAAAATTGTCACCAAAGATAAAGAAATGAATAAAAAGCTTGAAATCACTTTTATTTTTCTCCTCTTAATTTTATATGCAGGTATAGTACTTGCTGATTCGCACTTGATTCACGATGTTTAACGACACTAAGGCAAATTTAGAATATTTGTGTTTCGACACAAAACGATTTGGCGGCAATTAATTAATTGTTCATTTTAAACTGACAGACACAGCCAGTTTTTGTTAAAACCGTGAAAGGGTTCGCGAAAATTTTAAAGTGACTCGTGACGCGGCGTAGCGTGTGTACGCTGCTGTGGTTGTTTAATGACTCCTTTAATAAATTATTTTCCTGACCCGAGCGGCGTGACTTTGCACGGTAATGGTTGGATAGCGACTGACTCAAATTAGGGGTGAAATTCAGTATTCCATCTTGCACATAGGACAACCAAAAGAGATCACACCTCTGCTCCTACATTGTCACGCCCGTAGAAGTGTGGTGTGTATCGGTTAACTGATAATTGACGAACGTGGTAGAATGAGAGAAGAGAAACTCGATGTACTGTGATCTCGGGGTGGCTTGGTTGTGTGTGCTAGTATCAAATGCAGCTACTAAGCATGACCTACTGCCCCAGTGTTACGGCTGTGGTGAACTCAGAGAGCATTGAACCGTGTGGAAACAGAATTATGGAGGAGAGGAAAATTTAGCTGGTGCTATTCACCTGCGAAAAGAGATCATTGATCCCAAGCGAATGGATGATCTGATGAAAATCGAAAGAACGCCGCTGATGCTTGGGAAATAATCAGCGTGAGAACCAGACTCTAAGACGCTGAAATAACCCCAGTGATTTTGCTATGAAGCAACAGCGTCGTTCGTTTAGACTTGTTGTTGCTAACCGACATGATGTGATTTCCGATGGAAATCTCGTGGGCTAGCAAGATGGAGTTGCCGTATGGCAAAAGAGTAGCTAAACTCAAGTATGCATTGTCTGCATAGGATAATAAGTTTAGCTATGCGTCCCTTGGGAAATCAATGATTCTCAGGTCAATACCGAACGGTGGAACAGAGGTTAGTATGACACGCTGAAAGCGTTCGAAATAATGCGGAAATTGTGGTTGGAATTGTGGGTTGGTTCTCCATGCAGTATAGAGAACCCCCACAACGCTACATTGGCTAGGGTAATATTATCGTGGGAACCAAACTCGAAGAATTTGGAATTACCCCAGCCGTTGCGTGATGATGCGACCGCGTCGTTTGGTTCGACTTGGTTGTTGCTAACCTATATGACGTTGAGATTTCCGGTAGAAATCTCATAGGGTTAATGATAAGGAGTTGCCGTATGGCAAAACAGGTAGCTGAATTCAATTATGGATTACCTGCATAGAATAATGAATGCAGCTATGCTTTCTTTTGCAGGTAAAATAGCTGGATGGTGGGATAGGGGATAATGTGACGCGCTTTAGGCGGTCGAAATAAGCTTGAAATTTGGTTGAAATTGTGGGTTAGTTCTCCATGTAGTATAGAGAACCTCCACACTATCCTACAACTTCAGTTGGGTTAAATGAATACGGTTTTGACATCCTATACCACTTCTACAAAACACTTTTAGTTCCACCATGCTATCCGGCTGTTACGTCTCCAACGCCGTGCTTCCTCTTTCGAGGGAAGAGCGTGGGGGTTATATATTTATTAAATTAAGGGGTTATTAAAATAATTAAAGTTTTCTTTATTAAAATAAATATTTGTTTTATTTTTATTTTATTGAACTCAGCTGTCTCAAGCTGAGCTCTATTCTGAACTAAGTTTTTCAATATAAATTTACCTGTTTTTATAGAACATTTTGTTCCAACTAACTGTGTCGTATAAAATGAACAAAACAATCCAGAAGTCTCTGTGACTTAAAATTTTGAATAAACTTTGAACGAAAATCAAAGTGGCTATGTTTTGAAATGAAAAATGTGCTTGTTATGAAAAGGGGCATGTTTTTAAATGTGCTGTAAGTGACTGGATATAGAATATTGTGTCTGTTTATTTATGAATTGTATTAAATGAGAATGTAAGATATGTGAGGATGTAGTTCTAAAGGTTGTGTTAGAAAGGACATGAGATTAGTGTTAAAGCGAAGTATTCTGGAATACAACATCCCTCCCTTCTTCGAGAAAGAAAATTATCCTTGAAGAGAATAATTTTCTGTTAACTATTGCTTAGATTAGGATTAATTACAGACTTGGATTTTCGTTCAATTACAATGGCGTTCAAAATTAATCTTATATCAAAAGTTACAAAAATCCAAAAGTTCTTAATACTAGAAAAATAGGTTACAATAATCCAAAAGTTTACTTATAGTCTACTTACATTATATTTTAACTAACTTTAAATATTTCCAACTAACTTAAAATATTTCCACTTAGAACCTTTTCTTTTATTATCCAAAAATTTTTTTTTATATATATATGATTAATATTAATTCTCAAAATTCTCTTTTTCTTTCGAATTTCCAATATATTATATCCCAATATATATTTTAACTCTAAAATTTTCTTTCTTTCTTCCCCTTTTTTAACTTTTTTTTTTTTTTTTTCGTTTCCGTCATTTCTTACAATTGTTTTATATATTGAATAAAAACAAAGGCCATTTGTTAAGTGTCTATCTTTTCCTTAAATTTATGGAAAATTTTCCAAAACTTTTTTGGGCCTATTATTATGATGACTGCATAGAAATGCATAATACCAAAAATTTTCTTAAGAAATGATCTCAGTTGTCCTAAATGACTGTGTACCTTTTTATTTTTTCTTATTTTGTGTTCGAATACATGTTTATTGTTGTAAAATTTAATTTGTAAGGTATTTATATGGTTTTTCTTTTCAATACCTATTTTAATTGAATTATTATTTTCAATTTTCATTACTTCGTGTTGGTGTTCAGTATCGTTATTTAAAATGTTTAGTGTTTTCGGCTCAATGTCATCATTTTCTATAGCTTTAACTTCTGTCGGAACGTTTACCTTTTCAGTCTTACTCACTGCTGATGGATCGTTTAGTTTCTCAGTCTCATTTACTGATTCGTATAGTTCTTCAGACTTATTTGCTGTTAGAAAATCTTGGTTCCCAGTCTTATTTGCTGTTTGAACTATTTCTTCAGTTATATCTGCTGTAGAAACCTTCAATCCTTCAGTCTTTGCTGCTGAAACATGGTGTTCTTCAGTGTTAGCTACTGAACTGACTTGGGTTTCGATTTTTATTGCACCTTTTGGATCTTCAGTCTTTAGCACTGCTGAATTTTCAGTCTTTGTTGCTGAAGTGTCGGGGTTGTCTATAGGGATAGCCGAAATGTGAGGGATTTTTGTTTGTGTATTTTCTGCAAGTTCTGAATTTTCAGTTTTTAATATTGCTGAGTTTTCAGTCTTGGTTGCTGAAGTGTCTGTGTTGTCAATAGGGATATCCGAAATATTAGGGATTTCAGTCTTTAATACTGCTGAAAGTTTCGAATTTTCAGTCTGTGTTGCTGAATTATTTTCCAAAATTGGGATCGGAATATTTATATTAGTGCTTGGTTTCTCTTCGTTTATCTGTATCGCTTAAGTTATTTGGTTAGGAGCTTCCTTAAAATTGTCGTTATCTATTGCCAAAGATCTAATGTTATAAATAGAAAAATTTTGTCTGTCTTCCATAAAATTGGGTTGGCGTCAGGCCTCGTTTTCCGACTCTTGCACCCGAAAAAAGTGAACATTTTGCCGATCGTTTTGTCTATTGGTGATTCTAGGATTTTCACTAAAACGATTTTCGGTTGGATTATTTCGGAATGGATTACGCGTTGTTGTACCTTGTTGGTAATTTGTTAAGGACGGTCCATTCCTAGATATCTTGTATCTACACTCGTTCTCTGTGTGATTATTCCGTCCACAGAAATTGCATATAATGTTATATTCTCTTTTTATGGGTTGTCTATTCGGAAAATTGTTGGACTGCATGTTCCGATAACATGTGTCCTGAGAATGGCCTGGCTTACCGCAGGTTTGGCAGACTCTACGATTAAATTTAGGATTTTCATTATATTGATATGACCTGGGAGAGTTGTCCATTCGAGCAGCATGTGATACTACATGTGCAATTGACTGTTTTAAACTACTTCCCCCATGGACTTTGGCTAGGATTTTCAGTTGTTCATTCTTGAGACCATCCTCAAATATTTGCACGGCCAATTTTGAGTTTTCTTCTATCGAGAATTCCCTAACCACCGCGTCTGCTGTTATTTCACACGTAGCAGAGTTCAGCGTCCTCAGAGCATTCGCAACTCTATCTTCGTATTCCCGAACGGTTTCTCTGAAGTTTTGTTTCAGGGATATCAACTCATTGTGTGCCATTGACCGAGATTGCTCCTCTTTATATTCCGATTCAAGTTTATCCTTTAAATCCTCCCATTTAGCGATTGTGCTATACCTAATCAGATCATAGGCAGGACCCTCTAATCTATTTTTGACTAGCTCCAAAAATGTTTCATATATCTCCGGGTCTGCCCTTTTTATAGATCTAAATAAAACGTCTCCCCCGGAAATAAATTTATCTAGGAAATGTCGTCGAAATACTGAAAAGAGAATATTCGAAGTAATTTCTATCGGAAAAAAAGTTAAAAGTTCCCAGGTGTAAATATTCCTACGGAAAAATGAAGAGAAAAAAATTGATATTTTGCTAACGATTCTTACTACTAATATATGTGGGCTAACTGTTGATTGATGTTTTGTTCTTTTCGAGATTACCACTTCCTGGATTCCAATAGTGTAGTAAGTGTAGTTTCTTCTTTAAAAAATATTTTTTTTTTTGAGTTATTGTCTTCTTTTTATATTATTTCCGCTTTTTATCCTATTACCGCCAGGCAGACTTCACGCCCTATAGTTGTGTGTTATCCTGGTCTTTTTTTTCTTTTTTTCGTCGTTTTATGTCTTATTATTTTTTTTCAAATCTGCTGCCACTGAGGTTAATTTGGATTTCCTCTGGAACTCATCGGCAAAGGAAATTACGAAGTTATTTGCCTGTTTCAAATGTGAGTCACCAGCAGTTGCGTTGAAGGAACTTTCATCAATGGTTACACTCGATACATCGAATGTTCCGCCATCCAAGTCGAAAATGAGGACATTCCTTCCCTCTTTAGGGTTTTATTCCGCCAGTCGTCGTTAATCGCACTAATCTTCCTCTGGGATCGAGTCCTCCTTCGTGGATCGGTCTTCCTTCGGGGATTGAGTCGTCCTTCGGGGAGTCCACCAGTCTTCGTGGATCGGTCTTCCTTCGAGAATTGAGTCGTCCTTCGGGGATTGGTCTTCCTTCGAGGATTAAGTCGTCCTTCGGGGATTGGTCTTCCTTCGGGGATTGGTCTTCCTTCGGGGATTGGTCTTCCTTCGAGGATTAAGTCCTCCTTCGGGGATTGGTCTTCCTTCGGGGATTGAGTCTTCCTTTGGGGAGTCCACCAGTCTTCGTGGGTCCCACCGCTGCCACCAGTGTTACATCTCCAACGCCGTGCTTCCTCTTTCGAGGGAAGACCGTGGGGGTTATATATTTATTAAATTAAGGGGTTATTAAAATAATTAAAGTTTTCTTTATTAAAATAATTATTTGTTTTATTTTTATTTTATTGAACTCAGCTGTCTCAAGCTGAGCTCTATTCTGAACTAAGTTTTTCAATATAAATTTACCTGTTTTTATAGAACATTTTGTTCCAACTAACTGTGTCGTATAAAATGAACAAAACAATCCAGAAGTCTCTGTGACTTAAAATTTTAAATAAACTTTGAACGAAAATCAAAGTGGCTATGTTTTGAAATGAAAAATGTGCTTGTTATGAAATAGGGCATGTTTTTAAATGTGCTGTAAGTGACTGGATATAGAATATTGTGTCTGTTTATTTATGAATTGTATTAAATGAGAATGTAAGATATGTGAGGATGTAGTTTTAAAGGTTGTGTTAGAAAGGACATGAGATTAGTGTTAAAGCGAATAAGGGTAGTATTCTGGAATACAACACGGCCCCTGCTATTGCATACAACAAGGAGGACTTTATCAGTTTATCTATTCTTCCTGAAGCCCTGTTACAATGTGGAAACTGCCGGTATGCCTCTGGAAAGCTCTCTAGACTTACTTTTTAGATGCGAAATGTCACAAAAGCTACTACCGACAAGAAAAACTTCTTCTTACAACAGCTTGTCCACCTCATACAAAGAATTCGGAATAATACTTTGTAAGGCAATGATGATAAAAATATCGCACTCAGTCTGTTAGCTGTCATAACACTTCACGGAGCGTTTATCGCATACAAAAGTGTAATTGTTATAATACTTGATTATAGTGTAAATTGCCGAAATGTCTTACCTCGCACCCTAATCAATTTCGAAAATACCTTTGACCCAAAATATTTCCATCTACTTTCCCTGCGCCCTTGGCATTAAGGGCATACAGTAGCATAATAAAGTTTTAGCTGCTATCAGATGTACCCAAATAACTTTATTTCCTTTTTATGTACACTCACATATCGCAGGACACTTCACTACTCGTCCCAATTCCAGTTTGAAAGCATCGTCATCTCATCACCAAGTACATTTCATGAGGCACTATCTCTGTTACTTGACACAAATTTAACTCGTTTCATAGACTTTCGCCTGGGCAGATAGAGTTAGACCGCAAACCCCCACTCCGCAAAAATTCGAAAACTCCAGTTGCACACTTCTACACCATATATCCGTAATTAGCACCAATTAGCTCATTATACACCCTCATTCCGGGAGGTTATGAATCCATTTCCTGCACGTTTCGAGCGGCAGAATAGAAAAAATCCTCAGCCTTCTGCCGCCAGTTGCTCAAACATTTTTCGGAACCATAACGACAAATGTTGGCACATCCTCTTCGTAGAGTGTTGCCTTTCAATTGACACTCGAAAACATTGCTTCTATGAGTATTTTTATGCCTTTCAATGAGCTAATGGCTTTGGTACCAAAAAAGTTTTTAATTAAAACTTCACGCACGTTTTCACAAAGTAAATTTGAAAACCTCCCTCAACCGTCAATACCGCAGTCCTTCGTTTTACAAGCGTAGAAAGGACGAGAAAGATAGAGAAGGGGAGCGAGTGGAAGAGAGAGGGAATATAGCAATGTCCTGATACAAATGCAATACCGACTACCATAGGAGCTAACTGATGTTTAGTTCAGAGGCAGGAACTGTAAAATAGAATCCTGGATAGGCGGACATAATGTAATGGTGTAGGCATACGCTAGGGTAGAATGACAAAAAGGTACAGTCCGGCCATGCATGTAGGCTTTCCCTCGTTTTTTTTACTAAACAGTTTTTCTTCACCTCTTTTGTTGGCATTTTGTTTTTTGTTGTTACTTTTTTTCCGTGAAGTTGTCCTCTTTGAATCCTTCAAGTAGCAGAAAGACAAGAAGCGCAGGTGATTTTGCTCTGAATCAAAGTTTTCCTTGCGGAAACAAGGATGTGCGCACAGGGGATATGACAACAATTTTAGTATTCGGTTGCAGTAACAACACGCATGCATGAACTAGAAAGCGGCTAGCACTGCTCACCTTTATGTTCTTCGTTGGCGAGTTTCAGTAGAGAAGTACGCCTAAAAGGATTCTTGAATAATTCGGGTCAGGTAACTAGTTAGCAGTTTAAATTACCTTTTTGGCTGCCATGAGTGTGAGAGTAGGAACGTGAATATGAACAACAAGGGAAACTACAAAATGTTTGCGGCTCATTGTTGTCGGATATAGTTGGATTTTTTGTCGACCACCTCTTTGATTGATTAAATACCCACAAACGTGTAATTGAGATAAGCGGAAGAAACCTTTACAATACACGGTAATCTAAAGAACCTGCTATATGTTGAGAAAGGTCTTATAAACTGTTTCTCATTCAAAATCTCTAGTTTTGATCTATATGTGTGTCACCTTTGATATTCTTATCAAAGGATAAACCAACTAAGTAAATACTATCCCTAGCAAATGTCTTCAATCATTCTTTTCTTCTTGTTGGGTATAGGTATATGTAGTGCTCCGTTTTGCTTTTCTCGTTTGCAACCACAGAACCAAGGATTTTGTCCAACCTTACCAGTCATCGGTATAATGGTCCCTGGGGAAATCTTCTTTGGCTGTGCACCATTGATGGGGTTTATTTTGCCTTTTCCAACTATTTGCTTAACTTATGGTCCTGCCAATCTAAGGGCAGCATTGGGAGCGGCCGCTAAGCTATTTTGCAAATAGTTTTCGTTTAACGATGCAAAGGTCCTGTGTAGCAGCTGTGGTAAAGAATAGAAAATGTGTTGGAGGTTCTTACAGAAGAATTTATTTTCTTCAGAGGAATTTCTACTTCTTCCTCCTTTTGTTGCTCTTTTTTTTTGCCCTTTTGCCCTTACCCCACTGCGCCATAGAATTTACTTTGGCTTTGTTCTGTTCTCAAGGGAAATATAAAAGGAAGGACATATTGCATGAAATAAAATTGCATCGATGCGAAGTCTACTTGTTACTGTTTATATATCCTTCAGTAAACGTCTTCATGTGCCTCTGTGCTGGACTAGAGAGGACCGTCTTCGCTGCTTCATACGCCCATCGGGTCCATTGCATCCATTAGACAAAGACTAAGACTTTCAGTTTAAATATTATTACTCTATGTATTAGCAAAATGGGGCATGCGGAGAAAGAAGGAATATCTATTATATTTTTTAAATCAGGTTATGGAGGTTGACCTATTGTAATTGTGTTACTGCTCTGGTTGAAGTGATTTCAAAAGCTATTAGGGAAAGTTCGTGAGATAATAAAGTGATTAGTTTTCTTCACGATAACCAATTCAACAGGTCATAGATCAGTGTGTATTTCAATTTAATTCATAAATTTAGATTATATTCCTAATTTGTGAATTAAATAGTCCATAACGTATGTTAACTCTAATTATTTACTTACGTATATGTTAACTCTGGCTCCTCGATAGTATAGTGGTTAGTACACCCGCCTGTCACAGGGGACCGGGGTTCGATTCCCCGCCGGGGAGCCTCTGGCGCAAGACTAATGACCTTGCCCGGAGAAAACCAATCATTATGGAAAATTTAACAAGCCTCAAAACTTGCTAAATAAGGCCAAGACCGGTTTCTGGTTGTAATGCCGATGATGATGATATGTTAACTCTAATTGTTTACTTACGTATATGTTAACTCTAATTATTTACTTACGAATATGTTAACTCTAATTATTTAGTATATCACACTAATCAAATATGTGCGAACAATCCTTAATATCCCGTTAATTTGAGCATCTTTCGAGAAATGAACATAATCGCGCCGGTGCACCGCACCACGATGCTAGTACTATTAATTAAGTGTTTAAATCATTTTTGAACAGTTCGAAACTGTAGTAGGAAGCGAGTTCCACAATTTTCCCGTTCCCGTGAATTTCGATAAATAAAGGTACATCCTAATGGCGGAGTCGAGTTGGTGAGGTCATGAAGTTCCGGGTTCCTACAGGCCAATAAATAATAATAATAATAAATAATAATAACATCCTGTTGAGAGATGAAGCGCAAATTGATGAGACCCATTGAATTATTTTGTAGGGCATTTGAATGTTTTGAGTTACAAATTATTTTCATTCATTTTATTGTTATATAAATAAAATAGTACAAATTTAGGCTAAAAAATAACAATAACAAGTGTTTGGTCGACAATCAACACAATCAGCGTTATCAAGTGCTCCAAGCCAACTGAGTTAGTCTATACGAACACTAGCAAAAACCGACGCTATCGATTTTTATTAGGGAATTTAAATGATTGTCGTGGTTTTTGTGCTGTTTCCCTTTCTTTTACTTGTTGATAAAACCGTTCGGATTTAGTTTGATGCTCCGCCTTGGCATTAAGAGCTCAGTTTACACAATTCACAGCCGATTCTCAATTACTCAATTCGCGATTTTTACGTAACAGTGTGAATACTGAAACTGGATGTTCACCTCCAATCAACGGCCAACACCAGTGGACTCGAGTTAGGGCGACGATCAACATAACTCTAGCAAAGACTTTAGTCGGGCAATTTTGGAACGGGAGACGCACTCGTGTGCCATCGCTACGACTATCACTCCGCTTCCGTCGTAATCTCAGGTAAGGGAAAATAGTATTTCAGTAGTAACTGAGGCGTAAGTCGGAAGGGTTCTTGGCTCCTTTACCCTATCAGCCAGCCAATAGTGCATGATTTATTCAGTCTGTTGATCCTCACCAGTCGTATTATCGTGGACCATGGAGGAGAGTAGTGGTGCCCATTCTCAGGTGATTATTTGACGAGTTTCCCAGATTTTTCTCCCCTTGCAACATTAAGATGACCCGTGTCATCACATTCTAGGCATTTGTTACGTACCAAAACCACCCCCGCAAACATTCATACCGGACGAAGCCCCATTCAATTTCGGATCACATATAGTGAATTCCATGCAGATTAATTAATGTACCAATCCGCTAAGAAAAATTCTCTACCGACATCGCTAGAGAATACAACCATAGAGTCCAGAAATACATCTGAGAACAATACTCAATGGCGACACTTTGGCGGATGATATGTTGTATTAGTTCGGCGGTGTGGTCCGGGTATGTCGTGAGTGATCCGCCAGTCACTGTCCAAAGTAATATTCACACCGGAGCACCAATGGAGCGAAAACAATTGTCCAAAGAAAAATCAAACACTGAGGGTTATTTTTTTTTCGATTAAAACAAATCCTTTCTTTTTTTATTTTTCGTCAATAATTGTTATACTTAATGTGTTCGGTCTTGCATACGTGTCTCACACTATTGAACAACATAAAGTGGAACGACGCGAACACTATTTACTAACAATAATTACAACGCGGCGAACCACACGGACGGTACTCTCGTTAACTCCCATTAGCTGAATCATGTACAGAACACACGTCAACCCGTCTTTCTATTAATTCGAACTTAAAATCGTGGTCTCCTCTCTCTGGGGTTCTTGTCCTTCTACTCGATAGTGAAACCTTCGCGCGATGACCTTCAACCAATATATCTCGTCTCGTTGACGATCTAACCAAGACTGAACTATCTCCATCCAAAAACAAAACCCGATACAGATCGTATCTACATCTGCACAGAGAAATTTCCTATTCGCTCTGCTAACAGAATTTTCGAATTTCTGTTAGCAGCATGTTATTTTATCCCAGGGATAATTTCCTATTTTCCTGCGAGGAGAAACTCGCTCATCATCATTATCACCCTCGGTGGTGGTGATAGAATTTCATTTCGACGGCCGTCGATCGAATGCCGCCTCTATTTGCATAAGGCATCTGGCACACAGGCCGAAGGGTATCCTGCAATTTGTATAGACGTAAAGTCCGTAAGTTGTTTAACTTCTGTAGAGTAATATCAACAATCCATTAGATCTTTCTAATGGTGTGAAAATATGGTAAGGACCGTGGAACTGAAGTAGTTCCTTTTGTTATTTTTACCTTCGTACAAATTCACGTCGTATCTCGTTGAGATACTTGCGTTTCCCAGGAATCTGGTAGCGGATGACCAACGTACATTATTGTGTCGCTGTGTTTGGGTGGTCTTTGTATCAGATTACCCGCACGTGCAGCCGTTGATCGGCTCATTCTTTGATGCTAGCAATTCTTCGTATCGAATTTCGCAATTGCCGGTTCGGTGATATGTTCCTGGGCGCAGGCGGCGTATATGGCATTTTTGGGAATAGGGCGCTTGGATGTTTAACCTTTGTTTCAGGCATGATGAATTCTAATTGTTGAGCTTGACCCAAAAAGCTTTGGGAACGATCAGTTCCTTGCTTTTTGGTGTCGGTCTCAACGTTGGCTGCGAGTTGCAGGCCCTATGGTGGGACTTTCGGGCACGCATCTGTGGGCGCGTGCAACGCTCTCAGGTAAGTACGTTCTTTGAAGGTAGGACCTTACCTGCGCGGAATTGTGCGTTCGTAGAACGCTACAACACCGTTTCTTTTAATCCATTGTAAGGATACGTTTCCTAAACGGAAAAAAAGCGATGCATGTAAATAGGATTGGTGGACAACAATAGCATTAAGATGTACAAAATATCCTTGGCACCGTTGTCCATTAAAATGTATTTACCAAAAACACCCGTGGTAAATACCAATCCTAAACATTATTAAAAAACCCAAGTAATGTTTAATGGCCTATGGAAATTGTCGATCCTAGGAAAATTACCGAAGGATCAAACAACTTTTGCCTGGGCTTATGGTTCTTCATTTACGACTGCAGCTGGTTTCGTTTTCATTCTTCGCTGGACCCTGCATTCTCGAGTTCACCAAGCAGTGACATCGTGCTCGTCTCCGGTGCCCCTCGTCGCGGGCCTCCCCACTCAAATCGTCCCGCACGGGATGCTCTTCTCTCAATCTGCGCTGTCTCCCGATTGGCCCTGTCAGATTGCGAAATCGGTGACATCGTTCTCAACTCCGCTGCCCTCGGCGTGGGCCTCCCCACTCAAATCATCTCGCATGGGATGCTCTTCTCTCAATCTGCGCTGTCTCTCGATTGACCCTGTCAGGTTGCGAAAGCGTTGACGACCTACCCCAGCGGTCCTTCCTCCCGATTGATACCTAGAAGGTGATCACCCGGTTGGGGCACCTACGCCAATGGTATCTCGATCTGTTGCTGTCCAGCACATCCGTACCAACACAGCACTCCCTCGGAAAATAGTACAGGCCCCGACGTTGGGCCCATCTATCCACCCTGCTCTGGCATCTTATCTCGTCCTCCTTTCTTTCTCAGACAGCCCCACCACCACCACCGCCTGCACTCAATCATAGCGGTGCTTCACTCACCTTCAGTCTTCGTGAGATCGTTCGCGTTATTTAACACCCACACTCGCATAGTTACCGCATGAGTATTCTCAATCTATCAAAAATTTTGCTTGGCACCATTCAGAAAATGTATTCCGTAATTGTTTCGGTGGTATAAAATTACGATATTCTAGTGTTCTATAAAGCCCTACCATTTCCCTCCCCCACACATATTTCATTAATCAATATCCCCATACAAATCCATCTGCAAGACCATACATTCAAATCTCCAGACTAACATTCAATCCAATGTTAGACAAATTGAACCAGGTGATCAATTATCAATTCCCAGAAATGCCTTTTAATCCAAACATCACAACGCATATCTTCATATGCTTTGCATGTCCATTTGTCCATATGTCCAAAGCATTCATAGCCCAACCAAATCAAACACGTCTTAAACGAACCAAATGTCCGTTTGGTTCGCATACACACAATTTTTTAATTCCTACAATTTTTATCTCCATATGCATTGTAGCCAAATGTGTATTTTCTAAAAAAAAGATTCAAATTCCCATCGTTTTGCCCAGTTTCTCACATACAAATCTCAATAAAACCTTGTATAAAAGGGCGATAGATTTTTGATTCGAGAATCAGTCTCGGTTGGTGTCCGAGGTGCAAGGATGCCAATAAACTAAATCTGATAAGATTAATAAAATAAAATTCAAACTTAAGTTTTTGTATTTTTTATTGAGCCTGGCCGATTCCCCGGCCCATATTCACCAATCAATCGTCACTCTTCCCTCAGGCCTGGGGAATCACGGTGGCTATCGCAACAATCCTTTTCAGGGGCGTTTTATCAAAGACACCCTCGTCCTTTTAAGGACAAGGACTCGCGCTCCCTGAGAGTAAGGCTATTACAATATAACACTTTGAAATTTATAGGCGGCATAATTTAAATCCGGTACAATACCTCATTTAGCACGTAGTGAAAACGTGCTGACGCGAAACTAGGCGCGAAGGTAAGCTCAGATCGGTCGCCTCGGTTCTCGCTAGAGGCGGGTCCCTCAGAAAATCGTACGCGAAGTTCAAAAATACGAATATAAAACAATCGTGATAGGGTAAAATTTACCGATTGAATCTCGGGGCGCATCTGCTAAACACCTGAGTTTCAAGCCTAAGCTACTATATTTATTGGCCTGTAGGAACCCGGAAGTTCCCTGTCTTGCGCACTTTCCTTCCACGCTTGACAATCCGATCCGATCTCCACAAGGTCAAACCTAACATTGACCACCCATCTTCGTCGCGGCCGTCCTACCGGTCTCTTTCCCGTTGGTCTGCCGTCAAGAATTCTACGCACGGTCCTATCGTTGCCCATTCGCGCTACCTGTGCGGCCCACCTTAATCTTCGCGACTTGATTACTCTCACTATTGTAGGTTTGCGGTATAGCTCTTCCAATTCGTGGTTGTGGAGTTTCCTCCATTGTCCTGCCCCCTCGTCATATTTACCTCCAAAGATACCCCTTAAAACTTTATTCTCGAATACGCGGAATTTGTTTTCTTCCCGTTTTGTGCGAGCCCTATGTTTCGCAATCGTATAGAACAATCAGCATGATCATGGTTCTATAGACACGGAGCTTTATGTTACGTGATAGCAGTTTGGATTTCAGCAGTTTACTGACTGCGTGCCAACTAGCGTTGCCGGAGTGTGGTCTTTTGTTAATTTCCTTGGACATTTCGTTACTGGCCGTCAGTATCGTTCCCAGATATTTAAATTCTTTAACTTTTTCAGAAATCTTGCCTCTAAAGTTTATATGTGTTCCCTGAGTTCCACCTGCTTTTGCCGTAATCCTGTATTTTGTTTTGTCTTCATTTATTTCTAGACCCACCTCTTCTGCCGCTTGCATGATGATTTCATTGTTTTTATGTACAGTTTCTAGATTATCGTTCAAAACGGCGATGTCATCCGCATATGCGAGCACTTGTGTTGCCCCGTTCATGCCATGTTGTCGTCTTATACTTTTCTGATGACATACTCGAACACAAGGTTAAAAAGACACGGTGATAGGCCGTCTCCCTGTTTTAGTCCGGCCCGTATTTCAAACGGTTCTGAGACGTAGTTTTCTATTTTAACTCGTCCTTTGTTTTCGTTCATGCAGATTTGAATGAGGGCGGCATATTTTTTCGGGATTCCCAGCTCAACTACAATATGGTAGTCTTTGTTTTGCGACTGAGTCGTGGGCTTTTTTGAAGTCAACGAACAGTTGGTGAACCATCTCTCCGTATTCCTACTTCTTTTCCAGCAGTTGCCTTATTGTGAACATTTGGTCGCTTTGGCCGGTTTCTACGGAATCCGGATCGGTAGTCTCCCAGTATTTCTTCTGCGTACGGTGTGATTCTTACCTGTATGACATTTGTTAATATTTTGTATGTGGTTGAGAGCAATGATATTCCTCTGTAGCTTTCGCAGTCAGATCTGTCGCCTTTTTTGAAAATGGGGACGACTACTGAGGTCTTCCATTCTTCCGGAGTGACTTCCTCATCCCATATTTTTTTGATGAGCTGGTGGATCTTTCCATCGGTTGCCTCTCCTCCATCCTTCACGAACTCTGCCGGTATGCAGTCGGCTCCGGGAGCTTTGTTGTTTTTCAATCGATTTGTTGCGTCTATAACTTCGTTGAAAGATGGCTCTGGGATCTGATGCTCGGCTGTATGTGCGTCTGGTGCGTTTATTTGTGGTTGATGGGTGCGTACATTGAGCAGGTTTTCAAGGTACTGCTTCCATCTTGTTACGATATTGTTTGTTTCTGTGATCAGACACCCGTTTGGGTCTCGAATTATTTTGGCTCTCCCTCGTTAGCCATTTCTAATTGAATTTATGCCGGCATACATACCTCTGCTGTTTTTTGCTCTGGAATTTTCTAATATTTATTCGATCCGAGTCTTCTCCCATTCACGTTTTTTTGCGTTTGAAAAGTCTGATTTTCTCTTTCCGAATCGTCGCACATCTTTCTGCGTTGACTTCATCATATCTTTCTAAGTGGATCACTCTGAGGCGTTTACATTCTTCGATCTTCGCCCTGCACTCATCGTCAAACCAAGGTTTGGACTTAATTGTTTTCTTAAATCCTAATACCTTTTGAGCTGTTTGTTTTATTGTGTCTCTGATCGATCCCCATTTAGCGCCCAGATTATTGGTTTCGTCTTCCTCACTACTCCCAGACACTAGGATGCTAAATCTGTTCGTTAGTTCGTCTTGATATTCAGCCCTTTTTCGCAGGTCTTTTAGTTTATCAATGTCGAACTTTTTGCTTGTCTCCCGTCACTGCGCATGTGAGACTGCTGCGAGGCGACTCCTGATTTTGCCCATCACTAGAAGGTGATCTGCTCCTCTGTATGATCTTACGTCAAGGATATTCGAGTGGTGTTTTTTGTCTATGAGGAAGTGGTTTATTTGGTTACGCGTTACGCCGTCGGGTGATACCTGTGGGGGGTGGTTTTTCTGGACGCCAACGTATGGCACTAGTTCACTACCGCCCTACTTACGGGTTCGTCGCAACCGTCGTTGGAAATTCGTGGTGCCGAGGGAAATGAAAACACTTGTTTTATTTGTTGACGTTCCTTTTAATGGGTTCTTTATTCTGCTC
Source organism: Microdon myrmicae (assembly GCA_963931805.1). Taxonomy (NCBI): domain Eukaryota; kingdom Metazoa; phylum Arthropoda; class Insecta; order Diptera; family Syrphidae; genus Microdon; species Microdon myrmicae. Next base: position 25,570,223 of record OZ007496.1, read on the forward strand.
CCGCGCAGTTCTGCTTAACAATTAATTCACGCGGAATGCGTTCGTCTTTCGCGCACTTAATCGTAAAGATGGCAACCTTGTCAACTCGAATCTACTTAATTACCACCACTTGGCTATGTCATAAGATCTTATTCTCTCCACACTCTAGATACTAGAAGCACTTGATGGATAATTCAAATGGTTAGTTATGTTGCTTCAGTGCGTGACACTTTTCACTTAGTCAATTTCTTTTTCTTACTCAAAAGCGGTTTAAACCAACGGTGAGAACTGACCCTCCGATTGTATATCTACACAGCTCGAGGATTCAGAACGAACGCGGACTCTCGATCGACTCGGCTTTGGTAAAAGGCAACGCGCGACTGTGTGCACTCTATGGTAGTTGGATTGCGACTTCTTGTTGCGGACGCCACGGCGGATAAATTGCGACTGACTCATGGAATTGAAAATCCATTGCGTTGTGGTAGTGGCTTCGTAAACTCATTGCCACTTCCTAAGAATCTAGTGGAAGAGTTGCTATGCCTATGCATATGAGTTTAGTTCCAGCGAATCCTTGCCGTATAAGCTATATTGGATTCGTTGGTTGTGTATACCAGGAATTGAAATTGCTTGGGTGCAAGCAAGGAATATCGTTTAGATAGTGGTGTTAACCGAAGTCATTTCGGGGAAATGTATGCTGCTTGGTTGGCTGGTAATGTTCCGTTGAGGATTTGGATATACGCTTTGTTAAGGCATATGAACTTCGGGGAAATGTGTACGGCTTGGTATACTTGCTAATGTTCCGTTGAGGATTTGGATATGCGTTTGTTATGGCATACGAATTTCGGGGAAATGTGGATTGCTTGGTTGCGTTGAGGAAATATGGATAATTAACCGAAGCAATTTTGGGGAAACGAATGCCGGGATGATTAGAATATATTCTGTTGAATTATATTCTGTTGGGAGTTTGGAAAATGTTTAATGGTAGATTAAATTATTGCGGATACTATTGCGGATTGGGAGATGTATGCTATTGTGGGGATAGTTTTTGCATGTTAGGTTAGGATTGTGGGTTGGTTCTCCGTATGATATAGAGAACCCCCACATATCCATGTGGCTTTATGAATTTGCTTGAGCTTGAACATCGTGCTATTCACTACCAGATTTTTTGACGCTGCGAACGTGATAATTCGAATTCCATTATCATTTGAAACGTAGTGTAGGCTTTCTTTACCTATAGTTGATGGGAAGATATATTCCTTTCCAATTTTCGCATTCAGGTCCCCGAGGAGGATTTTAACATCGAATGATGAGATCCCATCAAATACTTCCTCTAGGGTCTCGTAGAACATGTCCTTCGTTTCTTCGTCCGTAGATTCTGTTTGGGGGTGTACGTTTATAAATACATAATTGTACCATGAGCCCTGTATTTTTAGCACCCACATTCGGTCATTAATAAATTGCACATCTTTTATATGGGGCGTAATCTTCTTGCTTATGATGAAGCCGGTTCCGAGGTTATGTGTATCGGTACCTCCACATGCCAGTGTAAATCCGTTGGTTTCGATTACTTGATGTGGGAGTCGGACTTCCTGAAGCGCGACGATGTCCGTTTTATATTGTTTCGCGTTTTCTACGGCCGTCTGCATCCCGCCTGGTTTATATAACGTTCGAACATTCCACGTGCCAATGCGTATACCCCGCTTTTTCCATTTTTCCCTACGTCTAGATATTTGTGTGTTACTCCTCGCTAGCCTGTCTGACATGGGTGGCCCTACTGGAAGCGTATGCTTCCGTCAGCGTAGCCTGAGTGATTCATCGTAGTTTAAGTCCCCGCACCACGTCAAGGTTTCTACCAAGCGGGGGGCTACTAAGCAAATACAAAATAAATTAAAGAGACAAGTATAAATAAATTTGTTGTAACCGTTACAAACACAAACTTCACACTACACCACACACACACATCCTATCTGAACCCAAGGAGTATTATTCCTCTTCCAAGAATAATCCTCATTTTTTAAGCGGGGGAGAATTGTTAAGGGCAAAACTCTCCACCCCTTAATACCTACCTCTTTGGATCCAGTCTCCATCATTAATTGTGGTACACGCAAAACCATCCACTTAAAGGATGAAGCGCTTTGGAACCCCTAACATTGCCCCATACATTGAATATCGTCATTCCAATTCAATATCCAACAAATTGAACTAAATATTCAATTTGCTCGTGTTGAATTCAACTTAAAAGTCCAATGCGTGATAAACGAACCATATGTTCAACACGCGTCTGCAATTTTAAGATCCTTTAAAATATTGTTTACCCAACTTATTTCCCATAATCAACATCCTTTCCCATTTTCCATACCCAAGTTTAAAACGAACCACATGTTCGTTTTATCGCCCACCGACATTGAAGATCGTAAATGCTCGTCGGCAAGATCACCTGTTGATTGTTCCTTTGTGTTTTCTCTTTTGATCTCAATCCGGGAAAGATATGGAAAGAAAATGAATGACGGATGGGAAAAGGCCCATGCAAATAAAAGGCCATGTAAAGGAAAGAGTTTTCATTCGGGCAGACGAGCAGAAAAACAGCCGAGTTGGTTCCAGACTATTGACCGAGACGGGCAGGGAGAGTATGGTGAGTGACGAAAAGAAACAATCCAAATCCAAAATGGTCTCATGTAGGTTATTCAAATGGCAAAGAAATAATATTACCCTGGTTGACTTATAATAATAAATGTAATAGTGAAGTTGGCACTAATAATAACACATTTAAATCGTTACAATTATCTTAAATGAAAAGTGTCTGAAATTGATTAATTGCATCTTGCGGAGGTTCAAGTAAATTGTGACTAGCAACATAAAAATGAATTTAGGAATCGCTGTTGTGGTTTCATAATCATCATGATCATCATCGGCACTACAACCGGGATCCGGCCTTGGCCTTATTTAGCAAGTCTCTCCACCGGTATCGGGTCCATATCCGAGACTAGTTAAATTGTCCATAATAATTTGTTTTTCCTGGTAAGGTTATTAGCCTTGCGCCAACTTTTCTCAGGATATCGCTGCATGCATTGGTTCACTACTTGGAGGGTGCCAAAGTAGCTACCCAGGGGTGTCACGTGGAGACTGCATGTCAACTTAGTTTGAACAGGGACAAGGATGGTCCTGGCCTTCGCCGGGTTGAAAGCAGAGACTTTGCCCTGTATGTTCGCTCCCACCCCCCGTTGTTCTGGTTTACAGTAATAAATAATAAAGCTTACCGACATTGTGGGGAACGACGTATTGTACCAAACACGGGTACTAGGTTCTACTTCGTCCTCACCAAACATCACAAAGTTCCAACACGTATTGTCCACCAGAAAAACTGGCCCCTTCACTAAATCGGATGCACACAGTTGTTCACAAACGAAAAGGATAAGTACTCCCAGGAACAGCAGCTCGGAAATCAAACACACTTTCTTTCAATTCTTTATTTATTTTTACCATTGTTTTTTATTTTTATTTTATTTTACTATTACTATTGTTTTTTATTTCACAACGGATGTACTAAGATACAAGACAGTGTACTCTACTTGACAACAAAATAACTGGTGACACAAGAAAGAATTATTTAATTAATCACGCTCTAGGAAAAAAACGTTTAAATCAAAGGCGCGCGCTTACTCCACTCGACTTAGAATCGCGTGCCCGTTCGCGCCGGAGAGTGGGACTCAGAACGACCTTGGTGGTCGACGGGTATAAAACGACTCACTCGAGGGTTGGAATCTGGTTCTTGATTCACCCTCGATTCGGTAGTGGTGGATATCCTCTCCGCTAAGCATATGTTTCTACTTACCACAAGAGAGACGTAAAGTCTCTCTCTGTGGAACAGAAAACCAGATCTCGTAATAAAGACCGTGGTGGTGCACATGTATGTGTGTACATTGGTTCATTCATGGGACGAAACCATGAGAACGAATCTAAAACAAAGATAGGGGGAATATGTGTATTCATGCGGTGTGCGTTCGGCTAAGCAAACAAGCCAAATCTCATCGGATGCTAATTGGGTCTTTGTTTGCTCATGCCTCGAGGTCATGAAGAACGGATCCAGGGAAATTACAAGACAACGGGACCATATAGATCGCTGTCTGGGGTGTGCATCGCGGCTAAATAAATATACGACGATGCATCGTAGAAATGGTGTTAAAAGCAAAGATGGGACAAAGGCATCATAAAAGTCTTAGATGAGTGATGCCCTTGGGTAAGTAGGCGAATAGCCATTCGAAAAAGGTGCTAATGTATTACAATACTTTATACAATGAGAATTGTATATCGTATCTTGGGTCGGTGGCCGAAACGAATCCCTTGCTTGCATTTGTATATGCAGGGAAATTCGTTTGTGGCTAAGAACGAAATTTGTGATTATTTATTCGTCTAGACGAGGGAACATGGTCGGGTATATGCCAGCTGAACAAACAAGCTGCCCGACGCTGCTTTGGCAGTTGGACAATGAATCACCAGCCAATGTGTATGTAAGACATGTTGTACACATGTTAGGCTGGGAATAGCCAACCCAAAGCTAAGATTCCCTGATTATGCGGTTACTTTATATGTGAACCGATAAGTTTTCTTTTCAGGGATATGCTGTTTGGAACAGAATTCTTAAAAGGAATTTTGAATTCAAATAGGAGCTTTTAGGTAAATACATACGGTAAATTTTGTTGCGTGAAGCCGTGGCGGTTCCCCCAAACCCCACGGCCCACTTACCTGAAAAACCCCCATAACTGCTACCCAACTTCCGTAAATTCGCTAATGCAATCACATTAGCACCTTAAATGCTTTACGCATTAAATAGAGCAATTTATAATCTAAAAGCCCCTAGAAGAGAATTCCTACCTTTTCATGCATCTCTTCGCATACGAATTCCCTACAAGAATTCTTTTCATTATACAGGTGCATAAAACCAAAACCTATTCGGTACCTTCGGTTGCCAGGCAAATTTCAACCTTCCCACACCTGCACCGCAATCTCCCCGCAGCAAAAACATTTTCTTCCCTAGGATAATTAATGCTTTCAATGCATTACTGGAAATGCCTGCTAAGAATTTTCCTACAAGGGCATTCATACATATATCAATTCATCTCTGCATTAGCGACCCAGAACCGAATATCCAATTAGTGTAGATATTCACACTAGAGTTCGATCCTGGCGTCGCCATAGATGCCATGTACAATTGACACAGATGGTATATGCAAACCGTCATTGTATAACCATCTAATCTGCTTTGCAATGACTTGCAACTATCGATACAGCTGCAAGCACTTTACCCAGAAATGCTCATTTGTTTGAATCTCCAAACAATCATCCACTTCGCGCATAGCCGCCGAATTGAATTCAAAGCATAAACAATGCAAATATAGAATCCGTTTCCCACAAACGAATTTCCCTGCATATACAAATGCAGGCAATGGATTTGTTTCCTCCACCAACCCATTAGCACCTTTTCCAATGTCTATTCGTATAGTTACACAAGGGCATCACTCGTCTAAGACTTTTATGATGCCCTCGTCTCATCTTTTCTCTAACCACATTTCTTCGAAGCATTGTCGTCTATTTATTTAGACGCGATGCACTTCATAGACAACGATCTTCTCGATCCCTTTGCCCTTGCCGCTTGCCTGCTTTGTTTTGCCATTGCCTTCGCGCATGAGTAAACATCACAGATCTGAATGTTCACACACATACCACCATGGCCTCCATTACGAGATCTGGTTTTCTATTCCACCAAGAGAGACTTTACGTTTCTCTGGTGGTAAGTAAATACATATCCTTTGTGGATAGGATATCTACAACCACACCACAAACTCACCCCAAACGAGGGTTGAATCATGGAGTCTTATTACATCCGCAGACCAGCACGGTCGTGCCGCTCCCGCTCTCCGTCGCGCGGCGGAAAAGCGTAGGTCGTGTCGAGAAAAAAGTGCTTCACCTTGTTTAAAATTCATAAAAAAAATAAATTTAATATTAATAATAAGTTTAAGTGAAGTATAAAAACACTAACATATTTGATAATGGCTGAGAACAAAGTGGTCTTTATTTAGAGAATAAAACGTAACAAATAAAGAATTAACATTGATCAAACTTGAGTGTTTTGTTTCTGTGTTGTGTCCGATCGATTGCGTAGGTCAACCATCGTTTTCTTCCTCCTTGCGTTGTGAGCAGTGTCCGCGTGAACAATAGACGATGGGGATGGAAGTGAACCTAGTGCCCGTGTCTGGCACAATACTTCCTCCCCACAAAGCATTTACAGGTGCGGATATGGGGGGTTCTTCAGGTGAGCTTTAAGAACCACCACAACATCTTCAGGGAGGCATTTTGAACTTAAGTGATTAAGACTCCAAAACAATACAGAGAGCGGAATAATGAGTCGGTGGTATCTCCAAACATAACAAAACAAAATAAATAGACGTAGAATAATTTAGAGTGCTCATACAGAGCCAGTAAATTATATCAAAATGTAATATGTTAAAATAGGCTTAGCACTTAGTCTAATATTGTAAAAAAGTTTATCTGTACGTTTGCAAATAAATTGGTTTAAAAAAAAACCACAAACGTTGTTGAAGTGTCTTCGGAAAATAGAGTTGCACCTGTTACTTTTATTCCAAAGCCGTCAGTTAGAGACTTGTATGAAAGATCAACTGTTACGACCACAACCACCCATCCCATAAAAATTACCCTTTTGGAGCTAGTCTCCACCACTAACGGCGATACACGCCAAAAACATCCACTTAAAGGATGTGACATAATGCTAAATCAAAGCATTACCCCATACACCTCATCCCGCATAAATTGATAGCAAGCAAATCGAACTAAACGTTCAATTTGCACTAATCAATTAAACTCCAAGCAAATTGAATTAAACGTTCAATTTGCTCACATAAAAAAGACTTGAAAATATAATCAGTGAACCAAGGGTTCACCCAACAAAAACTCCTAAAAGGCAAATGTGCGGACCAGATGCCGTATTTCAAACAAAACCACTGAGTATCATAAAAAATTGCGGGCCAGCAATTTTACGAGACCTCAGAAAAATGGTTATCTAAAACAATGAAAACAACCAACGCCAGTTTCCGTTTTAACAAAATTAAGTTAAAACAAGCAAAAGGCAAATATTCGCCTTTGTATCTATTCCCCACGGAAAAGATTCTTGCCCATTCGGCTACAATAAACAACATAGAGAATCAGAAATGCTCATTAGCACAATTCTCTATTTGTATTCCCTATCGTATTCTTACAAAAGGGATCCTTGCCGAGTCGGCTAGAACAAACAATAGGCATCATAAAACGAATTACACATTCATTTAGCGCATATCAACATAGAGGATTATAAATGCGCATTCGCACGATCCTCTATTGATTTTTCCCTTTGTGTTTCCGCGTTTGATCCCAAGACGGGAAAGATAAAGAAAGAAATGCCATATCATTCGATCTTCATGATGAAGAAAAAACAGGTCTTCGTTTGAGAGTTTGGTTTTTTGAATCTCGACCGAGACGGCGAGACTTTTGCGAGTTGGTTTTTGAATCTTGGCCGAAACGGTCGTCCGCGAACAAGAGTTGGTTTTCGAGACTTGACCGGGACGGTGAGAGAGGAGTTCGTGGTTCGGGATAATTAACTAAGATGATCTTCCAAATAAGTGTTTCTGGTGACGTGGTTAGAGATATTAATAAAGATTGTAACGAAGTGACTATTAATATAAATCAATTTTTATTTTAATAAACCAAGTGTATTCTGATTTATAAATGAGGGTGTGATGTGCAAGGTGTGAAGGTAAAGATAAAAATATGACACAACTTAGAAATGATAGATGACAAATCGAATAAATCTTCAGCCGAACAAACATTGAATGCTCTGCCTGGACATGTGTTTCCCTATAATTTCAAAGTTCATGGATTCAGGATCAAAATACTGACACATTTTTTCCGTTTCTTTTACCCTGCTTACACTCTACACTGTACGCTGACATTTAAGAGTTTTACAAAATCGTTTTCATGTACGCTTATTATTAAAAAACAAAAGTCTTAATTACATAGAGATTAACAGTGTTGCACAGTTTTGTCACTCTCAACCTGTGTTGCTATATTCTACAAAATTTATAATATATTTGTATACGATTTCCCTAAATGAAAAAGTCATTATTCTAAAGGTGAATTTTATTGTATGACATTCCTCACAAAAGTTTTTTCAAACGCAAAAACAGAAAATCTTTAAAACAGAATCGTACAAGAATTGTGGCCTGAGTTTAACATCCATTTTAGAACTGCTAAGTTTCCTAAGAATGGCAGTCTTACATAAAACCACTCACAACATCCACAATAATAAAACGATTTACTTCTATCGCGCACTAATTTGCCTCTGCTACCACCTCCGTCGAATTCGGGTAACTAACTTTGCCCACAAAGCTACTACATAGTTACATGCAGAGGAACAATATAATATCTCCTCCCAATTCGCATGCATCGTTTCATTATTGTAGAGGATAATTGGAAACAGCCCATTGTAAATCGTCTGCTTCGTTCCGTTGTGCAATCCTCAACAAAGCAAATTTGACACGCTTCATAGTTACGCGAACAATATCAATAACCATCAATCAATACAATCACTGAAATTCAAAAGCAAATATTAACCCTTTTTCGTCCAAACAAAACTCCGTTCGGGTGAGTCCTTCCCCCAATAATACCGTCGTTCCTACAATTATTAATAAATCCATCCGACTCGAAGCTTTTGATGTTATTAGCAATACAAATCGCGTAACATTGGTAATATGTGGAGCCTGAAAGGCTGACTGGGTACTGGCTTTCCCGATCTCATCGACAGCACAATATGTTTCTACACTTCACTAACTCCTCTCTATGCTTATATTAACCAACAAACTTTCGGTCTCTGCGATTAAGGGTCATTTGGGTGGAATGAATAAACAAATCCAATATAATCGAGTGCCTAGAATACACATTAGTATTCACGACCTTCTCATCATTATGATCGTGTTGGTAGATTAAAACCGACAACGAGCAGCTAACAACCGGCAACTGCCATTCGCGAATGCCTTAGAAACGCCGGCAAATAGCTCCTATCTAAACAAACACTATCCACCCACTTTACGATGGTAATTAAATTAAACAAATTCACTAGGAAAAAAAGGAGAAAAAAGCAAAAGTAAAATAAAATAAAACTACGCGCACTTTAGCGTAATAAATGCCACATCATCAACGTTGGAGATAATCTTGCAGGACCAAGACGAAAGGATACCATTTTTTTACATTACATCCATCATCATTACCGTAAGTGTTCATTGGGGCGAAGATAAATCCAGCGTATATCGTGGCCCTGTGCTAACTACAGGAGATGCCATGGAACGCTTTTCGCCTGTATGTGAGCAAGGTCGACAGGTCCTTGTGAGGAACGCGCACACATTTTGCTGGGAGGATAACAGCAATGTTTCCTGCCATAATCTGAGATGGTGTATTCTTGAGCTCACATACTATTGTGAAACATTAAATTAGAAGTTGTTTGGTTTGGTTAAATATATTTAATACTTGTTGCTTAGTAATTTTGTGTGTCTATTAAATTGAATGTCCTATAATAGAAGAGAGTTTGGTCCGCGGCTGGAATATTATATATCAGATATCAAAAGTCAAATACAAGAATGGAAGCAGAAGGAGATGTCGTCCGTTGTTAATATGTATTTATCTTCACGTTTATTGAAAATAATATGTCCTTGGTCCTTGGCGTGCAGCAAGGGCACTGTTCAACGTTCTGACAGTTTAAAGTTGACATAAATCAAAAATCGCAAATATTAAAATTCACAACATCCATTTATGATGCACACTAAAAAGTTTATAACCAAACTCATAATACAATAGGAATGCGCAAGCAATATCAACTTTATGGGAGGTTACCAAGTCGTATTAAGAGACACAGCACAGACAACTGATAACAAGGCCTTTTATCAACCCGTCAAGTTAAAATATAAAAAATGCAATAATCGTCCTCCCCAAGCTTGTACAAAGGGTAGATCATCAACAATTGCACAATTATTCATCTGTCTAGTAGAATAAGACATCACACATCAACAACACATCTCGTCAGAATCGTCAGATATTTCTTTATATTTTAAGAAAGTAAACGTCAAGAGTTTTGTTACTTTAATTACGATGAATTGTCTGGGAACTCAAAGGCTACATCGCGTCCAGTAAGCTTCTTGTACACCGACGTAAATGTGGTCGACGGTTGTTTATTGATTCTTGACTAAATGTAGTTTAATCAGGTGAATTCCGTCCAGTTTCACTCGTATTCGCTTTACAACCATTTCACCGGGAAACACTAAATCTTTTAAGATAGCAACACATACCGCAGTGAGAGTGCGAGAGCGGGGCAGTTTTTGTTATAATGTATTTCTCGACTTCCTTGTTGGCTTTGGCAAGATTTGTCGCTCACCGATAGAAGAAGCATGCCTGTCGGAAAATTTCTTCTTGAGTTCTCTAACCAAATGAATTTAGATATGGAATACTTTTTGTTTAGAGATAGATACATAAATTATAACGGCCTTTTTACTATTATAATACACCAGCCCTGTGTGCTTGTCGTAAGAAGCGACTAAGGGCCGAGTTGTAAATGGAGCCCCAACGCCCTGTCGGCCGGTGAAATACCACCCCATCAAGCTATAGGCTCCGTGAAATGGTCGAGAGATATCCCATCGTTTGGAGGTTGGCTGATGGACCGGTTCGAGAAAAGATTGGTTTAGGTGGTAGTCGGTCCCAAGGTGAGATACCACCCCCTCACGCTGTACATTGCGCGATATCGCCGAGAGAAATCTTCGACGGTATTTCGGATGTATGGCTGATGGCCCGGACTGACACGGGGATAAGTCATGATGGTGCCTTCTGATATAAAGAGTTCCGGAGGTAAACTAGTCTCCCATTCGGATCTCCGGGGGGGACTATGTCAGGGGGAACATCATGCAGATATCATGATAAATAATGGAACTTTAAGACGTTCGTCATCGCATAACCGGGCTCGCTCTCGAGGCTCGGCCCACGCTCGACTGATAACGGCATTTTGTAGCACCAGACGCACCGGTTTCAACAACACTAATGTAAACGCCGGCTGTAGTGGTCCTCCTCTCAGGTAGCGTGTCTTCTTATCCTGAAAAGGACGTGAGATCTCTTAAAGACCGCTCCCGAGGGGACCCGTTGCGGTTGCCACCGTGCTTCCTCAAACCTCGAGGGAAGAGCAGCTACCGGTCGTCGAGTAGGAAGAATAGGCCAGGCCCAATAAAGTGCTTTTTATTTTATTTTAAATTTATTTTATTAATTTATTTTCTGGCGTCCTTACATCTAGAACGCCAATTGAGACTGATTCTCGAATACAAAAGCCATCGCCCTTATAAAGAGAAACAAATCGACATTTGTATCTCGAAAATACACAATTTCCTACAAACATCCCGATTTTGGAATCCTGAGTGAGGTGCTCAGTGTTTATTTAAGATAAGGATTCAGTTTCCTGAATTCCTATGAAACTATTGTGCAGATGTGGATATGTAAGGGAATTCTGGTTTTTGTTTGTTCAATTTGATGGATTTTACCAAATTGAGATAACGTATCTCTGGTTTTTGAATCTAGATGATGCCGTGGGGCAAATGCAAAACGATAAACGAATATATGATTCGTTTATTGTGAATTTTGATTTTAATTCGGTTTTTTATATTAAATTATGCCGTGGGGGCAAATGTTAAGGTTTATTTGCGAATTTTGGATCTAGTTTGGGTTTTTTCGGGTTTTGATTGAATTTTAGGTTTTAGTGTATTACTGCTAGGATTTGGATGTAGGTGTGGGGGAAGGAGATGGTAGGGCTTTTCAGAGCACTACATCCTCCCCTCCTTCAAAAAAAAATTAATCTGTAAGAGATTAATTTTCTAGGAGTGGCGCGATAAAAGGTGAAGGGCGATGTCATAATGATTCGTTACATAATTTGGATTTCAAATTATAATGGTTACTTTAAATTTTCATTGTAGTTACAATTGGTAGCTACTTTTTTAAATGTTTGTTCTTGTTTTTACATATTATTCAATATTTTGTGTTAATTCTGTAGCTTACGGTAAAGTGTTCTTCAGTATTTTGTTATGTTTTTAGAAAATCTAAGATTATGTGTTAAACTATAGGCTTACATTCACAATTTTTCTTATCGTGTATATAAGTACATTTTTAAGTTACATATATTAATAATGTTATTTACAGTGTTCTTTTGTTTTTTCAATATATTTAATAATAATTGTGAATTATTTTTATGAAATAAGATTATTTTAAATAAAATATTAAATTCAATTTGTGCTACAGATCCATTTTGAGGTAAGCCTTACAAATTGTGTTTTATATAGGAATTTACATTATCTACAGAGTATATTTCTGTTTCATTTTGAGGACTTTTTTTTTTTTTTTGTTTTTTTTTTTTTTTTTTTTTTGTATTATAAAGAAAGTTTTAATTCTAAATTTTTAAAATTCATTTTGATTTAAAGTGAAAAATGTTGGTTCCTTATTTTTCTTAGGATATATGTGATTAGGTTAATTGAAGAATGTTACATAGGTATTTGAAATTATTATATTTGTATATAATATTGTTTATTTCATAGATTTTTTGTTATTAATTTTTGCTTACTTAAAGTTATTCAAACTGTCATTTACAGCTTTCTATTTGAATAATTCAAGACAGTTTATTTGTTTGTTTTATGTCAAGCTTTTATATATAAGCGTTAGCTATATAATATTTACAAACTGCATTTGATATGAATTTGCGGAGATTTTCTTCATAATATAAGCAATTTAAAGATTTATTTGTATTATATTTTGCTTATTATCCCCTGAGTTGTTAATACTGTTGTATTATTTACAAATGTTCTATGTTTATTATAGACAATTTTCTTTTAGATACATAAATTTCCCAAAACAAAGTTGGTTGTTTTATTTTATTTATTTGCGTTATTATAGATATGTATCTATTTTGTTTTTGTACAATAATTTGTTAAGAGGGCAATTAAAAATTATTAATTGTATATTTTCTGTGGATATATTTAATTTACATATAGTTTTTTATATATTTTTAGATTTATAATGTGAGAATTGGTATTTTATTATTTATATGTTCATACACATATACATATATATTTGACAGGAAAAATCTATTTGTTTCACTTTAAGTTTTTCTTTAAATTTGTGAAAAATGTTCCATGTTTTCTTAGGGTTGGGTTGTGTGATATAGTTCAAAATTTGGGCAATAAAACCATCTAAAAAGAGCGTTTTAAAGGATGGAGGATTCGTAATCGATTTTGAAAGATCAACGTTTGTTTTATTTGTAAACGGAATTTTGATTAATTGTTTATTTATATGTTTTATTTGTAGAACACATTTTAAAGTATGGAAAATTAGAGAAACGAGGGAGACGATGCGGACAAACAAGTAATTTAAAAGGAATATTTTGATACAGCTGTTATTTACAGGCTCATATTCTTGTTCCTCAGTCTTACTCTTAGCTGGGAATCTTTGTTCCTCAGGCTTATCGGATGCTGGGAGTTCTTGTGGCTTTTCAGGCTTAAGTTCTGCTGGGACTCTTTGTTCCGCAGGCTTACACTTAGCTGAAATTTCTTGTTCCTCGGGCTTACAGTTTGCTGGGAGTTCTTGCTCCACAGGCTTACATTTTGCCGGAATTTTCTGTTTGTGCTCTATGAGCTTGCACGTGTTGTTGCTAGAAGTCGGAGCATTTAAGAATATAAAGGTAGATGGACGTATTAGAATAGTATGATCAGGGGTCTTTGTCGAATCATCAGATCCGGCCCGTAGACAAACGGATTCAAATGCTGACTGTTGGATAAGATCTTTGGTCGCTACTCCCTCTATTTGGGGGGCCTCTCAATCTGATTGCTGCTCTAAGACTTGGGGTACCTCGTGCTTTAACTAAGAGTTTTAAATGGGAATCCCTAAGACCATCTTCAAAAGTATGCAAGGCGAGCTTTTTATTTTCTTCGAGGAGATATGTTCGCACCGCAGGATCGACAGTGCTTTCGAACGTGGCTTTGTTCAGCAGATGCAGGAGGTGTGCGAGTCTGTTTCCAAACTCCTTCACATCTTCCTTGCTATCTTGCTTGGCTTTCACCAGACTGTTTTGTGCCGCTGACCTTGAGGTGAGAATTTTAAATTCTCCCTTTAATTCGGAAGCAAGATCATTCCAGGTTGAAATGACCTTGTACCGGATGTGGTCGTATGCTGGCCCTTTCAGTCTGGTTTTCACCACGCTTAGATAAAAAGCATGCCGACTGTCGTCCTGTGCCTGTGAAAAAATAGTATCTCCGCAAGAAATGAAATCATCGAGTTCGTCCGGGTTACCGTTAAACACCGGCACGAAATCTAAGATATCCTTCAATCCGATTGTAATATTCATTATTGGCTACGTGATAATTTCGCGCGTTAAATATTCGAGTCGCGTGTTCATTTTAGATAAGATTTTTCCCATATGTGCGCAGCTTCCCAATCGCAAGTGCAACAAAGGCAAAGGGTAAGGAAAAGGGACTTCTCGAACCCAACTGGAACAATCGTAAAATGGAAGAATCCTGACTAAGGAAAGAAAATAAGAGATCCTTTTACACCTAAGTCGAGGGCAAGAAGAGAAACAGGTTTCAAGATAGATTCTATGGAAAACGCCAAAGGTAAGAAGAAGAAACCAACAAACTAACAAGTGGAGAACCCACAAATGATGCTAAGGACAGAGTCGAGGGTTTCCTGCCTAAGTTTTGCTAACGATATGAAGAGTCTTCCCCACGTAATTTAAGTTGATAGAAAAATATATGTATATTTATGTGTATGTAAAAAATGTTTAAATCGGTTACGTTATTGTACCCTTAAAATGAACACGTTTGTTTTTTCCTTAAAAAAAATAAAATTTTCAAAAAATTTCACATCTCAATATCCCCTTTGATTTATTTTTCCATAATTTAATTTGTTTTGGGGGTTCTCTGGGTCCCCTTTTTTTTTAAATGAATTTTTAAATGTGTAAAAATGTGAATATAAATTTAAATTTATTTTGGGGTTCTCTTTGTCCACTTGCAAATGTGTTAACAAATAAAAATGGATATAAATACCTGTGATCTTCCTTTGTTATGTTGTCCGCTACCATTTCAGGCTTCGTTGATGAGTATTTGACTCTTGCTTTGTTGAAGTCATCGCTGTGATTGCTGATCTTGGCTTATTTCGGAACTTATTATTGATGATGTTGGAAATACTTGCTCACGTTACTGATGTTATTGGTGAAATATGTTTTGTTGCTGATGTTGTTGACTACTACAGCAGTATCGACTGCTCGTACTGTTGCGATGCTGTGATATGGGCATGTAATTGTGTGTGTGTTGACGTAAATCTCAATGATTTGAGTACTCTGGTTTTGTTAGCTCCTCCGCTTGTTAGGGAATGTTTTACGCTTCCTCCCTGATGATGTAGTTGTTGAAGTTGTTGAAGGCCACTATTGTCTCGCTCCAACTAAATGTTAGCATCCAGTCACTAACACGCTCGTTCCTTGTTTTATTGAAAAGGATGTTGCTGAAATCATTGTGCAACTGCTGATGATGAACGTCACCTTCTGTCTACCGACTGTGTTGATTAAGGGATGATTATTACTCGTATTTCCTTCGCATAGGGGATGGTTATCCCATTCATGATCTCCGTCTAGATACCACTGCTTTTGTTTATACCATGCCTTGTGCTGTATTTCTAACACCTCAAGTGCGCTCCACTGCCGCAGTCTTCTTTGTAGGGGATGAATGAATCAGTCCGATCCACTGCTCATATATTTTTTATTTTATTGGTAGGGGATGTTGGGATCCCAAACCGCTGCCACCATTTTTGTAGTGGTCCTCCTCTCAGGTAGCGTGTCTTCTTATCCTGAAAAGGACGTGAGATCTCTTAAAGACCGCTCCCGAGGGGACCGGTTGCGGTTGCCACCGTGCTTCCTCAAACCTCGAGGGAAGAGCAGCTACCGGTCGTCGAGTAGGAAGAATAGGCCAGGCCCAATAAAGTGCTTTTTATTTTATTTTAAATTTATTTTATTAATTTATTTTCTGGCGTCCTTACATCTAGAACGCCAATTGAGACTGATTCTCGAATACAAAGGCCATCGCCCTTATAAAGAGAAACAAATCGACATTTGTATCTCGAAAATACACAATTTCCTACAAAAATCCCGATTTTGGAATCCTGAGTGAGGTGCTCAGTGTTTATTTAAGATAAGGATTCAGTTTCCTGAATTCCTATGAAACTATTGTGCAGATGTGGATATGTAAGGGAATTCTGGTTTTTGTTTGTTCAATTTGATGGATTTTACCAAATTGAGATAACGTATCTCTGGTTTTTGAATCTAGATGATGCCGTGGGGCAAATGCAAAACGATAAACGAATATATGATTCGTTTATTGTGAATTTTGATTTTAATTCGGTTTTTTATATTAAATTATGCCGTGGGGGCAAATGTTAAGGTTTATTTGCGAATTTTGGATCTAGTTTGGGTTTTTTCGGGTTTTGATTGAATTTTAGGTTTTAGTGTATTACTGCTAGGATTTGGATGTAGGTGTGGGGGAAGGAGATGGTAGGGCTTTTCAGAGCACTACACGGCCACCTATATTTGCAAACAGCAAAACCTAATATCCTTGCCCTAACTGAGACCTAGCTCGATTCGTCAACTGATTCGACACATCCTCGTTGCTCAGTATACGACTCGCATACAAAATTCCGTTTCAAGGGTGGAGTCTGCGTCTTCACGCTATACGATCTGGCTTGCCAGAGAATGGAGGCGTTGGAACCCAGTAAAAGGGACATCATGTGGATGAGGGTCGTGCTGAGGAATTCTAATAAAATTCTTTGTTGTCTTTACTATTCTCCGAATGACGATCCACCAGCGACTTTGTCGAACATCTTTCAAGTGCCGTCGACTGGATATAGATCAACCACCCGGCCTTGGGAAATAATCGTCCTTGGGGATATTAATGTACACAACTCCGGCTGGTTGGTACATTCTAACCGACTAGACAGAGAGACTGGCGGAGATGGTCATGATTAGCCCCAATTTTACTCAAATGGTAAAGGCGAGTGCCCGAGGTGATCATGCAAACACCCTGAATCTGTTTTTGACGTCCGAACTGAGCACTCACACCATGGAGGTTGCTGCGCCGCTGGGCAACTCAGATCACTGCTTGGTATCGGTCGCGCAACCACTTGCATTTCAGGCGAACAACCAACCTAAGCAGGAGGTATAGGGCCACCAGTTGGAACGATTTTCGAGATTTCATCGCATCCTTTCCGTGGTCGGAGATATGATTCGGAGATTCCGATGTTAACGCATGCGTGGAGTCCGTCACGGAGATTATTCTTCTCAGGATGAAGATCTACATTCCACATGCCATCAAACAGAGTTCTTCTGATAAACCTTGGTATGATAAAAATACGAGCAAATGACAGCGGCAAAAAATAAAGCTTTTAAGCAATGGCGCTTCCGTCCCACCGATGTTAACAAAACAAATTTTGTGAGAATCAGAAACCCGTGCAACTAGGCGATTGATTGATACCGATTAAAGAGGAAACGAATAAAAGCGCTTTGTGTGCGATATGATTATTATGTGAAATGGAGTTTAGGTTGTGGGATACTACACTACCCAAGAAACAAAGGTTGGTGTTATTTTTATTCTCTTTCTCTAGCGGTTTCGCAGTTTGCCCAATAAAGCTCAGAAGTTGTTGCTAAACAACAGAAATTGTATCGTTCAAAGAGAAGACTCAAAAATGTAATTTGGCTTTTGACAGAGCCGCCACAGTACTCCCTTCCCAATAACGTTTTCACGAAAATAACTTCCCATGGCACTTACCTGAAAAGAAGCAATTTGCTAACTATGAATGTGCGTCGTTTAAGTCGGTGTTTACAAGGCTATAGCGTTTGAAATAATAGTGAAGAAGATCGTGTGATTCGAACTGACGCTATGACAGCTCGAATCACGAAAAAAATTTTACCTAAGCGTTACACACCAGGCTACTGACCGTGTTTTCAATTTGATTTCCAAACTCGACTATATTCCACTGATATGAATTATTTTTATTTTATCGCTTGGTATACGGTTCTGATGTATTTTTCTTATTCGATTTTTCGTTCGGTGTTCTTCACTATTTTTCCTTGTGAATTGTGTGTATCTGTTAGAGTTGCCACAAGGCCACGACATGAAGCCGCTTAATATCGTTGTTTGTCAACACTACTACCGTTTGCAATACAGATGGTTGATGTGGCCTCAAAATGGGGAATCACTAAAAGATTTGGAATACTCCTTGTTCGAAGTAGCTTGGTTTTAGCCTTGTGGCGTTCTCCATGACGACCTTTCGTCAAGACCAATTAGATAAACTCGATAGTTAAAAGGATCGAAAACTATGTACGGACGGATGTATGTGGGATCGGAGTGTTTCTTCACTTTGGCTATACCAACACATACGTGCAGTTGTTCACAACGGGGTAAAGGATTGTTTTTGGTCCCGTGCCTAGCCCCACTTACATAAGATCGCGTGAGTTACTGTAATGATTCGTGCAGCAGTTTGCTATTCACGAAAAATTATTCAAGAAGATGCATATTGGTGCTAATTTCAACTCTGTTGTGGATGCTCCCAGGTCTGCCTTGGTACTTGCTCTAAAACCTAGGAGGACGATAGGTAAGACATTGGGAAATCGGCTCTAATTAAGACACATCAGTAAGACTTTTGATAGCCGGAGACAAAGTTCTATCATCCCATTGTATGGAGGGTAATACACGGTCATACGAAAAGATTCACGCCACACTACGATCTGTGGGGGTTCTCTATACTACATGGAGAACCAACCCACTATTTCAACCTAATTTCGACCGCTAACAGCGCGTCAGCTCAACCCCAATTCCTTCTACCAGCTATTTCACCTATTTCACCAAAGTACGTATCGAAGGGGTAGTACGTGGTGCCAGTTGTAACGTTTGTTGATGCAACGTTTGGAGATGTGTGTTGTACGTATTAATTGAAGGAGGTTATCACCACCAGTTGTTGTATAATGATTTGTTAAGTAATAGTGTTGTTAAGTAAAAATTTTATTATTGAAACCTCTTGTAATTGGGGGGAAGAGCTGTAGTATTGTAGTTGTTCCAGAAAATGTTGTTGCAATAGTGGTGTAGAGTAATATATTGTAGGGGTTTTGTTCCAGGGAAATGGAGCAGCTGTTGGTGTTTGAAATGTTGTAATA
Organism: Microdon myrmicae; assembly: GCA_963931805.1. Classification (NCBI taxonomy): domain Eukaryota; kingdom Metazoa; phylum Arthropoda; class Insecta; order Diptera; family Syrphidae; genus Microdon; species Microdon myrmicae. The sequence goes on from OZ007496.1 coordinate 25,589,514, forward strand.
CACTTTATGATTTTGCATTGTACTGATGTTGTAATGTCTTTAATGATGAGTTGATCATATCCTCCGTTGCCACTGTACTTTAGGTCAACGGTGCTTATCTTCACATCTAGGTGCAGCGTAACGGCCCGTTACCTGCCGTTGGTAGTCACCCGCTTCGGTAACGGGGCGAGCACGGTAAATTTCGTGGACGTAACTCTGCAACGTTATTGTCACCACACTTACCCGTTAATTCCAGGGTCTCCAGCTAATGTACCTCTCCCCTGAATTGCACGTGGTGCTCCTCTAACTCCTGCCAAGTGCGCCAAAAGAAACAAACGGTTTATCTTTCCTTGACCAAAGAGTCTTTTGGTGCAACATTTATTAAACACTCGGGAACTTATTAAAATTAGAATTATTCACTTTTTCTCTTTTAACGAACTTAAAACAAACAAAAAACGTAAAAGAAATTAACAAAAATCGCTTCGTGCAACGAACTAAAAAGGTTATCAGCTCGTTCGTGGAGGAGATCTGAAATCAGACTGGTCTTCGTTAACTTTCGAACACAATCTTCGTTATTATTGTGTGTTCGACGAGTGATAACCTAACAATGCAGGTGTGTGCCTTTGCTAATAGTTAAGTTTAAGTTCACAATGGGATGTATATTCCAATTAATGTTTATACCTTTAATTTTTTTTATCTCAGTATCAAACCCAAGCTCAACCGTGAGGTTCATTATGCAACATACCTCCCCCCCCCGCACAAAAGCGCATGCCATTCTTAGGAGAGGAATGACATGCCCCTAAGCAGACGGGGGATGCCTCCAGCAACATCGTCGCCGCTGTCGCCGCTCCCGGCGGCGGGCCATTTCTACCGACAACAATCACAGGTAATCGCCGAACACAAACAGGACGGGAGGAACGGGGAGAGATCGGGGAAAAAAATTATTCAGAAAGAACAACACCAGTGTTAATTCAATGTTAATGACCATGCTACTCATAGCCAAAATATGTTACAGTTAATACTTATAGAATATAGTATTAGTACTATTGTTAGTTCAATGTTCATAAAAAATGTGTTTTAAAACGATCTTAATGATCTTGTTAATATAGACCAAAATGTATTTAAAGTTATTCTAATAGAATATAGCATTAGTATTTGTTTCGCCAGCTGGGAACCGCAACTCCGATGTTGCCGATGGTTCGCCAACTGGGAAACAGCAAAATGGTGATTCTGCGCCGATTAGAACGGCAATAGTTGGCGTTGTAGCCCGTCGATTAGAACAGCAATAGTTGGCGTTGTAGCCCATCAAAAGACTGCCGCATTGGGCAGTAATTAACTGACATTGAATTTTATAAAGAATTAAACACATTTATTTACACACTAATTTAACATTTATTTCACTAATTTAGAAGACAATCAAAGAACCCGTGCTGAAAGCACCGTAAAACCAATTCAATTTTTTTAACATTAAAAAACATACAGGTGCTGCAAACACCGTATACAAAACAAATCAAACTGTGTGAGAACCGTACAGTAGTAAAAGATCACACTTCTTTCTTCTCCTTCATGTTATTTTACTGATAACGGGCTCGTTATCAGTCCGATGAATCTGCTGCTTGTCATTGGCAGCATTCAGTGCCAATGGTGTTTTTTCCGTAATGGTATAATGTATAATACATGTTGCGGAACTGCAACAGTATTATTGTTAGTTAAATGCACATAAGAAATATGTGTTGCTATGATCTTAATGATTTTGTTACTATAGACCAAAATATATTTAAAGTAATTCTAATAGTGGGGACCAGTCAGAGGGCGAGTGTTTTCTCGGCACGCAACCTACCAGGGAGTGGCAGTAGAGAGTTCGACCGCCCACACGATGCGGTTAGGATCTCCTTCACACAAATGGAGGAAATCCCCACTCACCCCACTCAATGTGCCGGCTGGCAGGTGAATTTGCACCGCTCTAATTCGCTCCCCTTTTTTCACTAGACCCGCTTTCATGGCCTGGCTTGTGGGTTGTCCCGTTTTGACGGCAAAATCAACCTATCCCTGAGCCTCAGAGCCGTTTTCGCAACTCCGCGTAATGATCCTACCTCCAGCACTGAGGTTTGCCCCTGCAGTTTGCGCTGGAAATGCGCCTACAGTTTTGGGCCCGCCCTTACAAACTGTTGAGTTAGACTTGTAGGTTTGTTTCTCTCGACGAAGGTCCTTTATAGAGAACGACGATTTCGAAGAGAAAACCGAGTCTGGCCAGTTGAATCAAGGGTTCCAAATTTCGTTAAAACCTCTATCAGGTGAGAGGAATTTGTTATTTATTTGTAGAATTTTGGATTATGGATTATTTATTATTGTCGCTATTATTTATATTTGTCTATGGACGAATGCAATGAATAAGTATCTAGAATAAGTAAATTTATAAATTAAACTTAATACGAATAAATTAAACTTAACAAACTTGATACACGACAAGCCCGGCTGAGTGACTGAAGGTAATTAACCACCACAAAAAGAGCAGTAACAAAAACAGGCGCTATCGAATTTTCTAGAAATTTGATGTGCTTCTGACCAGATTCTAACAGATGGGTTGTGTTCAAATATCAGATATCGTCTCATACACACTGTCGTGGTCCGAGGCGTCGATGCTTTGGTCCTAACATTTTCTAGCGTGGATTCGACTCACACTCTTGACTACCGTCGCAATATTTACTCATTATTTAATCATAAACCTTCGTAAACTATTGTAAACTTCGAATGGTACTGTGCCGGTTCCGCCAGATCCCACGGCTCACCTTCCTGAAAAAACTCCCATAACCACAACCCGGTCTGCACCAGCTTTCGCTAATGCAATTCGCATTAGCATCTTAAATGCTTCACGCATCAAACAGACCGAATTATTATAACCCCAAAATCCCTATAAAGAAAACTTACCTTTTCATTGCATCCCCTTGCATACAATTTTCTGTAAGAATTCTTCTTGACCTTTTTAGGAATTCCATAACTCCCATTGTTTCCCGCCAATGCATTTGCATTTGCCCCAGAAAACATTTCCTTTTCCAAGGACATGTAATGCTTTCAAGCATTATCTGAAATTCCTAAAATTGATCCTTAATGTGCATATGCACCATAAATAGCAAACATTCGATACCCTTTGTCTGAGTTAAAATACTATGTCGTCAGCTTGTTTTTACAGCTGCAACACTAGCGATTCAATAGACAAACAATGATGCATTTCTTTCGTCGCCACCACTAATTGCTTGGCATACCTAAATGCAAGCAAGGGATGCGTATCGGCAATTAACCCAAGATACGATATACAATTTCCATGGTATAAAGTATCGTATCCCATTAACACCTTTTTTCCAACGTCCGTCATAGCGACGTTGCATAAACATGACCCTCATTAAAGAGCGAACCATTTGGTCGCCTTTTCTTTTGTTCTCGCCGACTGCCTTTCTCGTCGTTCCACTGCTTTCGAATACGTGCAACGACATTGAATCTGTTCGATCGCGCACATATACCACTGCACCAAAAAGATCGCTATTTCTTAGTGGCCACACCCTTAAGAGAACATTTTCTCTTTCCCCTCCATATCTCACCCTTAATTGAGGATAGAATTCAAGTCAGAGTGACCACGCTGGTCACTTTACTCCCGCTCTCCGCCACCAGCGGAGAAGCGCAAATAAATGTCCTGAAGTCGGGTTTATTTTAATAACAATGCGCGAAGTCACAGTGGCGTTTTATAACATTAATCCCGCGTCGTTAAGTAATTAAAAAAATTGGCTGTCAAGTGAAATAAAATAAAAAAATTAATTAAGAATCGCGTGTGTTTTTCTGTTGTGTACGCTGCGTTGCCGATTTCTGTTGGTGCTTTGCCTTTTTTTTTTGTGTCCGGCGGAACGACGAATGAACATAGCTTTGATTGATGGAGGAGGAAGTGAACGGAGTGTCCGTGCCAGGCACAATACTTCCTCCCCACAGTACCATTCAAAGAGAAAGAGAGAACTCAACAATTTTACTGTCTCATAAAGTATCAGACAAACACTTGAAACGAGATTCTAATAGATGGGTTGTGTGGTAAGTTTAGATAACCTCTCATACACACTGTCGTGGGCCGAGGCGTCGATGCTTTGGTCCTAACATTTTCTAGCGTGGATTCGACTCACACTCTTGACTATCATCGCAATATTTACTCATTATTTAATCATAAACCTCCGTAAACTATTGTAAACTCCGAATGGTACCATTCAGAGGGAGAAAGAGAGAGAGAGAGGGAGAGAGAGAGGGAGAGAGAGAGAGAGCTCAACAAGTTTAGAGTGTTACGGACCGACATTGAGTCCAAGTCCCCCCAGAATCCACTAATCCCCCTTTGATTCCCCTCTTTACCGGTAAAAGGAGTATAACGCGCCAAGTAGCTAATTTGCATAAACTACTTTATGCAAATTCTACTTGGCGGAGAAATTAATAAAAAAAATAAATAATAAAAAACGACGTCAACGGAAATAAATTAAAAAATGACAATTCGCCGTAAACTTCCAAACTCGAAAGATAGCCAGGAAAATATACAAACTAGATTTTAAAAAGGAACTCGCGAACTGGACGAATATTTCTTGGTGAAAAATACAATATTCAATATCGCAACAAGCCTTACCTTGGAAAACAAGAGGATGAGTAAAAAATACACATAAATATTCAATATCGCAACAAACCTTACCTTGGAAAACAAGAGGATTAGTAAGAAATACACATAAATATTTATATCTAAAATTGGCAATTAGTTGATAATGAGCACATAAAATCATATGATATTTGCATATCAAGGAATACAAGTGTATAAAGGAGAATCATACCATATTGCTCTAAACAATTGAAACCTAAATAAAAAATATATAATTAAGAATCAAAACTAAAAACCAAATATCGACGGAACAGCGATTGGAGCAAGCTGAACAGGGGAGCACGACGTTCAACGCCCCCTGCAACCTGTCGCGGACAAACAAGAGCTGCAGCGACCGCTCAACAATAAACATACAAATAAGTCCATTTAAACTTACCCATACACATATTAATAAATATTAAATATATTATTAATACAAATATATTATCTAATTGTAAGCCCTTGACAAATATAACAAGAGTGCCATAGGGTATCGGACAAAAACTTAAATTCTAGAGACGGCATATTTTAGACCCACCACAACTTACCTAATGGGCTATATCTGTTCCTGTTCCAGATAAATATATGATACAGTGTTACGGCCACAACCACCCACCCCATAAAACTTACCTCTGTGGAGCCAACCTCCACTACTAACGGCGATACACGCGAAGAACATCCACTTAAAGGATGTGACATTAACTAAGCCAAAAAACAGGCAGCATATATTGAACTGCACGTTCGCCTAAAACACAAAAAGCATTACCCCATACACCCACTCGTCCCGCATAAATTGATAGCAAGCAAATCAAGCTAAAACGTGCAATTTGCGCTAATCAATTAAATGCCAAGTAAATTGAGCTGAACGCTAAATTTACTCATATAAAAGCCGAAAATATAATCATTGAACCAAAAAAAAACACTAAAAGGCAAATGTGGGAGCCAGATGCCGTCGTCCGAACCAAAATCGATGGGAATCAATTTTATGACCCCTTCAGAAAAATGGTTACCTAAAACCATTAAGACACCCAGCGCCAGTTTTCGTTCTAACCAAATTAAGTTAGAACAAACGAAAAGGCAATAAAGCAAAATAAACATGCGCCTCGGCACGATTGTCCTTCATGAGTTTCCCCAAAAATCCACTAGGCAAAAGAAAAACAATAGGCGAAATAAACACGCTATTGATTTTTCTTTGAGTTTAACACAAAAAAAGGGGACCAGGCAAAAAGGAGAGATCCTTTGATCTCGTGAAAGAAACCAGGTTTCACACCTAGAAAAAAGTACAATGGAAAACGAACAACGATAGTGGGATAAGAGTTGTTGTTCGGGCCATTGTTGAAGACGAGGCTGGTTTTGGGATCGAGTCCAAAAAAGGACAAAGGAGTTGTGTTTTGTGTCAAGTCCAGAACGAACGTAAGTTGGGTTTTGAGAGTTGGTTTCGAAAAGTTGACCAGGAAGGTCAGGAGTTGGTGCTAGAGTTTTTTGAAGGAGTCGGTCGTAAAGTGGTGCGCAAAGTGCGTGAGGGTGAAGAGGAATAACGTCGTGTTAAATTCTAAATGAAGATATGTGAACCGAATGCCCCAGTTTAATGACTGATGTGTACTCTGTAAATGAAAATATTTGGAAACAACGACAAAAATAAGTTAGTGTGTGGTTGTTAAAAATAAAGATTAGTTTAAATGCAAGAATCAAAGCGTGTATTATTTTGAAATGTGTTAACGGTGGACTAGTGTTTAAAGACTTACACATTTGTCAAACAAAGAAAACATTACAACAGTTCTTCGGTCGAATTACACGAATTTGGATCTCTCACCAAGGTTTCCCTAGGTTTCAATCTACAACACGTACAATATGCATTGAAACTCCCTTTCTAAATCCTCTTCCATTTCTTCCGCCTTCCGCCCCCGCAGCGCATTGACGCTTCTTGTAAGCTAGTATTATAAAACAGACGTCTAATACTTAATCATAGACACAAACCGCAAACTGGATAGAAACAGCCTCTTTCTGCATCCGTCGAATATACCCGATACTAAACCCATTCAGAGACATGAGAGCCATGACAACAATAACAGACACAGCCGTTGATCTTTTTTTTTTTTTTTTTTTTTTTTTTTTATAAATATCATTTTTTATTTCTTCCTATTATTCTAATTTACTTACTTGCTAGACAAAAATGATTAAACTCTAGTTTATGTTATCTTATTTCTTAACTTACTGGTCCCTTGCGGACTCTCTACGTTACATGCATACCCTTAAAGCATGAAAATTTGTCTTTCGACATTATGGTTATTTTGTTTACATGAATTTTTAGGGAACTTAATTGGATACAAAGAAAATGAAGAAAAGAAAAAACTTTGTTCTTGTTATTGTTTTTACCTTATATCTAACTTAAATACTAAACTATCTATAGACTTTTTTTTTTTTTTTTAACTTAACTCTATTCTAAACCTAACATCAAAACTAAATTTTCGAAATGCTAAATCTATGTAAGCTTTCCGTTGTTTGTCGGGTTTTTTTTTTTTTTTTTTTTTTTTTTTTTTAATTATTATTATTATTATTTCTTTCTCTGGCGCAGGACTAATGACCTTGCCCGGAAAAAACAAATCATTATGGACAATTTAACAAGCCTCAGGACTTGCTAAATAAGGCCAAGACCGGCTCCCGGTTATAGTGCCGATGATGATGATGATGATGATTATTTCTTTAGTTTTATAAGGAAACAGGGTTTTAATTGCCACTCAGCCACCAAAATCTCTGGTGTTGCTTATTCGCGTCTTTTCGGTCTCTCTGTGCTACTGCCGTACTGAACTGCAGGCTCTCTTCATTAGTGTGCGCAACCTTTCGATTATAACATATTCGTTTATCTATACCCGACCGACGCACGTGATAAATCAACGGTATAGCGGATTCATTTTGTATGAGGCCGTTCATGTCAAGACTGAGGAATGCTTCTGGTGGAATAAACCCATTGCGACGTACCACCTCATAATACATATTGTTTGGGTAATATGCACCAAAAATCAAATCGTTCTGTGAGCTCATTGATCTCGCAATATGCCCTCGGATCAGCTTGATCATAAAGTTATCCACTCTGTTTATATTGGCCCCACTGTACAACGCTTCATTGGGATAATATTTTTTGTGATCGGATTCAGGAGTCCGATGTAACTTAAGGCACGTCCTGAGGCATTGCCTCTCAAAAATCCGAATCTTTTCCATTAAGCTAGGTCCCACATTAAACCACACGGGGCATCTATATATGATCATCGGTCTGATGAGAGCCATGTAGCATATAACTTTAACTCCGCTGTCAAGTTGAGTACTATGAAACAGTCTTCTTGTCATAGCGTAAGCTTTCTTTGCCCTGGCTAGGGCAGCTTCCACATGTTTGTTAAAATATAGATACTGATCCAGCCAGATGCCTAAGTATTTGACTACGGTTTTGGTTTCCAGTGTTTGTTGGTGTGGTCCCATAATAGCTAGCTTTCGCCAGTTTATCCTGGTGTCTCTGGTAGCTTGAGCCAGTGGTGTTCTAAAGAGGATGGTTTCACACTTCTGAATATTGATTTTGAGTTTCCAGTTGTTGCAGTATCGCTGAACATCATTGAAATCCCCTTGTAATAATCCGTTAATGATTTCAATTTTTGGTGCTGTTCTATATATTATCAGATCGTCTGCATACGCAATAGCCTGATGAAGAGACCTTACCAGGTCGCTAGTGTAAATATTAAAAAGGATCGGAGATAACACCGCTCCCTGTTGCAGACCGTTTTCTATATTGTAAGTAATGTTGGAGGTCACATTGCCACTTTTGACGATGAATTTCCTTTCATTCAACATGTCGTATAGTATATACAGTAGTGGTCTATGAATGCCTAGTCTCATTAGCTTGTAATATAACCCTTCTAACCAAACGGTGTCGAAGGCTCTCTCCAAGTCAATCAAACAGGCACCTGTACACTGTTTCAGATTTTTATTCCACTGAATGTCTGAAACCAGTTTAGCTGCGGCATGTGTGGTTTCATGACCAGCTTTAAAACCAAACTGGTTATTTGGAATAATATTACTGTCCTCAACCCATTTAAGTAGAGCCTTGTTTAGAACCTTTTCGAATACTTTACTGATACTCGGTAACAAACTGATCGATCGCAGATTTTTTGGGTTTGTTCTATCTTTCCCTTTTTTTTGGTAACGGTTGGATGATGGCCGTTTTCCAACGTACTGGATAGTGTGCGTTGTTCAGAGCGTTGTTAAACAATACTGCATATATGTCCATTGCGATTGGAGGAAGATGTTTTAGTACGATATTGGGTACTCCATCGATTCCAACTGATTTTTTGTTTCTTAATGATGCAAAGACGCCATGGATGTCTTCACTAGTGATCAAAAGACTGTTGGCGCTTTCGACAGTAATCTCGGCGTTTGTCGTATTTTCATTACTGAATTCGTTAAAACCACGGTTTTCTGATCGCCATTGTGAAATATCATTTCGAAGATGACCATAATTCAGTAAAACTCTATCTTCCAAGCCATGGTTGCGACGAATTACTTCATTTGCCTTGTACAGTTCTTGAAAGACGGCCCCTACAACATTCACTTTTTCCAAGGCATCTTCAAACACAAAAACTTCGTCATTTAGGATGGCGTTGTTTGTGTCTATGCCTATATTTGCCAGCATTCGTTGGTTTTCGTCAGTTCGTGGTATTTGGAGACACTGAATCTCGTTTTCATTACTCCGTCTAAATATTTTATTAATTTGCGGAAACATACTAGGGTTGTTGGATTTTACCGCCCGAACTTTGTTGTTCCAATACAAATTTGCTGATAGCCTATAGTTGGCTTTTATCAGCTGTTGGAGATTTTTTAATCTGGACTTCAGTGATATTATCTCCTGGTCGTGCCAATCAATAAATCGTCTCTACCGTAGTTTTAGTTGCGACAGAAGTCTACTTTTTTTTCTGTGGAGTGCGTTGATTGTGGCGTTTCGGTACATGTTCATGTTGTCCGTAGGTGTGGTTTTTGGTATTGTTTTGTCCATAGTTTGTTTTATGGTTTCGTCCATTTTTTGTATGTATTTGTCGATGTCATCGTTGGGTATGTTTCTGTTGGTAGGAGGGTTAATGTCTTTTAAGCGAATTTCTCTTGTTAAGGTTCTCGTGAAACGCGTCCATCGCATACCCCAATAGTTATAGGGTTGCGGTATCATACATTCACCGAGTTCCACAACTTCGCTTGGTGTTTTCATCACTATTGATAATGCACAATGGTCGCTGTCATACTCAATTGTGCGTAGGCAGTTTATATTTTGTCTGTTAGTATGTGTATGTTTAAGGCGTGTGTCAATAAGCATAATATCGAGGAACGAGCCCCCTCTGGGGAAAGAAGGATATTCTTAGCTAGCAGGTCAACTTTATATTCAATGTGATGTTGATCTAGCCAACTAGCTAGTTGATTTCCTCTCGTGTTGGATATGCTATTTCCCCAATTTGGGTGTTTAGCATCTAAATCGCCACCCACGATGTAATAGTTCCCTTCCGAGTAAAGTTGTAAGCATTGGAAAAGAGTCTCTAGCTCCACTATAAATTGATTTTGTTGATGTGCTTCTGATGCGTAGGCAGATATCACATACATCCCCCTACCTTGTCGGAGGGGTATGCGGATAATGCACGCTTCAAACGCCTGAAATCTGCGAATCTCACCACTATATATTACCTTATGTTGAAGTTGTTTTTTAATAAAGATTGCCACCCCTCCTCCTTGTGTGGAGTTGGGTCGGTCTCTTCGTATAATGTCGTAGTTTGTGTGACATAGTTTATGCCTCTGATTCAGCTTAGTTTCGCTAGCCAGAAGCACGTCAGGACTTTCGTCTTGCAACAGTTTAAAGAGAGCGGCTCTTCTCTCGATTCTGATAAGTGAATTTACATCCACGACTAAAGCCTTAATTGTGCTTTCTGTTGGGGGGTTTATATTGACGGCTGGCTAGACAACTGCGAATAGACCCAGTCTAGTCTAGTGTCCTGTTCTTTTATTTGTTTTTGCATTTGTGTCATCTGCGTCTGAATAGCGAGCAAGGTTGTGAGCACATCTGCTAGTGTTACTGTTTCTGGAGGCACAGTATGTTGCAGCGGTACCCGTGTGGTGGGTTGTGGCGTGTTTCTCCTGCCAGCTGTTACTTGAGCATACGAGAACTGGGGTGTTACATTTAGTGCTGGTCGGCCTTGAACTATCGGGCGTTCTGATTTTCGTTGCTGTGAAAACTTTTTTTCCTGTAGTTCGCGGAACTTAGGACAGCCTCGATTATTAGCGGGGTGTCCCTCACTCTTACAAACTGCACACTTTATAAGAGATCTGCCGTCTACCCTTTCTTTACCTAACGTGCATTGTTCTGCGCTGTGGTCCTGTCCGCATCTTCCGCATCGATACTGCATTTCGCAGTTTGCTGCTGAGTGCCCGAGCCTTTGGCAGCGAAGACATTGGATTATATCTCTGCTTTTTTTCAATTTGTCCCATGTGACAATTTGATGGTTCAGGATAGTGATTTTCCTAAGTCCACCAATTTTGCTCCCAGGGCCCAGCTGCACCAGGAAGAATGGTAATTTTCTATTCTCCCGTCTAGCCCTAGCTGTATTGAAAGGTTTTACTGCGATAAACTCAATATCATTACAGTTAAGCTCTCGCAGCGTTTGTAATAGAACTTCTGGTTCTGTTTCAGGGTCTACGCCTTTTAGTAGAACCGTTATATTCTTTATTTCTTTCGGGGTGTACGTGTAAAATTCCGCGGTGGCCCGTTTTAGCACATTTTTCATTTTTTCGAAATCCTTAACCGAATTTGTCTGTATGGCCAACCTGTTCCCTGTCAGTCTTTTAATTGAAAAATCTTCCCCAATAGAAAGCTTACATAGACTTACCAGTTCGTTACAGTCCATATCTGTAATGTTGATGGGTGGCATCTTCGTTTTCCTTTTTGCTGCCTGTTGCTCTTTTTGTGGTTGTTGTTGCGTCATCTGTTGTGGTGGACATTCTTTTTGTTGGCTTGGCTTCTGTTGTGCACTTTGTTGCTGATTCTGCTGTTGTTTCGCTATTAGCTGCTCCTTTTCAGCAAATTCCTTTTTCCTGCGACGCTTCTCTGCTAATTGCGCCCTTGCTCGGGCTGGCCTTGTTTCAAGATCGTTGATTTCATCTTCTTCGTTCTCAGTGTCGGTAGTCGCTAAACATGCAAACATGTTATTGGTGAGATGGCCGTCATTATATGGAACCGGGGGGAATAGATTGTCCTCTTCCATTTTGTGCGCCTTTTCGAGCAAGTCTGCTATTGCCTCGTTTGGCTTGTTTATTTTTGTTGCAGCTCGTGTTAGTGGGGAGCTCGCCGGGCGTTTTATTAACGCGGACTTCGGTTTTAATTTTTTAATATTTTGTTTTTTGTCTGCCATTGTGCATGCTGAGGGTCCATACACCGAGCTTGTTGCATCCAAGATAGCAGGCCAGTCTTTGTTTGAAACCAGTTCTTAGGCTGGCTTCACTTTGTAATTTCACTGTATATTTTAGTTCCTTTTGTTTCTTTTTTATTTATATTTATTGTTTTTGTTTTGTTTTTCTCTTACTTCAATTTTTTTTTTCGCTAAACATGTGCTCACATACACTCTCACAGTTGATTAGTATTAAACGGTGTTTGTTTTGACTGTCAAACCACGTGGCTTCGTTCTCTTTTATTTGTTTATATTTATGTATAATAACTTTGTTTTGACTGTTCTTGTCACTAGAATTGATTTATTTATAAATAGTCTTATTATTTCAAATTTCACTCGCGACTCATAAAAGTAACTTTTACATTTATCTCGATCGGCGAATTGAAAACACGACAGCCGTTGATCTGTTATTGTTGCTCATTCACCATTATTACCTCTATTTCAACGCCTCGAGTAGTGTTGAAAATCATCAGCTTCAAGAATTTCAGAGTAGCGCATTTTAGATATATGTCATACTTACTATTGATGCCAGAGTTAAAACAATCATATGAATGCTTTACGTTTATTTTTATTATGTGCTCCTTAACAGTAAAAAAAAAAGGGATTACGGCTTTGAGCTTTTCATCCTAATCAAATCTCGCACTTATAAATTTAACAGACCACATCCAACTAAACAAGACGTCCATAATTACAATACTGGACATTATCCCGCTGATGTGCTCACCCAAAGATCACAGCGTCAACTAAATAAGGATACGGGATAAGGATGAGGGTATTTCATAATAGCGTTCTGTTGCCATCATTGAAACCAATATGCTGTACTATCATTTCAAATAAAGCGCATCTGACAAAATTAATTTGTTGCGCCCCGAAAATAGAACACTCAGTACTTATTTTTGCATGTTCTATTTTTGTAGAGCAACACCTCCCATGTCTAATTTCTGGCTTGATTTGACGTTAGGTATTTTACCTAAGCCAACATTCACCCTAAATGTAATCCTAACATCATCTTCCCAAATTCCTTCTATGACAATGTACTAGTTTCTATGTAGGAGCACAATAAATAGTACTCCAGACGTTACAATAAATTTCGAACAGGATTCGTCGCTGTGGGAAATGTCGATGTGTGTATTCTTTTTAATTTTCTTCACTTTGCGGGGTGACACAAGGATACAAGTCGACATGTAGTCACAAAATAAGTAGGACGAAGTGAGTACTCCCACCCTAAGGACAATAACAAGCGCCAACCATGCGAAATAGAAAATCACGGCGATGTATTGTAGCAGTATTTTAGTTGCAGCTCTAAGTCTCGTAAGGCTCGGCTTCAAAGTGAAATAATGTTGAATTAACTTTTAATCTACTGCTTCCAGTGGGTCGGCTTAGTCCGCTGTCTGCGTATCCTACTAAGTAATTCAATTTGAACGTGATTCTATTACATGATTTCATTTCAAGGACGACTACTGACGGCGCTTCAGTGTCCTCCGGACAACAGTGAGCATTTACGTTCATATTTATGTTTTCATTTTGCCCAACGTGGTTTTTTTCGCTCTGTTAACTGATCCACTTCCCTGTTGTGGCCTTAGAACACAGACTAGCAGGCGACAGGGATGCTCCAATCTATTCGAGATAGACGTACTGGTTGGATTGTAAGGGAGTATTATGTCCGCTTTTTTTCATTATGTGTGCAGTCATCGTAATTACTTTACAACCGAAAGAAGGTGGAAGAAATGTTCATTGCACAGTGTTTCAGAACCTTGTTAAGTGTAATACGTTGAAGGTAATCGTTTCATGGCAGAAAATACACTTGGATGTGTTGGCAGTCAAGCAAATTATTGACATACTGTCGAATACAATTAAAAGAAGCGTATCATTAGTTAATCAAGGTGATTATTTGACACTTGCCGTAATTGAATGTAAATGTGTATGAGCACCTTCGTTTTTAACCCGCTGTTGCATAAGTTGATAGTATCATTATTTAAAATATTTCATTATCGTATTACGATATTTAGGCACAGTATAATTTTTATGTTACACGTTATACATACATAACACACACCCACATCAAATATTAGCCCTTTTTGGAACACAAAGTAAAAACCTTTATTATCAGAACCGTTACCTTTTTCAGGTACTGGTTATAATTATTATAATAAACGAATTCAGTAATTATAATACAGTATTTTACACAAAGGTCCGTTCGACAGCAATATTGAATGGGAAACTTTATGCAAAACAGAGGTTCAGGAAGAAACGCGCGTACAGTATACATGTAGTGCTCAGCAAAGCCCCACCACGTCCCTCTTACATACCCATACATAATAACCAATACCCCCTGTTAACACCAAATGCTAAAAGTCCGACATGACTGGTTTCAAGAGAAATCTGACAAACAGGTGGCTTCTTATCACGAACATGAGACAGCATTTCTGGAGAAGGTGGAGTTTGGAGTATTTATTGCAACTTCAACAACGTTCCAGGTGGACTCGTGTGAGCTGTAACGTCAATCTGGGTGATCTAGTGGTGATTGGCGATGAGAAGTTACCTCCTACCAAATAGAAACTAGAAACAGTTGTAGTCATTCATCCCAGAGAGTTGTAGCACTCAAGACAGCTGATGGAATGCTAAGTCGTCCTATCGTCCACTTCTAACCGCAAATGACGAAATTTCCTAAACTTCCTAAAACTTAAAGCATTTTTATTTAACCCTATAGCGGAAAACATATTTTTGTCAACTTGATCCGGTAACCTATCTTGTAAATTCCATATCCCGGCTATATTTTAACATTAGAGGTTCTGAGGGGGGCTCATTTTTTTTTATTTTTAAATTATCTTATTAAAACTGCCTCCGTCTTATATCCAGATAGTTTCTGTCCAGTCACATCTAGCCAGAATTTAATGCTCTGGATTGCTTGGGAGCAAATACTCTCCAGGTCATCTAGATATTTAGCTACGACTACTATTGCCAAATCATCGGCGTACCCAATGATTCTAACCCCTTCGGGCACATTAACCATAGGCACACCATCATACATGATATTCCTTAACAGCGGACCTAATACAGATCCCTGAGGTACACCCGCTGTTATTTTTTATTCCTGCGGTCCCTCATCTGTGTCATAGAGCAGTCTTCTATCCGAGAGATAGTTTGCTAGTAGACTTGTATATCGCCCAATGCTTCTAGAATCCGATTCCAATTCACCGACCTAAACACATTTTTAACATCTAGCGTCACCGCCACGCAATATTTTGTTGTACCACCTAGCCATCGTGCTCCAGCTATCGCATTGCGAGCGATGTCAGAGATAGTGCCTCACCAGTTGATCTACTTTTCCGGAACCCATACTGCAATTCAGAGAGCCCCGATGTCCCCTCAGTGAATTCTTCCAGTCGAGTGGCAATTACTCGCTCAAGCAGTTTTCCTGTTGTGTCCAGCATGCACAACGGGCGATAAGACGTCGGCGCCTCTGGATTCTTGACTTCTTTTGGTATAAGCACAAGTCGCTGATTTTTCCATCGTTTAGGAAATTATCCGGTCTGAAGGCTTCCGGCTTTTTTGTTAGAGCAGTTTTCACTACAGCGTTAGGGATACAGTCCCGGGGCCTTGCTTTTTTTGACCACCAGTTGCAGCCAAGAGCACCTCTTCAGTGCTCACAGGAGGTATCTCTCCTTCAGTGATACTCCACTCCTCTTGCACCCTCAGCACCTCATCGCACTGTGGGAAAAGTACAGCAACGTTTCTGGCCATGCCAGTTTTTCTTTTTTGCATTTGACTACTGTTGGTGTGTAGTCTTTTCATGACTATCCTGTAGGCGCTGCCCCATTGGTTGTTATCTAATTCATCCCTTAGGGAGCAGAACACATCATATTTACTTTTATGGATTACATTCTTCAACTCTTTCCGTTTGTTGACGAATGCCGCACGCAACTATGGGTAGGTGTTACGGCATCTTGCTCTTTGTTGCAAGCGTCTTAACCTGTTGCACTCCGATCGCACATGAGCGATTTCTGAGTTCCGCCAATACACTGGTTTGATAGCACCTGTTGGTTGTCTTTGTCGCGGCATAGAAGCATAACATGCGGTAGTTAGCCACTTCATGACTTTTCCAGCCTGCCTGTTCGCATCGGCCTCTGCGATTTGTCCTTCCAGTATATAATCGAGCAATTCCGCATCGAGGTCCTTTTCTTTCCACCCATTTTTCTGGGCTTTCTTCGCCAATTTGCCAGTGATGAAACCCCTGTGCGGTAATATTTCGTACATCACGGCTTGGTTGTCACTATGGGTGTAGGTGTTCAAAACTCGAACCAAAACAGCACATTGGGGCATTCCGGAATCAACAGGATACAGATCCGAGGACTCTCCACAAGAACCCGGACCGATCGATTTTCGGGAAGCTCTTCGTCCAGTCGCAAAGATGCTGGGAGTGTATGAACGAAGCTCGCTCAGCAGTGCCCCGTGGCAGACGTGGTCAAAAGCCTTGGAGATATCCAATGTGACCGCTCTTGACTGCCCCTCAATCGCAGATGTCCATATACCGGTTATACAGGTCAAAAGGTCTCCCGTTGACCGCCTGCTACGGAATCCGCATTGACGATCACTCAGAAATTGGTTGCATTCCAAATATTTAATTAACTCGGCATTAATTACCTTTTCCACCTTAAATAACATAGACAGTAATGCTATCGGCCGGTAATTTATATATATATTTTTTTTTACACTAATGCGCGCACAAACGGGAATTTTGATATAAATAAAGTTTGATCGTGTGGAATTTCACCGGACGACCGGGCATTGGGACCTCACCCACTAATAGTGATAAACCGCGACAATCGACTATCGGTTGGACACTATTAAGTTGCGGCCGTTATTACCTCCGTGGCTGTCTGTCTATGACTAAAGAATCTCTTCCCGTAGGAAAAAAAAACTCAACTCTTGGTTGTTTTCCCTTGTCTTGGTTTTCTCATCCCCTGGAACCCTTTCTCTTCCAGGGGCTCCCTCTTTTCCAGGAGATCACATCCCTTCTTCCTCTTCGCATACACCTCATTCGTAGATATAACGTACGCATGCACTCACACACACAGCGGCAAACTATTCTGTTCGTGTGTCCGAAGATACGCCGAACATTACTAAGGTTTTCACACTTCTGTGGTATCCCTCTGAGATACATTACCCACGTGTGATAGTTATCTTTGGTAAATATCTCGGCCGGAGTTGTTAGCTTCGGCTGCGAAATTGTTTACTTGATCTGCAAGGGAAGGATCATGCTTGGGTTGTACCTCATTGCAGGAGCAGTGTTAGTTTTAGTTTATTGTTTATCTTTCTGTTCCCCTAATGTTCCTTTCCGTAAAGGAAACTCAATTAGCAAGGAAGGTTGTAAACATTGTTTGTTTCTTAGCTATATTGTTATCGCGTGATGTTTTTGATACCTGTCAACGTTTTGCGATCCCGCGCCTGGTCACTTATATTTACCCAGCAAATGGGTTGCCAAGCAAATTCGTTTTCGAGTCCTGTGTCCTTCAATAACCACACAGGCATGATCGATTCGTAGAGGCGACCCACGTGTTAGTGTTTGTTGTCATTATGGGATTTTCAAGCAGACTTGTGGGATATATTCTTTGAAATACATCATAAAAAACTGCTTTCCTACAATAACGACTTGCCGTCTGATTGAAAAAAAGTATTTTGGCAGACATCCTTTTATTAATACTTACTCTTCTGGGAACCTTCCCAAAAAACTTGTTTAAAAAAATTAAAAGGAAATCATCTAAACATATAAGAATAAAATGATTAAAAGAATGTAAATTTAAGAGAAAAATAAAAGAAAAACATTACCATTTATTGCACAGACGTTATATATTCTTTCTGATGGAATTTCAGGAATTATTGTCAAAAAATAAAAACAAAACTCTAACTTAAGTTTTATAATTGTATTTTCTTTTAATTGGCGATAAAGAAATAATTATTATAATTTTTAATCAAGCATATATTGTGTATCAATAAAAACCACCCAAGGTTCAATTAAAAATTAAATAATTAGATTAATAATAAATACAAAAGAAAACTTAAAGAGAAAGAAAAAAATCTCATAATAATAGTGGCAAATATAAAAATAGTTCGTACGCCTGTATACGGCAAATACAAAAAAAAAAATAAATAAAAAAAAATAATAAATGTAACAAACATAAAAATACTTTGTATGCCCATAAATGGCGAATACATACAAAAACAAAAGTAAACGAAATACAATTCCCAACGTCGCCAACAAAACTTGCACAAACATATTGTAAACTCTACACACTCTAGCCCTTTCACCTATTTTTACCTGCAACACTTCCCACTGCGATATGCACCCACTCTAGTGACATTTCAGGCGTATTATTCCTCTTCCAAGAATAATACTTGTCTTGTGAAGGGGAGAGGATTGTTATGTAGGTTGTTTTTACTATGGCATCAGCAAGGATGCGGGTTCCATAAAAACACCCACTGATGTTAGAACAAAACACTGAACACCCTGGTGAAAGTTGATGGAATGAAACAAGTTGGTTTATTCTATTTATAAAACGTCTTTTTATTAATGTTCACTTGATGATTTGTTACTCCTTAGCACAGTGTCTTTTTATAATAAAACGTTCTTTTTATTAGAACTAGCGGTACATATTAGCGTTAATAAGGTGGAGGCTGCGTTTAGCTTATTTGATTTAACACTTTCACAACGGATATAAAGTTGTATTTAGTGGCTTGCAAACAAAAATCAAGACGATACTCGATTACTAACTCGGCATCAAAATAGAAACACACACAAGACTCAAAGCGGTACTTAATTACGAACTCGACATCGTATACACTTTCACCGATCCTAACACGGTTCGTATAGAGCGTGTGCACACTAAAGGGGACGAAATCCGACTCTACGACGAATTCGTCGTCAACATCCATGTATCGTGATGGAGATGGATTTCTATCCATCTGGGAGGAGCCAATCCGATCCTCTCCTTGGTGATGACCAATGGCGATCGAATTGGAAATTCCAATCGTGGAATCCCCTCTGGGACCGTACAAGTCAAGATGGCACACTCATTCGTTGGAAGCAACAACAACGCGGTTGCGTAGGGTGCACAAAAAAATTCGGATGCTCAGCTGATTAAATACAGGTCGGGTAATGAGGCTGGCTGAACATGCCGTCATAAATAATAGGAATTGGTTTCCTATGCTGTTGATATTATATCAACAGGCTTCGATGAGATGATCGAGGCTACGATGCATGGCTGCATATTTATTTAGGATACATTAATATGAGAGATGTTGCCGTCAGGCGAAAATGTCTTCTTCTGTTTACATTAAGTAAACGGAAACATTCCGTTTCGATAGCCAGCGTGGTAATCGTGGCTGCTCGTTGTTTGGGCAACGCATCCTAGGCATGACCTGATGCCGCGATCGTTTCTCGCTACGGCAACGGATCGTATAATCGGTCATGCTAGTATGCAAATAAACATGTGTACTTGAAGGCTAAAGCCATGTTGTAGACAGTACTAGGAATATTACAGGCGGCGGAAATGCGTTCTTCTGTGATGTTGGGTCAACAGAAGATTGCTCGCCATGGCCAGGGTTTGGATAAAGGTTTGTTTATTCTTTAATTGGAAAATAGATCGTAGGGTATTCTTATTAGAAATCTGGCTTGCAGATGTGCAAGCAAGCAAGTAGCCGACTTGTCTTTTTGGACCAACGGGTTGTTGGAACAAGGAGACGTAGGATGATAGGAGTATGTTGATGGACATGTTGCCGCCCTGAGGGACCGCTCAGATTCCTAATTGATCCATGTAAAATGAACCGCGATGGTTAGGTTAAAATACATGCTGTTGCTGGGGTTTTAATTTTCAGGTGTAGGATATTGAAAGGGTAGCTTAACGCTGCTCGTTTGCAGGTAAGTTGGCTATGGTTATGCACGTTAGGTGGGGATAAAGCGATGGGTGTTTCTTCGGCGCCTTGAAGAAACCTCACAGTTACACCCAAAACCTATCACCCCTTGTACTCACACTTTTAGGAGAAGCGTGTGTGTAACTTTTGAAACTTTACGTTAAAACAAAGTTTAACTTAAAAAAATGTGTTTCATTTGTTATCAATGCGTAGTTGGTTAAATTTTACATGTATTGTGTAACACACTTCATGTCTTTTGATATGATAAGGATTTTAATAATAATAGGTGTACACCTTTACTTCCGCCGTTTTTCAATAGATGGCTGTAGTGGTAAGTGGTAGTTGAAATAAATAGATCATAGATGTCATACATGTTGAATGTCCGCACGCCGTGCTTCCTCTTTCGAGGGAAGAGCGTGGACCTTTTATTTTTAATCTTAATTAAAACGCAGGAATTAATTAATTTATCTTCTCTCAGAATTTTTTCTGTTTATTCTTTTCTTCTTATTTCTCTATTGTTTCTGAACTAATAACTTCTTCTCTATTGTAATAACTTCTATCTTTATCTTTTTCTGAACTCCTGACTTCTGACTTGTTTCTCTGACTTCCAAATTTCAACTGATTTTTTCTATCTAATTTTCTCTGTGACTTTTCACATGAATAAAATTTGGACGAAAATCAAAGTTACTATGTTTTGAATGAATAAAAATGTGCAGGTTATTAAATGTGCTGTAACTGATAATATTGTGAATGTTTATGAAAGGTATGTATTAAGTGAGAATGTAATATATGTTAAGTGAAGTTTTTAAGGATGTGTAAGGAGATTCAGTGTTAAATTTAATAAAGGGTAGTATTCTGGAATACAACATCCCACCCTTCTTCGAGAAAGAAAATTATCCTTGAAGAGAATAACTTTCTAGTAACTATAGGTTAGATTAAGATTAATTAAAGGCTTGTATTTTCGTTCAATTACAATGGTTTTCAGAATTAATCAAAGGTTACAATATTTAAATTTCAAAAAGTTCTTAACACATATTTACATTATATGTTAACTAAATTTAAATCAAAGGTTACAATATTTAAATTTCAAAAAGTTCTTATCACTATGTCTATTTACATTGTATATTAACTAAATTTAAATATTTCTCCTTGGTACCTTTTCTTTTCTTATCCAAAAATTATTATTACTTATTATATAATAT
This sequence comes from Microdon myrmicae, assembly GCA_963931805.1. Taxonomy (NCBI): domain Eukaryota; kingdom Metazoa; phylum Arthropoda; class Insecta; order Diptera; family Syrphidae; genus Microdon; species Microdon myrmicae. The sequence goes on from OZ007496.1 coordinate 25,610,726, forward strand.
TAATATTATGTTTCAAAATTCTCATTTCCGTTCGAATATATATTAATTCTAAAATTTCCATTATACATATTAACTCTAAAATTTTCTTTCTTTCGTCCACCTCATTAACTTTTTTTTTTTTTTTTTTTTTTTCATTTCCGTCATTTCCTACAATTGTTAGATTATTTCATATATATTGAATAAAAAAACAAAGGCCATTTGTTATGTGTTTATCTTTTCCTTAAATTTATGGAAAATTTTCCAAAACCTTTTTGGGCCTATTACTATGATGATTGAATAAAGATGATTATTACCAAAAATCTTCTTGAACAATGATCTTAAATAATTTAAATGACGGCGTAACTTTTTATTTTTTTGTATTTTGTATTCGAATAAATTTTTATTGTTGAAAAAAAAAATTTGTAATGTATTTATATAGTTATTCTTTACAATACCTATTTTAGTTAAATTATTGTTTTCATTTTTTATTATTTCGTGTATGAGTAAGGGTTTTTGTTTGTTTTCGTTGTTTAAAATATTTATTGTTTTCGGCTTAGTGTTGTCATTGTCCATAGCTTTAACCGCTGTCGGAACGTCTACCTTTTCAGTCTTACTCACTGCTGATGGATCGTTTAGTTTCTCAGTCTCATTTACTGATTCGTATAGTTCTTCAGACTTATTAGCTGTCAGAACATCTTGGTTCCCAGTCCTATTTGCTGTTTGAACTATTTCTTCAGTTATATCTACTGTAGAAACATTTAATCCGTCAGTCTTTGCTGCTGAAAAGATTTCTTCATCAGTGTTAGCTGCAGAACTGACTTGGGTTTTGATTTTAATGGCAACTTTTAGATCTTCAGTCTTTAACACTGCTGTGTGTTCAGTCTTTGTTGCTGAAGTGCCGGGGTTGTCTATAGGGATAGCCGAAATATAAGGGATTTTTGGTTGTATATTTTCTGAAATTTCCGAATTTTCAGTCTTTAATACTGCTGAGTTTTCAGTCTTTGTTGCTGAAATGGGGTTGTCTATAGGGATAGCCGAAATATTAGGGATTTCAGTCTTTATTACTGCTGAGTTCTCAGTCTTGGTTGCTGAAGTGTCTGGGTAATCAATTGGGATAGCTGAAATATTAAGGATATCAGTCTTTAATACTGCTGAAAATTTCGAATTTTCAGTCTTAGTTGCTGAATTATTTTCCAGAATTGCAGTCTGAATCGGAGTCATTATATTAGGGTTTGGTTTAACTTCTTTTATATTTGTATTCATATGGTTAGGATAATCATAAGCTGGCTCAAGGTAAATTTGGGTAGGAGTTTCATTAAATTTGTCGTTATCTATTTCCAAAGATCTAATGCTGTAAATAGAAAAATTTTGTTTGTCTTCCATAATTTTTGGTTGGCGTCAGGCCTCGTTTTCCGACTCTTGCACCCGAGAAAAGTGAACATTTTGCCGATCGTTTTGTCTATTGGTGGTCCTAGAATTTTCACCAAAACGATTTTCAGAGTTTGTAGGATTGTTTCGGAATGGGTTACGCGTTGTTGTACCATGTTGGTAATTTGTTGAAGACGATCCATTCCTAGATATCTTGTATCTACACTCATTCTCTGTGTGATTATTCCGACCACAGAAATTGCATAAAATGTTATATTCCCTTTTTATGGGTTGTCTATTCGGAAAAGTGGACTGCATGTTTCGATAACATGTGTCCTGTGTATGCCCTGACTTACCACAGGTTTGGCAGACTATAGGATTGAATGTAGGTTTTTCGTTATATTGATATGACCTGGGAGAGTTGTCCATTCGAGCCGCATGTGACACTACATGTGCAATCGACTGTTTTAAATTGTTTCCTCCATGGACTTTAGCTAGTATCTTTAGCTGTTCGTTGTTTAGTCCATCCTCAAATGTTTGTACGGCCAATTTTATGTTTTCTTCTATTAAGTATTCCCTAACCACCGCGTCTGCTGTTATTTCACACGTGGCAGAGTTTAGAGTCCTTAGAGCATTCGCGACTCTATCGCCGTATTCCCGGACGGTTTCTCTGTAGCGTTGTTTCAGAGAAATCAACTCATTGTGTGCCGTCGACCGAGATTGCTCCTCTTTATATTCCGATTCTAATTTTTCTTTTAAATCCTCCCACTTAGCGATTTGGCTATACCTAATCAGATCGTAAGCATGACCCTCTAGTCTATTTTTGACTAGCTCTAAAAATGTCTCGTATATATCCGGGTCTGCCTTCTTTATGGATCTAAATAAAACGTCTCCCCCGGAAATAAATTTACCTAAGTCGCAGGGTTTCCCGTCAAAGGTAGGGACGATTCTGAAAACATCAGAAATTCCGACAGAGAGAGCCATTTCAGGGGGTTTATTGTATATCGGTTGATAGTGGATTTGTTCTTCCCCCTGCCTAGCCGCCTGTCTCGTATAATATGGATTCGTAATAGTGAAAGTTTAAAATACTGTATGGCGAAAATTCAATTCTTAAAATATGGTTATGAAAAAAAGAAAAGGCCTTTTTTTAGTTATTCAATATATATGCAGGAAAATAATGATAAATTGGACCCAAAACTGAAAAGAAAGAAAATTTTCGACGCGAATAAAAAGAAACGGAAATGTCGTCGAAAAAACTGAAAAGAGAATTTTCAAAATTTCTATCGAGAAAACACTTTTTTTTTTGAAAAAAAGGAAAATTCCAAGAAAAATATTCCTACAAAAAAAAGGAAGAGAGAAAAATCAAAATATTGAAAAAATTTCTTACTATTACTAAATGTCGATTGCTGTCTTGATTCCGGGATTCCGATAGTATTTCTTATCTTGAATTAGTGTCTCCTTTTATTTTTCTTTTATTTTATTCTTATTTTATTACCGCCAGGCAGACTTCACGCCCTATAGTTGATTTGATTATCCTGGTCTTTTTTTTCGTTGTTTTATGTCTGTTTTTAGTTTTTCGTTGTTTTATTCAGTTTTAGTTTCACATTGTGTTTTTTGTTTCTTTCATTCTTGTCTTCAGCTTTGTTGTTTCCCTTGTGGTTTTTTCCCTTTTTTTGTGTTGTTTTTTTTTTTGTTTTTGTTTTATTTTTTCTTCTTATTTTGTTTTTATTTCTTCATGGGATCCTTTGGTTGGATCATCCCACCAGTCTTCGAGGATATCACCAGGCTTATTTATCCGTTCCATGCAAATAAGAATTAAGTCTTCATGGTCATCATCATCATCATCGGCATCCCACCGCTGCCACCAGTGTTGAATGTCCGCACGCCGTGCTTCCTCTTTCGAGAGAAGAGCGTGGACCTTTTATTTTTAATCTTAATTAAAACGCAGGAATTAATTAATTTATCTTCTCTCAGAATTTTTTCTGTTTATTCTTTTCTTCTTATTTCTCTATTGTTTCTGTACTAATAACTTCTTCTCTATTGTAATAACTTCTATCTTTATCTTTTTCTGAACTCCTGACTTCTGACTTGTTTCTCTGACTTCCAAATTTCAACTGATTTTTTCTATCTAATTTTCTCTGTGACTTTTCACATGAATAAAATTTGGACGAAAATCAAAGTTACTATGTTTTGAATGAATAAAAAGGTGCAGGTTATTAAATGTGCTGTAACTGGTAATATTGTGAATGTTTATGAAAGGTATGTATTAAGTGAGAATGTAATATATGTTAAGTGAAGTTTTTAAGGATGTGTAAGGAGATTCAGTGTTAAATTTAATAAAGGGTAGTATTCTGGAATACAACATACAATAAGCTTAGGTATTTGTAAACATAACACCATCGAAATATTAGTCGATTTGTGTCTGCATCATAAAGTTATTATCGATTAAACATGTCAACATGTTCGTTTTTTTCTTCTTTATTTGCTAATATAATGGTTTCTTTTATTTTACATTAAAATAAATTATCACTAGATTTAAATGGAAGGACTTGTATTAGTATTTACAATAAAGCCTCGAATTTCGGGAAAAAAACGGCGGAAGCAAAGTTGTACACCTAATACAATATCTTTTTATGTTATAGGAGTCTTAATAATACCTTTCAGACGTACCCTTTATAATACAATAAAAATATAAATAATACAATAAAAAACGGCAATATTTTAGCTTTAGCTTAATAAATTCTTCCGTAAATGTATAGGGACTATTATATTCACAACAATGCCCTCCTTTCATTTTCTACCTTTTCAGGCCGGTCTTATGCTCCGTTCATTTGGGAAATACAAGTTGATTTCCCCCTACCTGCATGTGTACCAAAAGAACCCAAAGACGTGTATCGCTGTCGGCTGGTTCATATTTCCGAAGCACAGGGTCCTAGTTTCCAAATCCCAAACAGAAGGATATTAAGGACACAGAGCAATTAAGACTCGAAAAATATCTCACCTTAATTGCTTTACAATAAATCTAAAAAAAAAAAAACCAGATGACGGAAAAGTACAGGTTGCCGCATCTGGCAAATAATTCAATGACCATGGCAGGGATCATATTCTTTTTCAGGTATCTATTGTTAGTATCTTTTTAATGACCGAAATGGGTCATCCTTATTGACCGGATAGGTTGAAAGATTCATCGATAGTTTTTAAGAGTTCAGTTTTGTGCAGAACGTGGAAAGATATGAACCAATAAACAAAAATATAAATAAAGAAGATACAATCGTTTTTACTGTACAAAACTATGGGTTTGACGCTCTTCCCTCTATCGCGAGAAGCACGGTGTTGAACGTGTTACAACACTACGTATAAATCGTAATACTGAACTTAATATAACGATTTTTAAGAACATACATCCTTTTTCCTGCCATATTTACTCTTTCAATCAACTCAGCTTGAGACGTTTACACAGACACATTTCGAAATCACGTTCTACCCCCCAACTTTTAAATTACAATCTGACAGACATTATCCCAAATCGTCCCTATAAACACGAAGGTGTTACTATGAACTAATAAGATCTGTTGATATTATCTCAAAGTAATCCAAAACGTATAACAAGCAAATTGAGGGTGGCAGAACCCCCAAAATGTAGGTGAAAGTACCTTTAACTAACCTTTTACATTAGTCGGAATATAAGCAATTACTCGACTACTCAACTTACCCATTATCCTATTATTCCGTTCCCAGGAACAAATCCATGACCACCTTTCACATATCGCCGAAATCTGGTCTACAGTATATAATACTATAACTTCATCCATTAATGCAGCACTGAGCGCCTTTTAACTCATATTTACGCGCTTGCTATGAAAACACTGAAAGACGATTGCAGTGGGTGTACGTTCATTTTACAATGTTGAAAACTTAGAGCAAATATTGACGGCAAATTGATTCATCCCTTCTGACTTGTCTTCGTGGAAGGAAGCGGTTTGGCAATTATTCCTTTCAAAAGCAATTGCTTACCTCCTTTAGGGTCATTCTACATGAATTCATGTCCTTGTTCATATTCCTTAACTGCTGCATCTTCAATTGTTTCACTCAACATGATCCTCATGCTTAATAAACTTAAAAGCCAAAAAAAAAAACGGTTATCAAGGCAATGATGGCATCAGCGAAGCCTATCAGATGAATATAAATATAAAGCATTAACATTTAAACCGGTACGTGGAGTAACTTTTTCACTTTAGTAACGACACGGAAGTGATGTCTCCTCCGATGGTGCTGCCCTCTCATTGCAAACAAATATTTGTCCTTAGCAGCTATCACAACCGTTTTGTTCTAGGGAAGACATTTAAAAGTATATATGTTACACTTATAAAGTTTCAATGAAACAAGTCGAAAGCACAGCAAGTGGTGAAGTGTAAGCTGATGTTTACACTGGTGCTCTGCAGTTACTCCTTTATCTTCAACAATTCTAAAATGCAACTCTGACACACACATCGAACTGTTTTTTGATTCAGGAGAATTAAAAAAAACTTGTCATAATGAAAAGGTATTTATAACTGTCAAAAAGAAACGACTCTAATCTAGAAAACCTGGGTGACAACTTGGATGTCAAAACTATCGGAGGCGACTGGTTGACCCTTTACACCAGTACGGTATAAAAAGTCGCTATCAATCTAAAATGTTGAGTAAACCCTTTTTCGAGTAAAAGTATTACTTCTCTTGTTAAAAAAAATATTTCATCGATGTAAAAGATCTCCACTAAATTTTACTTCAAGGCAACAACGCTATTGGACGCCAACACCAAGACTGAATGAGTCAAAATTATCCCTATTTCCGCGAGATGAGGGCAAGTATTCCTTCATTATGTATTTGCCTTCTGGCTGTCTTGTGACCACCGGAATCACCCGCATCCACTAGTTAAGCTCAATCTGGAGATATCTGAAAAGGAGAAGGAATATGTGTCTGCTGGGTTAGTACATGAGGACTATAACTATAAAGATGGAGGGATAGTAGTGTTATAATATAATTTTTTTTTTTTTTTTACACTCTTACCTGCAGTTCGAAGCTCCGTCCTGGCTGCTTTAGGTGGCGAGAGATCGGTTGGGTCCTTGTGGCTGCTACAGTGTGCATGTCGAGCCCTGTTGACAGGTCAAGAGGTCCCGGTGAAGGCGGTATACAGAGAGAGAGTGCGTTTTCTTCTTCTTCAGGTTTCTGGATGTGCAGCACTCCTCGCATCAAGCGTGTTTCCGGAAGGTGGACGTCCTTTTGGGCGAACTGGACCACGATTCCCATCGTTGATGTGGGGAAATTACCCGCTGCTGTTAGGTGATTAAATGAGGCTTCTTTTTATTTTAATTTGATTTTATTCTTCCTTACTATTTCCTTACTGGAGTTGGCCGTGGTTCGGCCCTCGAGATAGACTGATCGACTTAAGTTTAAATTTGAATAATTTGAGTTTGAATTGTTAACTTATTGGCATCCTTTCCCCACGGACTTCTATCTACAGACTGATCCCCGAATTTAAAAAAAGAGGGGGGAAGAGTGGCGAAAGGTCGACTTAAGCGAGACAAAGACAAATATATCCTTCATGTTATCTCTGGCTTCTGGTCATCTTGAGTCATAACAAGAATCACCCACATCCCTAAGGATGTTGGGCTCGGTCTCGAGGTATGTGAAAAAGAAAGGGGGAGAGGTATTTAAAGATAGTGTGGACAGCGTTAGTTCAAATGTTCTCTAACTACATGGTTGGATGGATGATCATCATCATCATCATCGGGACTACAACCAGGATCCGGTCTTGGCCTTATTCAGCCAGTCTCTCCACCGGTCCCGATTTCGACCCGATGTCATCCAGTTTGGCACTCCCAAGCTCTGAGCGTCCTGGTCTACGCCATCCCTCCATCGCAGACAAGTTCTGCCGCGCTGTGTCCTTCCATACATCCTACCACAAAAGTCTTTCCGGGCGGGCTTCTCTTCGCCAATTCGAACTAGGTTTCCCGCCCACCGGAGTCTACCGAGCTTGATTTTTCTTACAACATTAGCTTCAAGGTAGATCGCGTACAACTCTTGATTGTAGCGTCTCTGATATCGTCCTCCCCCACATACGATGCCAACAATTCTCCTTAAGACCTTCCTCTCGAACGCGGCTAAGAGTTCAGAGTGCCCTTTATTGAGCACCCAGGTCTCGGATCCATACATGAGTACTGGTAAGACAATGGTCTTGTACAGTAGTAGCTTGGATGTTCTGGATAAATTTCGGGATTTAAAGAGCCTTGATAGACCAATTCACGAGGTCGTGGTGCACGTATGGGAGCAAGAGGAGATGCCGGAAGATTGGCGTCGTGGTATAATTTGCCCCATACATAAGAAGGGAGATATCACACTGTGCAGCAACTATAGGGGTATAACATTGCTGAGTACCGCCTATAAGATACTCTCCACTATCCTACAAGACCGGATATCCCCATACGCTAAAGCCATCATTGGTCAATATCAGTGTGGCTTCATCCCAGGCAAATCAGCAATTGATCAGATATTCACCCTTAGGCAGGCGATGGAAAAATGTCTGGAATTTAAGATTCCACTATATCATCTGTTTATAGACTTCAAGGCCGCCTACGACAGCATAGCCAGGGTAGAACTATATAATGCCATGAGAGAATTCGGCATTCGAAATAAATTGATACGACTTTGTAGGTTAACCATGACCAACGTAACTATCCAAGTAAAAGTAGCGGGATTGCTGTCCAAACCAATAAACATCTATAATGGACTCCGACAAGGGGACGGTCTGGCCTGCCTCCTCTTCAACCCGGCGTTGGAGAAAGCAATCCGTGACTCTGGCGTTACAACAAGAGGGACTTTTGTCACCAAGTCCAGCCACATACTTGCCTACGCAGATGACATCGACATCATCGGTAGAACCGAATCGGCTGTACAGGAATCCTTCACCCAGATCGAGCAGGCGACACAAAAGCTGGGACTGCGCATTAATGAGGGAAAAACCAAGTACATGGTGGCAACTTCTGCGAAGAGAAGACCTAACGTTGGTCAAACGATCAGGGTAGTGGAGCACGAATTTGAAGTAGTGCAATCCTTTAACTACCTTGGGTCAATAGTATCAGCCGATAACAATATGGAAGAAGAAATACGCGAACGGCTGATTAAATCCAACAAAGCCTACTATGGTCTATCAAGGCTCTTCAAATCCCGAAATTTATCCAGAACATCCAAGCTACTACTGTACAAGACCATGGTCTTACCAGTACTCATGTATGGATCTGAGACCTGGGTGCTTAATAAAAGGCACTCTGAACTCTTGGCCGCGTTCGAGAGAAAGGTCTTAAGGAGAATTGTTGGCCCCGTATGTGAGGGAGGACGATTCCGGAGACGCTACAACCATGAGTTGTACGCAATCTACCTTGAAGCTCATATTGTAAGAAAAATCAAGCTCGGTAGACTCCGGTGGGCGGGACACCTAGCTCGAATGAGCGAAGAGGACCCTGCCCGGAAAGACCTTTGTGGCAGGATGTATGGAAGGAGACAGCGCGGCAGACCTTGTCTGCGATGGAGGGATGGCGTAGACCAGGACGCCCAGAGCCTGGGAGTGCTAAACTGGATGACATCGGCTCGAAATCGGGACCGGTGGAGAGATTTGTTAAATAAGGCCAAGATCGGATCCCGGTTGTAGTGCCGATGATGATGATGATAGACCATAGTAGGCTTTGTTGGATTTGATAAGCCTTTCGCGTATTTCTTCTTCCATATTGTTATCGGCTAATACTATTGACCCAAGGTAGTTAAAGGATTGCACTACTTCAAATTCGTGCTCCACTACCCTGATCGTTTGACCAACGTTAGGTCTTCTCTTCGCAGAAGTTGCCACCATGTACTTGGTTTTTCCCTCATTAATGCGCAGTCCCAGCTTTTGTGCCGCCTCATCATCATCCGGCATCTTAGTTTATCCCTCATTAATGTACAGTCCCAGTTTTTGTGCCGCCTGTTCGATCTAAGTGAAGGAGTCCTGTACAGCCGATTCGGTTCTACCGATGATGTCGATGTCATCTGCGTAGGCAAGTATGTGGCTAGACTTGGTGATAATAGTCCCTCTAGTTGTGACGCCAGAGTTACGGATTGCTTTCTCCAACACCAGGCTGAAGAGGAGGCAGACCAGACCGTCCTCTTGTCGAAGTCCATTAAAGATGTTTATTGGTTTGGACAGCAATCGCGCTATTTTTACTTGACTAGTTACGTTGGTCATTGTCAACCTACAAAGTCGTATCAATTTGTTTGGAATGCCGAACTCTCTCATGGCATTATATAGTTCTACCCTGGCTATGCTGTCGTAGGCGGCCTTAACGTCCATAAATAGGTGGTATAATGGAATCTTAAATTCCAGAAATTTTTCCATCGCTTGTCTAAGGGTGAATATCTGATCAATCGCTGGTTTGCCACACTGATATTGACTAATGATGACTTTAGCGTATGGGGCTATCCGATCTTGTGGGATAGTGGATAGAGTATATTATAGGCAGTACTCAGCAATGTTATACCCCTATAGTTACTGCACAGTGTGTTATCTCTCTTCTTATGTATGGGGCATCCGGCATCGCCTCTTGCTCCCATACGTGCACTTCGATTTCATGAACTGCGTGATGTAACGCTGTCCGTCCTTGTTTGATCAGCTCAGCTGGTATGCCATCAGCTAATGTGTTCGCGAATTCGAACCTCGATCCCGGCCTTTTGGAGCCACCTGTGATCGCGCCGGTACGGTCTTCTATGTGGAATGTGAGATTTCGTCCGTGCACTATTCAAGGCATTCTACGTGAACTGGATTGTAGGAAGGCAACCGGCCCGGATGCAATACCAGCAATATTCCTTAAGACCTGTGCTCCAGAACTATCGCCGATTCTTGGCAGACTCTTCCGCTTATCTTATGCACGGAGAACCTTTCTGTCTGCTGGAAAATCAGTCGAGTTCAGCCAATCCCAAAGACGGGAAAAAAGTGTCTCGCACAAAATTACCGGCCGATAACATTACTGTCTATCTTATCTAAGGTGATAGAAAAAGTCATCAATACAGAGTTAGTTAAGTATTTGGAGTGCAACGCACTTCTGAATGATCGTCAATACGGATTCCGTGGCAGGCGGTCCACGGGAGACCTTTTGACACTTATAACCGATATATCGACATCTGCGATTAAACGGCATGCTGAGTCAAAGGCGGTCGCATTGGATATCTCCAAGGCTTTTGACCACGTCTGGCACGGGGCATTGTTGAGCAAACTTCGTTCATATGTACTTTCCAAACAGCTTTGCGACTGGACGAGGAGCTTCCTTGAGAATTGATTGATGCGAGTTGTTGTGGACGGCGAGTGTTCGGATCTGTATCCTGTTAATTCGGGGGAGCCCCAAGGTTTTATTTTGGTTCCAGCCTTGTTCTTGCTTCACATAAATGATTTGTTGGAGGCAACGGATAACAAAGTGTTCAGTTTTGCGTATGATAGTACGCTTGTTTCCTCCTTTTTGGGTATTCGGCCGATTGGTGCATCAACGTCGCATCAGCTGAGATGTAGACAGATTGACTCTCTAAATCAGGATCTAGATAGGGTCCTGCAGTGGGGAAGAGCCAATCTCGTCGACTTCAATGCAACGAAGGCACAATATACAACATTCACAAAGAAAAGTGGATCATCGGTTCCACAGCTTATGATGAATGGCCGGGCCCTCGAGGTTGGGGAAAGCTTGAAATTGATCGGTGTCTCGGGAATGTATCGTGGCATAAACACGTGTCGAGCATCGCCAGGTCAGCCTCAGGAAAACTGAGCTGTCTTTTTAGGGCAAAGAAATATTTGAATCCGGCCCAACTTCTTCTCCTATATAAATCCCAAATTAGAATTGCTCTCATGTTTGGAGCTCTGCTCCTAAACATACCCTCGACCTACTTGAGAACATACAGAGACGAGCGATCCGCCTGATCGGGGACTCGGCGCTGACGTCGGGGCTACAGTCGCTACCACATCGAAAGCGCGTAGCCGACCTCTGGCTGTTTTAAAATTCTAATAAAATTTAAAAAAAAAAAAAAAACAAAAAAAAACTGGGAGGACATGAACGACACTTTTGAGAAGTTAAATTGGTCGTAATATTGACTCTATAGCGGACACATTGACAGACACGATTCTGCTTGGCATGCGAACCTTTATTCCACACAGAGTAAAGAGTATCAAACCCAAGAGAAATATGTGGTACGATTCCGGGTGCAGAGAAGCCGTTAAGGCTAAAGAGTTGAGTTGTATATATCAAACAATACTGCGGAAAGTCGGAAATGATGCGCATATTCAACGCGCAAAGTTCTTGCATGACCAGAGAGTGAGACAAAAAATACTACACTCTCGTACAGGTAGTAGAAACTTCTGGGCATTTGTGAAGAACATACAAAACTCGGTCTGCCCACCCATTCCTTCAGTAATAGCCAATGACAGACCAGTCACCAGTGCAATAGAGAAAACGAATCTACTTGCTGTACATTTTCCAGCAAACATAATCCTGTCTGATACCACATCAGTTCCACCTTAGCTCGAGTATAAGCAGCACACCATGAGCCAGATTCGCTTCCGAACGCGTACTGTTGCCCGGGCATCCAAAGAGCTAAACGCAAACAAATCCGCTGGTCCGGATGGCATACCCCCAATTCTCTTGAAGAGATGTTCCTGTTCACTCGCTAAACCACTTCGGAAACGCTGCCATTTGTCTTATTCTACTGGCCGTTTCCCAAATAGATGGTAGTCGGAGAACATTCAGCCAATTCCCAAAAAGGGCGACAAATCGTCCCTTTCTTCTTATCGCGCCATATCACTAACTTCTATTTTCTCGAAGGTAATGGACTCACCGATTGTTACTGCAAGGCGGCGTCTCGATAATATCGCGAGTACGGATCGCCTTATTTAATAAGTGGATTGTATTTGTATTTCAAACTACAACCATATTTATTTGATATTTATAATACTATTTAATCTGTTACACGATCTCTTTACTTAATGATCGCACCTCCAGGCCGGACTCTGCTCTTGATTACAGGCGCTGTCGTCTTGCCCGGTGCTTGCGTTGTACTGGTTGTGCTCCCCAACGGCCGCTGCTTTTATTCTGTCTTTTGTCCTCGTTCCCTTGTTTGCATGTTGTCACAAGAACCAAAGAGCGACTGGTATAAATTGCCGATCCTCAGTCTGCCAGTCAACGGCAGCATCTAAAGCAGTAGCTATAATTCTGAGTAGTGAACACTCCCAACCTGCTTCTCGATATTCACAGAATATCCGAATACAAATAGGAAGTACTACGAATAGACCACAAGACAGGATGAAATATCTTGGGGTCATCTATACCCCAAAAATGAATTTCATCAAACATGTGACCCACATTCTTCAAAGGGCCCTCGGTCGGTCTGAGCAACTGCACAACATCTTGAAGTGGAGCAACAAAGTTGACACCAAAGTTAAGCTTCTCTGCCATAAGCAGCTAATCCGATCTGGAACTTCATATGCCTTTCCCATATGGTCCTGCATATCTTCGGCCCAAATGGAAAGACTTCGAGTTTTCGAAAAAAAACTCATTAGAAGATGCACCAACCACTTTAGACGGCCTGGCGGTCTCCATTACCCGAACTCTCACCTATACGAAGGTGCCTCCATTATCCCTATCGATGAGTACTTGCTACAATTAGCATATAAGTACCTCGAAAGCATTCATAGCGATAACATAACAATTCACATCAGTTGAATGTACTTGAGTTTAAAAATCGAATTCGTACACAAAGCTAGTAGCCTGATGTGTTACGCATTGGTACAATTTTTGGTGATTGTAACTGTCATAGCGTCAGTTCGAATCACATGTTCTTCACCATCATCCCAAACGCTATAATCTAACCCACTAGAATTCAACGCCTTTAAAACTCAGTGCTGCCTCTTGTTAATGGCGAACCCCAAAGGAAATACTGTCGATGAACGGCACCTGTATCGACGAAGCCAAGTAACTATCAATCCTCAGCACTCGAATAAATTCGATCCTTAATTGGAACGACCACATATTTGGAGTACCTGGCTGACTTTCAAACAGACAACTTGTCTCACAGTTTTGCTCGTGCTAGTTATCTTAATCAACCGTTATTTTCACAATAATTTTCACAATTTAATTATCATTATCTTGTTTTCTTTGCCTCGTTTTCCGCATACAAAAATTTGAACAAGTGTTATAACCGTTAAGTTATGGCCCCTGGGCCACGTGTATTAAATAAAATCAAGCGCAAACGGTTGCGTTACGACCCCGTTATTGGAGGCCAAACACCTCCCGATAAACTTTCAAAAGTGAACAATAAAGTTCTCGAAAAATCTAAAATGTGTTCAAACACTAACTTTTTTCAACCACTTCAAAGTCTGATGGAAGACTCTCCTGAAATGGATCCGACCAATGACGAACAGTGCGCAGAACTTCCTAAAGAAACCGTTCCGCCAATTGTGGTATTAAAAACAACTAGTGCTCAAGTGCGTGATATTTTGAGCAACATTAAGATAGACAAATACTTAATCAAAAACATTTCGCTTGGGCAAAAAATATGTGCCCAACAATGGACATATATAATAAAATCAGAACCGAACTCTTACGGTTAAAATGTGAGTTTTTCACCCACTCACGTAAGGAAAATCGTCCGTTAAAGGTAGTGTTATCCGGGCTAGACTTAATAAGCAACGATATAGTGAAAAATGAGTTAATTGCACTCGGGATTAAGTGCCTAGATGTTAAAACCATCACATTAAATCCGTCAACAAAAGCCCTGTACAAACACTACTTGTACATCGTCTACATTCAACGCGGTACAGTTAAATTAAATGAACTAAAACGGAACTACTCCACCTTGTTCAAAACCATCGTTCGCTGGGACTTTAAAAAACATAATCCAGGTAAGGTGACACAATGTCACAATTGCCAGCTTTATGGTCACGGCTCGATGCATTGTCATATAAATAGCTTCTGTGCAATATGTTCGGGAAACCATAAAACATCCGACTGCAAAACAAATGAGGTCATCAAGTGTGCAAATTGTAGTGGGCCACATAAATCCACCGATCCAGAATGCATAAGCCGAAAGCAGTACATAGACATTCGCCGCAAATTATCCCCACGCGGACGTGGTACAGGAAATACAACCTTCCTACAGCCTCCAAGTGACAAACAGCAGACAGTGCCCGACCGATTATCCATTGATAATTTTCCTCCACTACCCCGAACTGTGCGTCAACCTTCACTTCCTTCATCCACCTGGGCTTCTGGCCTCCATCAAACCCAGCAACCTTCCAATAGTGATGCGACACACACGAAGAAAAATCCGTCAGAAACATTAACTAATGATAACCTGTTCTCATTTAGCGAGATAAACTCTCTTCTTAATGAAGTTGTAACCAAGCTTAGTGCTTGTAAAACCAAAGCTGACCAATTTAACGTCATTACTTCATTAGCTATTAAGTACATATACTCGGAAAAAACATGTTAAGAAATTCTCTTAACATCATAACTTGGAATGCGAGAAGCATCAAAAACAAAAAGCATGAATTTTTTAGTTTCTTGATAAATTTTAATATTGACATTGCACTTGTTTCAGAAACCTGGCTCAAACAAGACATTTCTTTCTCACATCAAAATTACATATGTTATCGCCTAGACAGGGTACATGCTAGTGGTGGAGGTGTCGCCATTGTTGTGAAAAAATGTATAGAACATTCCTTGCGTCCTTCATTGCGCCTTAAGTTAATTGAGGAAATTAGTATAGATGTAATATTAAGTGACAACTCCAAGGTGAGTCTTTTTTCGGTCTATTTCCCTGGAGGAAATAGAAACATTGAGAAATCTACTTACTTTAAGTGGGATCTGCAAAAATTGTATAGAGTCAACACTCGAAACAAGGTAATTATTGGTGGTGATCTAAACTGCAGACATCAGTCGTGGAATTGTCTTAGGGCAAACTGCTGGGGTAACATTTTACTAGATGTTGCAGAATCCAGCCCAAGTTTTTCCATACTTTATCCACTTCTCTCCGCCTATATCCCAGCGAGTGCTAACAAGAACCCCTCAACTCTTGATCTATATATCACTAATATTCCAAATTACTGCACAGTACCATTAACTCTAAATGCGTTAAGTTCAGACCACCTTCCGATCAGCCTCACAGTGAATCATACAGTAGTTGTAAATCGTACCAGTTTATACCACAACTATTCCGCCGCCAACTGGAATTGTTATAAATCATATATAAACACGAACTTGGTTCTAGGTGATACCAGCCTAAATTCTATAACCTGCAGCGAGCACATTGATATCCTATGCAACAATTTTGTTTCTATTATCAATAGAGCGGCCGATCTTGCGATACCTAAATGTTCCACTGCTCCAGTTGATAAGGCACCGCTTCCTGAAAATACCTTACATCTGATTAGGCTACGAAACTCTGAAAGAAGAAAATGGCTGCGTTATAGAATCGATTGTTTTCTAGTTAATGTTAAAGTCTTAAATAATATCATTAAAAACGAAATCTCAACATATAGGAACAAGTGTTGGAATAAACACCTTTCCTCTCTTGACAAAGCAAGCAAACCGTTCTGGAAAATATCAAAAATTATGAAAAAGAGAGGGTGCAGTATTCCTCCGTTTAAAGTTCACGACAAGTTATTTATTTCTTCAGTGGAGAAATCGAACCTACTTGCTAACACGTTTAGTAAGAACCACTCCATATCTATGCATCTAAGCGACGCGTATACTGAAGCTGAAGTTGCTAACACTATCTATGTACTTTCTCAAACACCAGCTGAAAGTACTTACGCAACTAATATCAGCAAAGTTAAAGAATTGATAAAAAAATCGAAATCAAAAAAGGCCGCGGGTCTCGATAATATTAACAACAAATTAATCAAAGCACTTCCACCTGCTGCAAGTAACTATTTAACATTCATTTTCAACGCTTGTCTTAAGAATTGTTATTTTCCGGACTGTTGGAAAACAGCAAAAGTAATACCTATCCCGAAACCCGGCAAACCGAAGAACAGCCCCGAAAGCTACAGACCTATTAGTCTACTTAGCTGTCTAAGTAAGCTCTTAGAAAAAATCATTAAGGAAAGGATTGATCGTTTTGTGGAAGACAATAACATCTTACCAAACTTTCAGTTCGGTTTCCGTAGTGGTCACAGCACAATCCACCAAGTCTTGCGCATTAAAAACCACATAGCTGGTAAATTCATCGACAAGGAGTCAACGGGACTAGTTCTTCTAGACATCGAAAAAGCTTTTGATACGGTATGGCACGATGCCTTGATTTATAAGCTACTAAAACTTAAGCTGCCAATACCGCTTATCAAAATTATCCAGAGCTTTCTTCGTTCGAGAAAATATGTTGTGAGTTTAGGAACCGACATATCCTCTACTCACCAAATCCACCATGGTGTACCCCAGGGCTCGGTCCTTGGTCCCATATTATTTACATTGTTTGTCGCAGATTTACCATGTCTAGGTGAAAACATTCAGGTAGCTATGTTTGCCGATGATACGGCCATTTTCTCTTCGGGTGCCTTATTCACTAATGTCTACAACTCTTTGCAAGCAGCTCTTGACAAGCTAGCAGTATATTACAGGAAATGGAAAATAAAAATAAATGGTAATAAAACACAAGCTGTCTGGTTTTCGAGATGTAGGAAACACTGTTACCTACCAAATGGCACTAAACTCAGTATGTGTGCAGTTGATATTGATTGGTCCGAAGACTGTAGATATCTAGGTATTATTCTAGATAAAAAACTCATCTTTCAAAAACACATCACTACCACAATTGACAAAATAAACAAAGTCGTAAGAGTTATGTATCCATTAGTGTGTAGAAAATCAAAGCTTAGCATCGAAAATAAAATTATAATATTTAAAACCATTTTTCAAGCTATACTCCTGTACGGGGCGCCTGTATGGTGTAATTGTGCTCGCACACACAAAATAAAATTGCAAAGGTGTCAAAATAAAATATTGAAAATGTTGCTGAATTTGCCATGGCATTATTCGACACATGAACTACATGAAAACGCCAACGTTAAACCGGTAGAGTTCCTTATTGACAAAATCAATCGAAACTTCTTCGACAATTGTTCTTTTTCTGACAATGTTCTCGTTTCCCGTCTTGCGTTATCCTAAGTCACTACATATGTACTCTGTCTATGAAAATTATATCGAGGTCATTACTACATAAAATAACCGGAAGCTCGTGCAATATTAGTCTTAAGATTCAAATAAGGGTTTTTTATTGTAGTTTTCCCTTAAATTATTATTTGTTATTCATTAAAATTGTGCTATTGTCGTTATATAGATTTAAGATTATAGTTGTAAAGGAATTGCTATCCTAAATCTCTTAAGTACTAGTTGTAAAATATACCATAAATGTAATTATCTACTAAATAAAAATTGAATTGAATTGACCACATATTTGAAGCCATGAAAACGGTGGCCAAATGTATGGGGTTCTTTAAGAGATGCAAAAAATATCGACTCCATCCTACGCGGCCACTATTTACAAGGCATATACTCGTCCCCAGATGGAATCCAACTCCCATATTTGGTCAGGCGCATCCAAAACTGCGCTACACGTGCACGATAGCATGCAAAAACGAGCAGTGATACTTATTGGTAACCTAGCTGCAAGACGATCAGTTGCGTCGTTAGAACATAGGCGCAACGTATCATGCCTATCTCTTTTTTATAAGTATTATCACGGTCGCTACTTAACTGAACTTGCTCATTGTGTTCCACCTCCTCAGACAATTTCCCGCGCTACTCGTCAATCTGAGAATGCGCATCAGTTCACGTTGAAAGTCAACTTCAGGCGTACAAATAAATAGTCCTTCTTTAGCCGAACCACACAAATCATGTTTCCTTATCGTAGTAATGTCCAGGTTTAAGACCAATGTACATCCATACCTCCTTTCCTTATCCACTTTGTGGGGGTTCTTTAAGGCATTCCCAAAGAACGCCCCATTCCCTTTAAATTAACCTGTCTTCCACTAACCATTCAGTCATTTTACTTACCTGCAAATGAGCGGCGTAAGCTACCCGCATCATCTTCCACCTGAAAGCAAAGCCCTGGCATGCATATCATTAAATTATTCTGATTCATAATACATGAACCATTCGTAACCTTATCGGCTCAGCTCGTCAGCAATTATAATCACCAAACATACGCCAATCTTTCAGCGTGTTCCTGTTCCAACAATCCGTTGGTCCAGAAGACTTGTCGACCAGCGTGCTTGTTGACACAGCTGCAGCCGATAGTTTCCCTACCATTCGGTAATTAAATATTGCCCCTATATACTTAGGTTCTCAATAGCTGCAATCAATTTCCATTATGGGCTGCCAACCGATCGTAGAACTAGATATGAACATGATTACCACTTAACCCCTTAATGCACATTTAAACGGTAAACGGTAAACATTGCCCGTATATGTCACGGAGGTGTGCATTAAGCGGTTAAACAATCATACCCTGGTCATGTCTCAAGTATCGTCTCCTAAGTAAATAATCATAGCAATAGCCATGCCCTACGATGCTTGCCCAAACTAAACGCCCAGCCATCCAGCCTGGTCCGTTGCCACCCTCGGCGAGGTTTCTGTTGACTTAATGTCAACAAAATAACTATGCTCCACCGTTCACCAGAACAATACGGATAAACCAAACAAAGTGCATCTAACGTACGTCCCTCGAAATAGCGTTTCTGTTTACTTAGGACGCAGAAACCTATTTCGTTCTCAGGCGACCATTGCGACGACTTACAACAACGATGACTGCAGCCCTTATGCTTGTTCCTTGTTTGAACAAGTGCAGGGTCGTTCGTTGTCGGTATGAGCGAAGGGGCATTACGCTTGACCGTACGGTCATACGGAAACCTGTGGAGTACGAAGTCAATGTGCCGGCGTACGACACGGGGTTCTACTTCGTCCCACCAGTTCTCCAAGGTCCGCCGTAAACTAAACTGTTCACTAGAAAAACAATAATACGATAAAACAAACACTCAGGAATCTGCTAGGGAAATTAAACACTTGTTGGAATTTGTAATGAAGGTTCTTTTTTATTTTTAATATTAGTTACAGAAAGTCTGGAAAACAAGTTAAACTTTAAACGCAACGCTAAACAAGACTTCGTATGTTTACGCTTCTCCGCCGTGGTGACGGAGAGCGGGAGCGACAACGACCTACTCGATCGGCGAATGTAAAACGACTGCCCGGGGATGAAACGCTGACATGAATTCCATCCTAGGTTAGGGCTAAGAAACGAGGGAAGAGAGAGAAAAACTTTTCTCTTAGTGGTGCGGCCGCTGTAGAAAATGCACTCTTTCAGTGCAATGGTGTGTGTGCATGGTTCCTCCATGGATGAGAACGAAACTAGAACAAGAAAGGGCATAGAGTGCATTCATAGGATACGATTTCAGTAAAGCAAATAAAACCGAAAGCGTCGGATGCTAATGAGATCTTTGTTGGAACATGTGCGTCGCGGCTAAACAAAGAGACGACGATACGATGTGGAAATGTGCTAATTGCTAAGTTACTGGGAAATGATGTTTATGGCATCGCTAGTAAGGATGGGTATTGAATTATTTGCGTATCGCCTGAATGCCTGATGAAGGACAGCAGTCTTTTGTTTACTCATGGTGTGAGTTAGCGCAATAGGCTTCGGCGTCGATTGTGCTAATTGAGTGCAGCTGCTGGTATATTATTGCTGGGAGAAAAAGGTCGCCGGCCAATGTGTACGTTAAGAGATTTATCATACACATGGCGAAGCTGAAAAATAGACAGCGCAATGTTTATGGCCCCTGGTGAAGGTTACATTATATGTAATTCAAATCCTTTTGATTACAGGAATTCGTCTAGGGAGATTTGCTTGACACCGAATTAGTTTGAGATTCCTTATAAGGTAAGAAAGAATTCTTACAGGAATTGTATTCGAAGAGACGCATGAAAAGGTGTTTTCTTTTCCAGGGACTTTTAAGTTAAATACATTTAATTGTTTTAATGCGTGGAGCATTTAAGATGCTAATGCGATTGCATTAGCGAAAGCTTATGCAGACTGGGTAGCAGTTATAGGGATTTTTTCGGGAAGGCGAACCGTGGGGTTTGGCGGAACGCCGCAAACCCTCCCATTTAACTCCGTTTTTGATCGCCCATTGGCCGGTGCCAAGTAGATCAGATTCGCTCCTCCTACATCGATGTGATCCACCACGTTTGCATCTGACGAGATGTGGATTGCGTCGTGGAGTCAAATTTCATCCTTCGAAGGGAAAAGTAGTCTGCCGTTCGGTTTTTCAATTTTAAAAATAATAAGGAGTCAGATAGTAACCACCGTGCAGTGCACACACGCGAGGCATTCTTTTTAAACGTGGTCGAGTAGGGTAGAAAATCCGCGTCGTTATAGTAATCAATGGAAAGAGAATTAAAGAAACAAAAACGAACTCAACAGTGGCATAGTACAAGTGAACAATAATTATAAAATTAATTATCGCGAATGCAGAAAACTTAAGTTTAATACGTTGTTAACCAACTCAACTTGGGAGAGTGCATATGAACAATGATTATAAGATAGATTACCGTGAATGTGAAAACTTGTAACTCAGTGAATAAATAAGACACAATATTTTCATATCCATAAACAAAAAAATAAACAATTTACATCGAAATCCAACCTACGGCGTTTCATATCTTACATTCGTTTGGCTTGCTTTTGTGACAGTTGTTTCATCGAACTTAGACAATCAATGGGTGTTATCTGAATCCGTGCAGGTGCACTAGTTAATACCCCAACTTCCTCTCCTTCCACTCGCACTGTGCTGACATTTAAGGGTACTCCCAAATCCCCCTTTCTGCGCGCGTTTGTATATAAAGTGGATCGAGAATGTAGAAATAAACTGCACTAAATTGGGCTGACTGTCCACTAAGCAGACAGTTTCATCAGGTTGTTCAACACTTCCCTGAATATATACGGAACTGGATCAACTCAATGCAAACCTAACTTCATCACACGCACTCAATTTTTTACTTAAAATAAAATCCAGAAACAGGACAACTTGTAATTAACTCTCGCGGTGTAAACAAGGAACAAACAAGGTACTGCAAAACGATTGAACCATCACGCATCTCCTCCCATTTTAGAAACGCAGTGAGGAGTCCAATCACCATGTAGCAATAAAAGAACACATTCGTAAAAAACTTAGTCCTAGAGACCGGAGTTTATTTCTTAATTTTCTTAAGGTAAAACTCAAGTTCTTTTCCTTCCAAAATGTAACCGTCAGCGCGTCCGCACTGTCCGGGCCGGGAAGCGACACAAGCTGAAATACAAAGGAACTCATTATTCCACAATTTACACACATGCCTCTATAAATTAATAAACAAATAATCAGAGTAACTATGACAAAGCAAGGACATCCTTTCCATGGGCAAAGCTGCACTTAGAACAAGAGCAGCTTTTAAAATCACGGATCACTTGATGGTTTTCATCATTCAAGAACTTACTAGCACCACTTGCAAGACAGATTCTTACCTAGGATACGTCCAGAGACAAATTGATCTTCTAACGCCTGCTCCACCTTGGCGTGCTTTTGCCGATCCAAATACTTCTTCATAACTCGTTCGCTGCGTTTCTTATTTAATATATCATTCGCATCGTCCTTTTGCGCGTGCTTCGGGTCACGTTTGCGACCCAACGGCAGGATGTAGTGAGCCTCATACCATTGTCTGAATGGTGTGGCATCAATTACAACAATAGCATTCTTTACCAGGGTACTGGTGCGGACCAGTTCGTTATTTGAAGCATTGTACACTACGTCGATGATACGAGTTTTGCAGGCAACGCCTTCAGACGCCCAGGCAAAATTTCCTGTGTCCAAACGAAGAGCACGGTACTTGATGTTGCCGCCACGGGTTCGCACTTGGTGAATACGTGTACCGCCAAGCTGAAAATAAAACAGTCATAAAAAGTCCTTGGGAAACAAATTTACAAAGTGCGATAAATGGGAATCAGAAGTCCGAACATAATTGTAGTTAACAGCATTTTTACTCAGTTGACACGCAACAATCATCATGTATGTTCGCGAAATCTTAGTTCCAAACCGACATATACGTACTTTGGTGTTTGCTGCAGGTCGTCCTAACTCAAACTTCCTCTTCTTACGGATCGGCTTCCTTTTTCCACCGGTGGCTCGCCTCTTATGTGCACTATCACGACTTATACCTGAGAGAATAGTAACAGAGTACTTTGTGAAACACAAGATTCATTGCACTAGTATTTTGGCTCCACGGTTCTCAATGTAAAGTGACAAATTACATAAAATGGATCCACCAAAAACACTTATTTTTAAATACGCGAAAACTCGAGGTTAACACAGAAATATTGAGTTAGATTGTCAACTTGGTGCATCGGAAGTAGAAAACACACGATACATGGAGAACTGTGGCAAAATTATTAAATGATGTTAAAGAATTCTTCGGATAAATAACCGGAGCCACACTTACCCATGTTTGCGTGAAAATCAAAAAAGATAGAAGGAAAGGAAATTACACTTCACTTGGCTATGTCACAAGACCAATTGTAATAGAATTCGGATTTGCAATGACAGTGATACGACAATCATAAATTGTACAAGATTGTTTTCATGAAATGTTAAAACAGAAACAAAGTTTTAAAGTGTTATTATTATTATTATTATTAATTCAGTTTAAATTACAACTAAGCATATAGTTATATAACTAAATTTTCCTACTTAACACGAAATACTAAAAGACATGATATATGCGTACATATTGTATTGATTAAATTCTAATAATGATAAGACTCATTTTATTTATTTATTTATTTATTTATTATCAACTAGTAATGTAAAATTACATATTGTAGCGAGCTTAGCGTTCCCTGGATTAATTATTTTGAATAAATAAGAGCCGTTGAATTGATTTTTGAATTAATATAACACTTTATTAGTCCGTTAATAACAACCGTTACTTTTACCGTACACTTAACGATTTCTTGACTTATCACTTCCGTACTTATCGCGTCTTTGACTGCTTACTTATCGCTTGCTTCACTTTCTTACTTATAACTCATCTCCATGATCTGTGTGCGACGTATTTATACCGTTTGCTTATTCTGATTCGGCGTTTCGTTTCCGTCCGTTCCATAGTCTTGAATGTTCTACTGTTCACGGTCTCCTGTTTTCCATTACTTTATAGAATATTCTAGTACTCTGTTTCGGACTCTCTAGAATATTCTAGTACTGATTGTCATATGCGTCATACTACCCTCCGCCTAGATTAGTTCGTCCCGAACTAGGTTCACTGGTCTCCCGGGCCAACAAAAGTCGCCAGTCGGTCGCGATGCACCACTTTCATCTTGGCGTTTGGCGGTGGAATTTCTTGACCTTCCAAATTTTCTACTGCTCTCCTTTTCGCGTCAGCTCTAGCCTGCCGTCATTCTTTCTTTTCCTGGCGACGGAATTCCTCTTGCCTTGTAGGGATCTCATGCGAATAGTATAAGAGAAATAGCATGTGCACACCCTTAAGCTCTTCTGGAGTGTTACGTCTCCAGCGCCGTGCTTCCTCTTTCGAGGGAAGAGCGTGGGGGTTAGAATATCTTTTCTTTTATTAAAACAATTATAGTTCTTAGTTATTAAATTTATTATAGGTTTTATTTTATTTTTTTTTTATTGAACTCAGCTATCTCAAGCTCTAACTTGAACTACTTTTTCAATATAAATTTTCCTGTTTTTATAGAACATTTTGTTCCAACTAACTGTGTCGTATAAAATGAACAAAACAATCCAGAAGTCTCTGTTTATAATTTTGAATAAACTTTGAACGAAAATCAAAGTGGCTATGTTTTGAAATGAGAAATGTGCTTGTTATGAAAAGGGGCATGTTTTTAAATGTGCTGTAAGTGACTGGATATAGAATATTGTGTCTGTTTATTTATGAATTGTATTAAATGAGAATGTAAGATATGTGCGAATGTAGTTTCAAAGGTTGTGTTAGAAAGGACATGAGATTAGTGTTAAAGCGAATAAGGGTAGTATTCTGGAATACAACAGGAGTTTGCACATCACGTAAGCGATCTAGATCTTCATCTATTGGAGTTATAAATGACTCGGGCTCGTTGATCCTCAATAAATAACAGTCTAGAGTTAGCAGTGAATTGAAATGTTAATTTAATTTGCGAAATGAAAATTTGTCGATTGACACGGAATACACATGGTAAAATTGGATCAAAAATTCAAGGCACGTTTTTCTAT
Source organism: Microdon myrmicae (assembly GCA_963931805.1). Taxonomy (NCBI): domain Eukaryota; kingdom Metazoa; phylum Arthropoda; class Insecta; order Diptera; family Syrphidae; genus Microdon; species Microdon myrmicae. The sequence goes on from OZ007496.1 coordinate 25,635,411, forward strand.
ATCTTTTACTTGCTCTTGCGTTTGAATCAGGCAGTTGATTGATGGATGGGATCAGTGCCAACTTCAAGTCCAAGAACTGTGTGAAGTTCGCACAGGCTGTCGGTTGTGTTCGGCAAGACCAGCTCTCAATTGGTCAATTCTCAACACTCCTCCTTGATCAATTTGCGGCGGAGCGTCTCAAAGACTCTCCTGTTCAGTGGCTTGGTCAGAATGTCTGCAATCTGCCTGCTGCTCTCGACGTGTCGCAGTGTCACGGTCTTGTCGACGTGTTGTTGGATGTACTTTCGTGGTATCTCAATATGCTTCTTTCCCTTGCTTGTCTTTCCCTCGTGTGCATTCTGCAGCATGTGTATAGCTGACATGTTGTCGACGTGCAAGGTGATTGCCTGGTCGGTTTTCAGGATACCCAGTTCCAGCGCGATTCGCTTGATCCAGCACACATCGTCGATTACTGACACTGCTGCTCAGTATTCGGCTTCTGCGGTAGAGGTCGCTACCAGACGCTGTTTTTGTGAGTACCAGATCACTGGTCCTCCCCTCATCACTAACACTCCGCTTGTCGACTGTCCTGTCTCCGAGTCTCCTCCATAGTCTGAGTCGGTGTAGGCCATGAGTGTCTGGTCTCCTCCAAAATGAATTCCGGCTGTGGTTGTCCCTCTCAGGTACTGGAACACACGTTTCACCATCGCCTGATGGCTCCTCATTGGCTTGTTGCAAAATCGACTCAGGTAGTTCACGGCGAAGCTGATGTCTGGCCTGGTGATTGTAGCTAGGTACAATAATCTTCCTATCGCCTCCCGATAGTTGTTGTTCGCCGGAACTGGCTCATCGTTCTTGAAGTCTGTCTTCTTGGTGATCATCCCTTGCTCAATTGGTGTGGGCGCTGGGTTGTGTTGCATTGTTCGAGTTTCATTTTCTTCAGTATTTTCTCCGTGTAGCTGGACTGGTTCACGAAAATACCTTCTTGATCAATCTTGATTTCCATGCCCAGATATGTCAACTTGTCCTTTACTTTCTTGCTGTATGTGATATCAAATTCCTTGCTTATCTCATTCAGAAGCTTGTATATCTGATCTTCATCCTTTCCAGCTACCAGTCCATCATCTACGAAGAGTGAGAGCATAATGCTCTTGTCCTTATTGTAGTAGATACACGGGATGTCATCTGTACTTGTCAGGCCTATCTTCCTTTCAAAGTGTGCGGTGGCCCTCTCGTTCCACATCCTTGGAGCCTGTTTGAGCCCGTAGAGACGCTTGTCCAACTTGCAGATTTTCCTTGATCCGTCGTCGAACCCTTCAGGCTGGTTCATGTAGTCATTCCGTTCCAGGTTCCCGTACAGGAATGCCGTTTTAACATCGAATGACACCAGCTTCATTTTCTCTGACGCGGCGTGACTTAGAAGCAGGCGAATGGATGCATGGCGTGCTACTGGACTGAAGGTTTCTCCATAATCCACTCCCTCTTTCTGTTCAAATCCTCTCGCCACGAGTCTGGTCTTGAGTCTCCCGTCTGCCTTCTCTCGAAGTACCCAACGACAAGTGATCGGCTTCACTCCTTCGGGACAGTCCACCAGCCTCCAGGTTTTCATTTTCATGAGAGAATCGTACTCTTCCTGCATCGGTCGTCTCCACTTCTCATCCTTGAGTGCTTCGCTCACCGGGATATCTGCTGTTTCACCGATCATGGCTGCTCTTGTGCTGTTGCCTCGGTTTGACATGTTGGCAACGTAGTCCCCGTACCTTGGCGGTGGTTGCAGGTTCCGACGATCTCGCAAGGTTCTTCCTTCTGGCTACTCTGCTGGCGACGTTGTCTCTTGTTCGTTGTCGCTTGGCTCTTCGGTACTTTTGTGGGTCTCTTCTGCGTGTTCATATTCTGTCTCGCTGTTACTTTCATCTTTCTTTTGGAGATTGTCCTCGGGACAAGGCTCGTGCCTGAGGTTCAGTGCCTTGTCTCAGTATCATTTTCTCCTCGTCGAAGATTACGTTGTCGGAGCTGATGATGTCTTTCTTATCTTTCAGATAAACCCTGTAGCAGGGTGAATCGATATCATACCCAACCAAGATTCCTTCTTCTGTCTTTTTGTCAATTTTGCCTCTCTTCTTTCCTTGTATCAGTACATAACATTCACATCCAAACGGTCGCAGCTTTTCAATGTTTATTTTCCTTCCGAACCAGAGTTCCGCTGGGCTTTTCCCTGGCACATTGCTGGTTCCAGTCTGGTTGATCGTGAAGATCACATGGTTCATTGCTTCGACCCACAGTCTTTCGTCCAAGTTCTCGGTATGTATTACTGTCCTGACTGCCTCGACAATTGTCCTCATTTCTCTCTCAACCCTTCCGTTCTTTCTGGCGTGTGCACATTCGTAAATGTTTGAAGTATTCCCAGCTTGTCCAACATCTGTTTGGTTTTTGCATTTTTCAGTTTCGTGCTGTTGTCGAATTTCAAACACTTGACTCTCCTCCCAAGCTGATTTTCCACGAGTCTCAAGTAGCTCTCTATCTTCTCAGGTGCTTGTCCTTTCGTCTTCGTAGTGGGTGAAGTCGTCCTTGAGCATAAGCCAGTACTTGGCTCCTCCTAACGACGGAATGTTCATTTCTCCAGTGTCGATGTGTACAAGATCTAGCGGTTGCTGGGTTGTCTTTGGATTGATTCGGTGTGGGGCTCGATGATTCTTGCCGCGTGAGCATCCCTTACACACATAGTGCTTCCAGTCATCAATGTGTTTGATACCCTTGCGTTTCAGTATATCCCTCACATACTTTACATTTTGATGGGCGAGTCTCTCGTGCCAAGTTTTGATTGACATTGTCATCAGACTAGTATCTTCTTCTGACCTAGCATCATTTTGTAGAGGTTTCCTTTGCGCTTGGCAATTGCCACAACTTTCCTGCCATCCTTACTGTAAAACGTTGACTGCTTTCCATTTGCCTTCTGAAAGTGTCCCTTGTCCAGAATCTGACTTACTGAGAAGAGATTGAAGTTGAGTTTTGGAACGTAAATAACATCCTCAAGTACCACTGGATACCATTTCCGACCGTCAAAAGCCTCCATCTCGATGTTCCCGACTGCAACGCCATCCAACCTGGTTGAGTCTCCGATCACTATTGAGATTGGATCGTCCAGCTCGACCAGCTGTGCAAACCACTCTCGATGAGACGTCATGTGTTGACTAGCTCCGCCGTCCTGGTACCATGAAGTTGCCCTGTCCTTCGAGATGTCACTGTCCACTGTTGAAAAGGCTGTGGTCAAGAACGCCCTTGGTGTCCTTCCGCTTGTAAACTTGCTTGACTCTTCCTTGGAAGTGCATTCTTTGGCGAAATGTCCTTTCTGCTTACATATGTTACATGAGTATTTCTTCTTACAGTAGGCAATGTATTTTTCGCACGGTTTGCCTGTGCACTGCTTGATCATGTGACCTTTTCCTCCACACTTGTAGCATACGAGCGTTGTCTTGTCCTGGTTGCCCTTTGACGACTGCCTTGGCTTCTCACGTCTTGCCAGGAGGGCGTTGTTGGCGTTTCCCTCTGGGTTTGTCGTCTCCTTCAGTCGCTCGTCCTCAAGTCTCAGACGTTCGATGAGAGTTTCCACATTCTTGGTTGCTCCGGTCACATTGTCCCAAGAAGTCCTGAAGTGCGCTAGTTTCGGCGGTAACACACTCATGATCCTTGTCATGCTCCAACTTTCTCTCATAGGATCATTTTTGGTTGACACTTCTTCAGCCAGATCCAAGATCTCCAAACAATTTTCCACTGCTGACTTGCTATCATCGTATTCAAAGGTAAAGAATTTGATTCGGGACATTTCTAAAGATATATCAGTCCTTGTGCCGTATAAGTTGGTTAATTTGTCTGTCATATCTTTGGCAGTCTTGCAGTTGGCAATTTTGTTTGCGATCTTGCTGTTTACATTTAGGCCTATCAGCGTTTGAGCTTCGACATCCTTCTTGATCCAAGCTGAGATGGTTTCAGATGACGCAGCGCCTGTCGGTCTGAGCTTGTCTCCTGTTACGATTTCGTACAGGTCCTTATTCCTCAGGGCTAGGTTCAGTTTGAATCGCCATGAGATGAAGTTGACGTTGCCCTGGCTGTCTTCGCTTAGCATTTCCAACTGGGATTTGACGGAGTCCATTTTGTTGAGAGGCTGCAATTCGACTGACTTGACTTACGTATGTATAACTCACGGTTAATTTGCTATGCGATGGCTGCTCCGATGTTTGACGATTTGTGGATCACGTTGTCCTTGCCAGTTCACCCGCTCTGGGCGGCTTTGGTCAATTTTGCTTTCACTTTCCTTGATGATGACCGACGAAACCCTTTTACTGCTGTCCTGGGCCCATAACCTGTTAGAGTTATAAATGACTCGGGCTCGTTGATCCTCAATAAATAACAGTCTAGAGTTAGCAGTGAATTGAAATGTTAATTTAATTTGCGAAATGAAAATTTGTCGATTGACACGGAATACACATGATAAAATTGGATCAAAAATTCAAGGCACGTTTTTCTATATCTTTTACTTGCTCTTGCGTTTGAATCAGGCAGTTGATTGATGGATGGGATCAGTGCCAACTTCAAGTCCAAGAACTGTGTGAAGTTCTCACAGGCTGACGGTTGTGTTGAATAAGACAACAATCTGTCAATTTGATCAATTCTCAACATCCGCATACGCGAGCACTTGTGTGACCCCGTTCAGGGATGATCCGGCGGTGTTGTCGTCTTGTACCTTTCTGATAACATACTCGAGGACAAGGTTAAAAAAGCATGGTGAGAGGCCATCCCCTTGTTTTAGTCCGTCCCGGATTTCAAATGGTTCTGAGAGGTGGTTTTCTATTCTAACTCGCCCTTTGTTTTTGTTCATGCAGATTTGAATGAGGGCGGCATATTTTTTCGGGATCGCCAGCTCAACCACAATATGGTAGAGTCTTTGCCTTGCGACTGAGTCGTAGGCTTTTTTGAAGTCCACGAACAGTTGGTGAACTGCCTCTTCGTATTCCCACTCCTTTTCCGCCAGTTGCCTTAGTGTGAACATCTGGTCGCTTGTTGACCGGTTCCGACGGAATCCGCATTGGTAGTCTCCCAATATTTCTTCTGCGTACGGTGTGATTCTTGCCAGTATGACATTTGTTAATATTTTGTATGTGATTGGGAGCAATGATATTCCTCTGTAATTTTCGCAGTCAGATCTGTCGTCTTTTTTGCTCTGGGATCTGGGGCTCGGCTGTATGTACATCTGGTGCGTTTATTTGTGGTTGATGGGTGCGCACATTGAGCAGGTTTTCAAAGTACTGCTTCCACCTCGTCACGATATTTTTTGTTTCTGTCACCAGACAGCCGTTTGTGTCTCGGATTATTTTGGCTCTCCCTCGGTAGCCATTTCTAATTGAATTTATGCCGGCATACATACCTCTGCTGTTCTTTGCTCTGGCATTTTCTATGATTTTTTCGATCCGAGTCTTCTCCCATTCGCGTTTTTTGCGTTTGAAAAGTCTAGTTGTTTCTTTCCGAATTGTCGCATATCTTCATCATATGCTTCTAAGTGGATCATTCTGAGGCGTTTACGTTGTTCGATCTTTGCCCTGCACTCATCGTCAAACCAAGGTTTGGACTTAATTGTTTTCTTAAATCCTAATACCTCTTGGGCTGTTTGTTTGATTGTGTCTCTGATCGATGCCCATTTAGTGTCCACACTATTGGCTTCCTCTTCCTCATTACTATCATTCTCTAGGATGCTAAATCTATTCGTTAGTTCGTCTTGATATTCCGCCCTTTTACGTAGGTCTTTTAGTTTATCAATCTCGAACTTTTTACTTGGAAGCCGACTTCTAATTTTGCCCATCACTAGAAGGTGATCGGAGTCGCAATCTGCTCCCCTATATGATCTTACGTCAAGGATATTCGAGTGGTGTCTCTTGTCTATGAGGAAGTGGTCTATTTGGTTACGCGTTACGCCGTCGGGTGATATCCATGTGGCTTTATGGATTTGCTTGTGCTTGAACATCGTGCTTTTCACTACCAGATCTTTTGACGCTGCGAACGTGATAATTCGAATACCATTATCATTTGAAACGTCATGTAGGCTTTCTTTACCTATTGTTGGTTGGAAGATATTGTGACGCATATGACAATCAGTACTGGAATCTTCGAGAAAGTCCGAAACAAAGTACTAGATTATTTTAGGAAGTACTGGAAAACTGGAATAGAACATTTAAGACTATGGAACGGACGGAAACGATACACCAAATCAGAATGAGGAAAAACGGTATAAATACGTCGCACGCAGAGCGGAAGGAAGTCTCAAGTTAGAAGTAAGAAGGAAAATACGCGATAAGTACGGAAGCGATAAGTCAAGAAATCGTTGTGTACGGTAAAAGTGACGGTTGTGATTAACGGACTAATAAAGTGTTATATTAATTCAAAAATCAATTTAACGGCTCTTATTTATTCAAAAATAATTAATCCAGCGAACCTTAAGCTCGCTACAATTGGTGTCAGAAGTGGGATTAATTATTGTTTAAGTGAATAAGTGTGTGAAAGTGTGTTGTGACGATGTCAGATCGACATTTGGAGGATCTTCGCGTTCCTGAGTTGAAGAAGGAACTTGAGGACCGGAATCTGGATAGCAGAGGACAGAAGCAAATTCTTCGACAACGTCTGTAAGCAGCAATGGAGGAAGAGGGTATTGATGTCGACACATATGTTTTTACGATTGGTCCAGACTGTCCGGATGGAGAAGAAACAGCGAGTCAAGATGGTTGCAATGTACCGGAGAAGAGTTCGCCACTGTTAGACATTTCGGAGATGTTCCGGATGATGATGACAAAATTCGACGCACAAGCTGCAGATGTTAAGGCAAAGTTGGATGTCCAAAATTCAAAATTCGACGCGCAAGCTGCAGATGTTAATTCAAAATTCGACGCCGTAAATTCAAGATTCGACGTCCAAAATTCAAAATTCGACGCACAAGCTGCAGATTTGAATGCAAAATTGGATGCTCAAACACAGTGGATGAAATGTAATTTTCAACACTTGAAGGAAGAAATCCAGTCAGAAATTCGAAACGAAGTAGAAAATCTGGATCTAAAAGTCACCAAAGAAATAATGGGAATCGAAAAGAGACTTGAGTGTGTTGAGAGAAATAAGACATCGCCTAGCAACCAACATGACTACAAAGATACAAGGATGCAACCGCCAACATTCGATGGAACGGGAACCTTCTCCGTATTTATACGTCAGTTTGACGCGGCGGCCAATTATAATAAGTGGTCGGATGAGCAAAAGTCAACATCACAAATCTTGTCACTCCGCGGGGCGGTTGCAGAATTGCTACAAACCATACCAGCAGAGAAGCAAACAGATTTCCAAGCGGTAAGAGACGGCCTTGAAGCTGGGTATGGAGACAACCACATGCAGCAGGTCTACCGCATGCAACTGAGGAGCAGAACGCAGAAACCTGGAGAAAATCTTCAACAGTTGCAGGCAGAAATTGAGCGATTGGCAAACTTGTCTTATTCAAATATGACTAAGGAATTTCTGAACGAGGTAGCAATGGATGCATTTATAAACGCACTCCAAGATCGGGATTTGCAACAGGCCGTTCGTTTGGCGGGAAAGAAGACGACTAATGAAATACTGGCGTTCGCATTGGCTTATGAATCTGCTAAACTGGCCACCAGGAGTACATATAGAGTCCGAGAAATGTCTGTTGAGGAATGTTCCTGCCAAAGAATCGGGCATGTACAACGGAGAACCCTGAGGCCTGATATGAAGTGTTGGACATGCGGCGAAGTCGGTCACATCTCTGTTGACTGTACGAAACGCCGACGAATGAATGAAACATCAAGTGAGAATTGTTGTTCATGCGCTAATCATAAGGGGAGACTATCAACGGACCAACCTGAGGTGAAGAAACACATTGTACCTGTCAGAGTACTAAATGCGTCCGAAGAGCCGGTCGCAATAAGAAAAGGAGAGTTAACCGCTGAATGTGCACCCGTATCAATGATAAGCTCAATTCAGCAAGGGAAGGTGCATAATAACGCTGATGTTCTATCAAGAAGACGATGTAAGCCAGATTTTAAACATTGTCATAAAGCGGAAGAGAAAGGAGAGGCGTACGACCTGCGAAATGTACAAGTAGAAGTACTAGATGGGTGGACGAATGAGGCTATACGCGCAGCTCAACTTCAGGATGAAGATATGTCGCTAATTCTGGAATACAAAGAAAAGAACGAGCGGCCAACTTGGAACAATATTTCCGACAAGAGTGGAACATTTAAGGCATATTGGGCACAATGGAATTCCTTGCTGGTGGAAGATGGTATTCTTAAGCGTAAATGGGAAGCCGCGGACGGAAAATCCCATCGAATGCAGGTTCTAGTCCCACCATCAAAAGTGAAAGATGTTCTAACAGAAATGCACGACGGGGCCTCCGGTGGACATTTGGGAGTTAATAAGACACTTTCAAAATTACGATCTCGTTTTTACTGGCTTCACATTAGAGATGACGTCGAGTCTTGGTGTAGGAAGTGCACTGCGACCAAAGGACCAACGGCAAAACCAAGGAGCGCTATGAAGCAGTACAACGTGGGTGCCCCTTTCGAGCGAATTGCGATTGATATCTCAGGACCATTCCCAAAAAGAAACCACAACAACAAATACATGTTAGTTATCATGGATTACTTCAGCAAGTGGGTAGAAGTCCTTCCAATTCCAAACCAAGAAGCAACAACTGTCATTGAGCTGCTAATCAATAATTGGATCAGCAGATATGGAGTTCCCTGTGAGCTTCATTCCGATCATGGCCGAAATTTCGAATCACAGATATTTCAAGGCATCTGTGCGGCACTGGGCGTAAGGAAAACCAGGACCACACCCTTACATCCGCAGTCAGACGGAATGGTCGAAAGGTTCAACCGAACAATGAAAGAGCATTTTTCGGAGGTCGTTAGTGATCACCAAAGAGATTGGGACAAATATGTACAAACCTTTCTCATGAGCTATAGATCGGCTAATCACGACACTACGGGCCATTCTCCAGCAAAAATTATATTTGGACGGGAGATACGATTACCAGCCGATCTGCGATTCGGAATACCTCCAGACGCCATAGACAAGACCGAAGACTACGTAGCCGAATGGAGAAATCGCCTCGATGAGATTCATCATTTGGTTCGAAAGCAAATCAAGGTATCCAGTGACAGGATCAAAACAAGGTACGACGTTCGAGCCAACGCATCCGGATTTAATGCAGGCGATAACGTATGGCTTTATAACCCTCGTCGGCAAAAAGGAAGGTCTCCGAAGTTGCAGCAACATTGGGAAGGACCGTATAAGATTCTCACAAGAATTAACGACGTTGTCTATAGGATTCAACGACGACGGAACGCCAAGATGAAAGTGGTACATCGTGACCGACTGGCTACTTTTGTTAACCCAGGAGATCAGTGAACTTGGTTCGGGACTAATCTAGGCGGAGGGTAGTGTGACGCTTATGACAATCAGTACTGGAATCTTCGAGAAAGTCCGAAACAAAGTACTAGATTATTTTAGGAAGTACTGGAAAACTGGTATAGAACATTCAAGACTATGGAACGGGCGGAAACGATACACCAAATCAGAATGAGGAAAAACGGTATAATTACGTCGCATGCAGATCGGAAGTTAAGTTATAAAAAAGGAAGTGAAGCAAGCGATAAGTAGAAAGTGAAGCAAGCCATAAGTGCGGAAGTAATAAGTCTCAAGTTAGAAGTAAGAAGGAAAATACGCGATAAGTACGGAAGCGATAAGTCAAGAAATCGTTGTATACGGTAAAAGTGACGGTTGTGATTAACGGACTAATAAAGTGTTATATTAATTCAAAAATCAATTTAACGGCTCTTATTTATTCAAAAATAATTAATCCAGCGAACCCTAAGCTCGCTACAATAGTTTGTCACCAGTAAAACCGACGTTAAGAACCATTTTCAAATTAATGTACGCAGTTGATTTTGCACTTTCACCTGGTTGCTGACAGTTGTCATTAGTTTTTGTTGGGGAGAGTACTAGACGATAAATGTACTAGGTTCTGCCCCGCTGCATTCAACCGCGAATCCGCAACAGAAGGTTTTTGGAAATTTTATGGCGGCAACAAGCAGCGACGATTTAGAGAGGAGCGCGAGTCAAAACCGTAATGGTGGTTCTTTGGTGTTCGGGCAGCTCGGAGAGCGGATCGCAGAATTGATGAGGACGATCAAAATTAAAAAGCAAAGGCATATTACTAATGCCATGCGAGAGCTGGTCGACGACATTGGTTGCCTTTACGATAACGAAGTGGAAAATCGCTTAAAGTAGCCATCTGCGCCGGCTAAAGCAAACGGTGGAAACCTGCAAATCCAGCCAAAGCAAAACTCGCACACAGACGTAAGCAGGGTCCCGGAGCAGATCAATGTTGAGTCACCCAATTATGATTGGTTTACAATTGCCCAGAGGGGAAGGAAGAGGGATTTGAGGTTGGAGGGTGAAGAGGCTCCAAATGGTGCTACTGAGAAGGCCAACATTATGAAAAGAATGAGACCACGCCCGGACACTATAATCATGTCCAAAACCGGGGAAAAAACATATGCGGATATACTGAAGTTTATGAAGGCCAACCCCGAGCTAAGTGAACTCGGAAATAGCGTAAATAAAGTTCGAAAGACAGCAAAAGCGGAATTGCTGCTAGAACTGAAACACCGTCCAGAGGCCACCACCGAGACACTGAAAGCAATGGTACAACAAGTACTAAAGGAAGATGCTAATGTCAAAACAGTGTCATAGGAAATCACGGTTGAGTGTCGTGATTTAGATGAGGTGACCACTGTGGAGGAAATCCTGACAGAGTTCGCTATAGAGTTCACTGCGCTGAACGCGATCCCAAAGGAAGCGGTAAAGAGTTTAAGAAGAAAACCAGATGGCACGCGGGCTGCCATGATCCGCTCACCAAGAGAAAAGGCTAGCATGTTGCTGGCTACAGGTTTCCTACGGGTTGGATGGGTGAGATGCAGACTTCGAGAACACATCGCACCCACACGATGTTTCAGATGTTGGCAATACGGTTATGTGGCGAAATCCTGCAAATCCGAAGAAGATCGTTCGAAAAATTGCTTGAAATGCGGAGAAAAAGGCCACAAAGCAATGGATTGTAAAGCACAACCCAAATGCATGTTCTGCGAATCAGGATGCCAAGGCGGTAACCTCCACTCAACAAGCAGTTACAAATGCTGAGCATTTAAAAACGCGATGTCCAATCTTCTCAATAAAAATGGACAGGTTTAAGTGCGTTCACATCAATTTAAACCATCGTGGAGCCGCACAAGATCTCCTTTCCCAAACGGTTAAGGAATATGATGCCGACGTGGTACTCATCAATGAGCAGCATAGGATGCCTAGCACTGGTGAAGGAAACAGCAGTGGAACAGCGACCATCTGGACAACTGGAAATTCCCCCATGGAATGCAGAAGTGCCCAGCAGCTGGAAGGAATTGCCTATGCTGAGATCAGTGGAATTCATTTCTATTGTTGTTACGCTCCGCCAAGGTGGGAAATAGAATATTTCAAATGCTTTTTGGACGGAATAACATAAGAAGCTAGAGATAAGAGCCCTCTTATAGTTGCTGGAGATTTAAACGCTTAGGCAGTAGAGTGGGAAAGTACAAGGACCAACAGTAGAGGCCAAGCACTACTTGAAGCCTTCGCAGTCTTAGATACGGTATTACTTAATGATGGTATTGATGACAGAGGCCGGTTCAAAATCAACATAACATTTGCCAGCTCCATATTGACAAGAAGTATGGAGTGGCGAGTTTTGGACACCTACACCCATAGTGACAACCAAGCCGTGATGTACGAAATATTACTGCACAGGGGATACATCACTGGCAAATTGGCGAAGAAAGCCCAAAAAAATGGGTGGAAAGAAAAGGACCTCGATGCGGAACTGTTTGATTATATACTGGAAGATCAAATCGCACCGTTCGACGTAGAGGCCGATGCGAACAGGCAGGTTGGAAAAATCATAAAGTGGCTAACTACCGCATGTGATGCTTCTATGCCACGACAAAGGCAACCAGCAGGGGCTATCAAACCAGTGTATTGGTGGAACTCAGAAATCGCCCATGTGCGATCGGAGTGCAACATGTTAAGGCGCTTGCAACAAAGAGCAAGAAACCGTAACACCTACCCACAGTTGCAGGCGGAATTCGTCAACAAACGGAAAGAGTTGAGGAATGTAATCCGCAAAAGTAAATATGACGCGTTCTGCTCTCTAAGGGATGAATTAAATAACAACCCATGGGGGAGCGCCTACAGGCTAGTCATGAAAAGACTACAGAACAACAGTAGTCAAATGCAAAAAAGTAAAACTGACATGCCCAGAATCGTTGCTGTTCTCTTTACGCAGTGTGATGAGGTGTTGGGAATGCAAGAGGAGTGTAGTATCACCGAAGGAGAGATACCTACCGTGACCACTGAGGAGGTGCTCTTGGCTGCAAGGGTTATCAAAAAAAGCAAGACCCCGGGACTGTATTCCTAACGCTGTAGTGAAGACTGCTCTAACAAAAAAGCCGGAAGCCTTCAGCGGTATCTTCAGAATCTGCCTTCAAACAGGACAATTTCCTTAACGATGGAAAAAACAGCGACTTGTGCTTATACCAAAAGAAGTCAAGAATCCAGAGGCGCCGACGTCTTATCGCCCGTAGTGCATGCTGGACATAACAGGAAAACTGCTTGAGCGAGTAATTGCCACTTGGCTGGAAGAATTCACTGAGGGGACATCTGGGCTCTCTGAATCGCAGTATGAGTTCCGGAAAGGTGCGTCAACCGGTGAGGCACTATCTGTGGTGTGCGACATCGCTCGCAATGCGATAGGTCGAGACCGCTATTGTAAGCCACCACATACGGGGGGAAAGATCAAGCAAGCCCTAGATTGTAGGCGTAATCAACAGCTAGAGGTGCCGTTCATTGCGGTCTATAGAGAAGAACACGTGAAACCACAAATAACGCGCGACGATCTATGGAAAGTCTATTACTACGACGCACGCTGGGGTTTACTGTCAGCTCCAAAGAACAAACCGCTCCAGTTATTTGAAAAGATGCGGAACTACCAGTTGGATACGGTTATGAAATCGACAGATGCTCCAATAGCAGATGATATGCGTGTAATTAAAAATGAAGATCTAGACCGCTTACGTGATGTGCAAACTCCAGAAGAGCTTAAGGGTGTGCACATGCATTTTCTCTCATACTATTCGCATGAGATCCCTAAAATGCAAGAGGAACTCCGTCGTCAGGAAAAGGAAGAATGGCGGCAGGCTAGAGCTGACGCGAAAAGGAGAGCAGCAAAAAAATTTGGAAGAAGGTCAAGAACTTCCACCGCCGAACGCCAAGATGAAAGTGGTACTTCGCGACCGACTGGCGGCTTTTGTTGGCCCGGGAGACCAGTGAACTTAGTCCGGGACGAACTAATCTAGGCGGAGGGTAGTGTGACGCATATGACAATCAGTACTAGAATATTCTAGAGAGTCCGAAACAGAGTAATAGAATATTCTATAAAGTAATGGAAAACTGGAGACTAGGAACAGTAGAACATTTAAGGCAATGGAACGGACCGAAACGAAACGCGGAAACAGTATAAATACGCCGCACACAGAGCATAGTGAGGAGTAAGAAGTAGAACGTGAAGCAAGCGATAAGTGCAGTAGTAATGAGTTATAAGTAAGACAGTGAAGCAATCGATACGTCTCGAGTGAGAAGTAAGCAGTAAAAAACGCGATAAGTACGGACGCGATAAGTAAAGAAATCGTTAAGTGTACGGTATAAGTAATGGTTGTATTACGGACTAAGAAAGTGTTATATTAATTCAAAATCAATTTAACGGCTCTTATTTATTTTAAAATAAATAATCCAGCGAACCCTAAGCTCGCTACAATATTGTGACGCATATGACAATCAGTACTAGAATATTCTAGAGTCCGAAACAGAGTACTAGAATATTCTATAAAGTAATGGAAAACTGGAGACTAGGAGCAGTAGAACATTCAAGGCAATGGCACGGACGGAAACGAAACGCTGAAGCAGTATAAATACACCGCACACAGAGCATAGGATGAGGAAGAAGTAGAACGTGAAGCAAGCGATAAGTGTGGTAGTAATAAGTAATAAGTAAGCAGTAAAATACGCGATAATTACGGAAGTGATAATAAAGAAAACGTTAAGTGATCGATTTAACGGCTCTTATTTATTCAAAAATAATTAATCCAGCGAACCGTAAGCTCGCTACAATTGGTGTCAGAAGTGGGATTAATTATTTGTGAAATAAATAAGTCTGTGGAAGTGTATTGTGACGATGGCAGATCGACATTCGGAGAAGAGTTCGCAACCGTTGGACATTTCGGAGATTTCGGGATTATGATGGCAAAATTGGACGCGCAAGCTATCGATATTTACGCAAAATTGGATGCGCGAGCTGTAAAATTAGACGCGCGAACTGCAAAATTGGATGCGTGGGCTGCAGACGTTAATTCAAAATTGGATGCGCAAGCTGCAAAATTGGATGCGCGAGCTGCAGAGGTTAATGCAAGATTGGATGCGCGAGCTGTAAAATTAGACGCGCGAACTGCAAAATTGGATGCGTGGGCTGCAGACGTTAATTCAAAATTGGATGCGCAAGCTGCAAAATTGGATGGGCGAGCTGCAGAGGTTAATGCAAGATTGGATGCGCGAGCTGTAAAATTAGACGCGCGAACTGCAAAATTGGATGCGTGGGGTGCAGACGTTAATTCGAAATTGGATGCGCGAGCTGCAGAGGTTAATGCAAGATTGGATGCCCAAAGGCAGTGTATGAAAGAATTCTGGGACTCGGAAGCGGAAGAAGCTGAGGATGAGGAGGAATTGGAGCCACAGGCAATGAAGAAACTCAGGAAGAGCAAAGCTATGGCCGACAGCAGTGAGAAAGAGGAGGAAAATGACGATGATGTGTTACGTGAAGAACTGAAGGATTTCATCGATGATAACCCGATTGAAGAGGATGGCAGTGATGATATAGACACTGATGCTTCAGGCCGTTCCCTGAAACGGATTTACAATGATGATGACGAGTTGGACGACCGACTGGAAGACGACGACTGTGACCTTATTGAAGAGAATCTTGGTTTGAAAGTCGAAGGCAGAAAGCGTTCCAAGCGTCTGCGTCGTACACAGGACGAAGAAAGTGATGGAGAGGAACAGCACGTCAATGAAGGTTCAGAACGTGAGGCTATAGCCGAACAGCTATTCGACGACGAAGAGGATGTTGAACGCCTCTCTGAATGTAGTCACAGGGAATGTGAGGCGGCAAAACATTTCAATGATGACGAGGAATCGGAGTCTGATGCTGAGGATTTTACGGATTTGGACAATGAAATCCGTAAAACGGATATTCCTGGGCGAATTCAATTGCGCGAAGTTCTGGTTACGCCTGTTCCAGAGGGACCCAACGAGCTACAAGATGAAGCTGAATGGATTTACAAACAGGCGTTTTGTAAATCAACTGTTTCCGAACAAGAGAGATCAACGGATGTTGGAGGTCGGGACCGCTATTGTAAGCCACCACATACGGGGGGAAAGATCAAGCAAGCCCTTGCTGGTAGGCGTAATCAATAGCTAGAGGTGCCGTTCATTGCGTTCTACGGAGAAGAACACGTGAAACCAGGATTAACGTGCGACGATCTATGGAAAGTCTATTACTACGACGCACGTTGGTGTTTACTGTCAGCTCCAAAGAACAAACCGCTCCAGTTATTTGAAAAGATGCAGAACTACCAGTTGGATACGGTTATGAAATCGACAGATGCTCCAATAGCAGATGATATGCGTGTAATTAAAGATGAAGATCTAGACCGCTTACGTGATGTGCAAACTCCAGAAGAGCTTAAGGGTGTGCACATGCATTTTCTCTTATACTATTCGCATGAGATCCCTAAAATGCAAGAAGAATTCCGTCGTCAGGAAAAGGAAGAATGGCGGCAGGCTAGAGCTGACGCGAAAAGGAGAGCAGTAGAAAATTTAGATGAAGGTCAACAACTTCCACCGCCGAACGCCAAGATGAAAGTGGTGCATCGCGACCGACTGGCGGCTTTTGTTTGCCCGGGAGACCAGTGAACTTAGTTCGGGACGAACTAATCTAGGCGGAGGGTAGTGTGACGCATATGACAATCAGTACTAGAATATTCTAGAGTCCGAAACAGAGTACTAGAATATTCTATAAAGTAATGGAAAACTGGAGACTAGGAGCAGTAGAACATTCAAGGCAATGGAACGAACGGAAACGAAACGCTGAAGCAGTATAAATACACCGCACACAGAGCATAGGATGAGGAAGAAGTAGAACGTGAAGCAAGCGATAAGTGTGGTAGTAATAAGTAATAAGTAAGCAGTAAAATACGCGATAATTACGGAAGTGATAATAAAGAAAACGTTAAGTGATCGATTTAACGGCTCTTATTTATTCAAAAATAATTAATCCAGCGAACCGTAAGCTCGCTACAATATATATATATATATATATGTATATATATATATATATGTATATATATATCTATATATATATATGTATGTATGTGTTGTATCCCAGAATACTACCCTTATTAAATTTAACACTCAATCTCCTAACACATCCTTAAAAACTTCACTTAACATATATTACATTCTCACTTAATACATACCATTCATAAACATTCACAATATTACCAGTTACAGCACACTTAATAACCTGCACCTTTTTATTTATTGAAAACATAGCAACTTGGATTTTCGTTCGAATTGAATGTGAAAAGTCACAGAAGAAAAAACAGAATAGAAAAAATATTCAGTTCAAAAAGTTCGTTTGAGAGAAAAATTTGAGTTCATAAAGTTATGTGTTTCGGGGAATAATCTCTCAAGAAAAGTAAATAATAAAAAGCAGTATTACTAGATACAAAAGAATAAGAACATCTAGAAGAAATTCAAATAAGAAGAAATTAAACAATAAATACAAATTAACTTAATAATGACAAATAAAGTTAAAAATAAATTAAACAAGACGAATCTGTAAATGAGTGTTTATAAAAGGTCCAAAGGAAATTAAAATGGATAAAAAATAAAGAAATAAACAAAAAAAGAAGAAAAGGAATAATAATAAGTCCACGCTCTTCCCTCATACCGAGGAAGCACGGCGTCCGGACTTCAACACTGGTGGCAGCGGTGGGATACAACCAAAGGATCCCAAATAAAAAGAAGAAAATAAGAAGAAAAAAAAACAAGAAAAAAAAATTTTTTAAACAAAACAAAATTTAAAACAACAAAAAAAAAATGTTTATAAGAAGAAGAAAAAAGTAAACATAAAACAACGAAAAACAAAGTAAACAAAAAATTTAAAACAAAAAAAAAAATAAAGTGAACACAAGAGAAATAACCAAATAAGAAGAAAAAAAATTTTTCAAGAAGAAAAGAGAAAAAAAAAAACAGGAGAAATAACCAAACCAAAATAAGAAGAAAAAAAAAAAAAAACCTCGACATAAAACAACGAAATAAAAAGAAAAAAAAAGGAAAGCAGAAAAGACCAGGATATTCAACTTCTAGGGCGTGAAGTCTGCCTGGCAAGAATAACAAAATAATATAAAATATAGAAAGCAACACAAAGAGGAAATCTACGACACAACAAAGAAGAAAAAAAAGGGACAACAATAAGAAATTCAACAAGACTTCTATCAACATCTAGAGTAGTAAGAAATTTTTTCAATATTTTGTTTTTTCTCTCTTCCTTTTTTTTTGTAGGAATATTTTACTTGGATTTTTTTCCTTTTTCAAAAAAAAAAAGTGTTTTCTCGATATAAATTTTGAAAATTCTCTTTTCAGTTTTTTTTCGACGACATTTCCGTTTCTTTTCCTTCTCGTCGAAAATTTTCTTTCTTTCCAGTTTTGGGTCCAAACCATATCGTTTCCATATATATATATTGAATAATAACATAAAGGCCATTTTTTCATAAACCATATTTTTAAGAATTGATAACAAATTTTCGCCATACTTTAATTCAAATTTTCAATATTACGAGTCCATATTACACGAGACAGGCGGCTAGGCAGGGGGAAGAACAATTCCACTATCAACAGATACTCAGTAAAACCCCTGAAATGGCTCTCTCTGTCGGAATTTCTGATGTTTTCAGAATCGTCCCTACCTTTGACGGGAAACCCTGCGACTTAGGTAAATTTATTTCCGGGGGAGACGTTTTATTTAGATCCATAAAGAAGGCAGACCCGGATATATACGAGACATTTTTAGATCTAGTCAAAAATAGACTAGAGGGTCATGCTTACGATCTGATCAGGTATAGCAAAATCGCAAAGTGGGAGGATTTAAAAGATAAACTCGAATCGGAATATAAAGAGGAGCAATCTCGGTCGACGGCACACAATGAGTTGATTTCTCTGAAACAACGCTACAGAATAACCGTCCGGGAATACGGCGATAGAGTCGCGAATGCTCTAAGGACTCTAAACTCTGCCACGTGTGAAATAACAGCAGACGCGGTGGTTAGGGAATTCTTAATGGAAGAAAACAAAAAATTGGCCGTACAAACATTTGAAGATGGACTAATGAACGAACAGCTAAAGATACTAGCTAAAGTCCATGGGGGAAATAATTTAAAACAGTCGATTGCACATGTAGTATCACATGGTGCTCGAATGGACAACTCTCCCAGGTCATATCAATATAATGAAAAACCTACATTCAATCGCATAGTCTGCCAAACCTGTGGTAAGTCAGGGCATACACAGGACACATGTTATCGAAATATGCAGTCCACTTTTCCGAATAGACAACCCATAAAAAGGGAATATAACATTGTATGTAAATTCTGTGGACGGAATAATCACACAGAGAATGAGTGTAGATACAAGATATCTAGGAATGGATCGGCTTCAACAAATTACCAACAAGGTACAACAACGCGTAACCCATTCCGAAATAATCCTACAAACTCTGAAAATCGTTTTGGTGAATATTCTAGAACCACCAATAGACAAAACAATAAGCAAAATGTTCACTTTTCTCGGGTGCAAGAGTCGGAAAACGAGGCCAGACGCCAACAGAATCATGCTGAACGGCACTCTTCAATCTATAGTATTCGGTCGACTCAGATAGAGAGGAAACAAGGCAAATCGGAAGGAGACACACAGCCATACCTTTCGAACGACTGTAATGATCAATATACACCAAATCTAAGATTTCACGTACCCTTTTGTCCCGAATTAAAAGAACCAGCGATACGTCTTAGAGTTAGTCCCGCAGACAATATGTACACGACTCTTTTAATTGATACCGGCGCCGACCTAAGTCTTCTGAAATCATCGTGCTTAAAGAATCAGAAAAAAGATGACAAGATCTACACAATATCCACACTAGCAGGTGATTCTTTAAAAACCCTGGGGACGGTAAGTGGTACCCTAGAAGTAAAAACCCAGGATCATACCATGCTCATGGATCATCCTTTCCACCTACTCACCGAACAAATAAATCTGCCTTATGACGGAATCATAGGAAACGATTTTTTATTTAAATATAGATGTGTAGTCGATTTCAAGGAACACCTCCTGAAGATTCCAATGTCAAAGGGTAATGATAGTGAGCATCGAAGAAAGCCATACGGCTCTACAAATGAATCACGAGCCACCTGTTCAGACCTTCAGTTCGAATCAAAAGGAAAAAGTAATAGTTCTAAACAGAATAGAAAGCGAAAACAGAGAAGATTGGGTGACAAAGTTTCAGCAGCAAAGACTGAAGTACAAAATGTTCCAGCAGCACATAAGACTGAAAGAGCAACTTTCACTTTAAAACCCAGAAGCCAACAAATTGTAGACTTTCCGTTAACTAGTAAACACCAGGACATGTCCGGCGATATAATCATTCAAAAAAAACGAATCATGCCAGGAATATACGTGGGCGATACCTTAACCAGCCCCAAGAGCTCCAAATTAAAGGTGTTAATGATGAACACTTCGGAAGCAGAACAAACGGTGAATACTAAAGACGTTGACTTCAAATGGGACAAGCTAAGTGATTTCAACCTAATCTCTAGTCAATCCGACGACCTAATCAAAGGCAGGTTAAATAAATTAACATCAATAATCAATCTCAGCCACTGTAATTGTGAAGAAAAACAATCTATCCTTCAATTATGTAGAGAATACAATGATTTATTTTTTCTCGAAGGTGACAACCTCTCATTCACAGAAGCGCTGAAACATAAAATCATTACTGACCCGTACAAGCCGCCCGTATTTACCAAACCGTACAGGCTCCCGGACACACAAAAAACCGAGATACACAAACAGGTGAATGACATGCTACAAAGTGGTATTATCCAACCCAGTGCTAGTCCTTGGAACTCCCCCTTGCTCTTGGTACCAAAAAAGGCTGACAGGGAAGGTAATAAGAGATGGAGAGTTGTGGTTGATTTCCGTAAGTTAAACGAAGTAACTGTTGCCGATGCATATCCGTTACCAAATATCACGGACATACTAGATCAACTAGGGAGGGCAACTTATTTTAGCACCCTCGACCTGGCAAGCGGATTTCATCAAATCCTAATGGACAATGAAGACAAGTGCAAAACCGGCTTCAGTACCCCTTATGGACATTATGAATATAACCGTATGCCGTTTGGTCTACGAAACGCGCCCGCAACTTTTCAACGTTTAATGAACAACGTTTTAATGGGATTACAAGGATTCGACTGCTTTGTATACATCGATGACATAGTCCTTTACGGATATAACCTGCAAGAACACAACGCAAAGCTTATACGAATTTTTAATTGTTTACGTCAGAATAACCTTAAGCTTCAACCAGATAAATGTACTTTTCTGAAGAAGGAGCTAATGTATCTGGGTCATGTAATTTCCGAACACGGTCTTAAACCAGACCCCGAAAAGATTAAAGCTGCTAAAACATATCCCACACCGAAGAATGTCAAGGGAGTAAAATCATTCCTCGGATTCATAGGATACTACCGGCGATTCATAAACAATTTCTCAACCATAGCAAAGCCACTAACGAAGTTACTAAAGAAAACCGAAGCATTTAAATGGGACCCCTTCTGTGACGAAGCCTTCCATACGTTAAAAAATAAACTTATAGAACCTCCCATATTAGCTTACCCTGACTTCAATCAAGACTTTATAGTAACTACGGACGCTAGCGACGTTGGAATAGGCGCGGTCTTATCGCAGGGAGAAATTGGCCAGGACAAAGCTATTTGTTATGCTAGCCGTACCCTTAACGACGCCGAATCCAGGTACAGCACGACAGAAAAGGAACTACTGGCAATCATCTACGCCGTCAAACAATTTCGCCCCTACATCTACGGACGAAGGTTCACAATATGTACAGACCATAAACCACTACAGTGGCTCATAAATCTGAAGGACCCGACATCAAGATTGGCTCGTTGGAGAATATTGCTGGAAGAATATGAATACCAAATTATTTACAAGGCCGGAAAATACAACTCCAACGCAGATGCACTTAGCCGCCTCCCTATTCACCTCCAAGACACACAAGAGGTAGGCAAGGTACTAGTTACCACTAGAAGCAAAACTAGAGGTCAAGGCACCGCTGAACAATTAGTAGCCGCTAGTGAGGAAATTACTCTCCGACATACCGAATGTAAGATAATCGAAATTTCTAAACCCATAGAGTATGCCAAAACCCGGTCACCCATTCAGATCTTTATATTACCCAATAAAGAAGGCCAAGCCGAAAAGATACTTAAAACCATCCCTACCTATACACGTCCGAATCCAAACGAAATAAAATTATACCCAAACACGACTAAATCCCCTTCATATATTGTTACTACGTTGCCACTAAACATAGAAACCGAACCCAGCTTTGAACAAACACTCAGCAAAATTCATAACTATTGTAAAAAAGAAAAGGTAAACCATATCGACATTTCTATCCCAAAACAAGATCCAATAAACTCCCGCCTTAAAAATGCCATAATACAAACATTCGCACAAACCAAGATCACCGTGTATCTTTACTCTGACAAAAGAATCTATATCGAAGACCGACAGGATATCGCTCAAATCCTCCGTGACTTCCATAATTCACCTTTTGGAGGGCACCAGGGAGTCTCCCGCACAATCAAACGTGTTAAAACAAGGTACTTTTGGCCAACCCTCATAAAAGACACGAAAGAATTCATCCGCAAATGCGACTCGTGTCAAAGAAACAAACTAACGCTAAACAGAAAAATCCCAATGAAAATCACAACAACAAGTACAACCCCCTTCGAACGAGTAGCTCTAGATATTGTTGGCCCGCTCCCAACTAGTTACGAAGGTAATAAATACATATTAACGTTCCAAGATGACTTAACAAAGTTCACTGAAGCTATACCGCTACCCAATGCGGAAGCACCCACCATAGCTCGTAGTTTTGTGGAGAAAATCATATGTCGTTTCGGAATACCCGACGCGGTATTAACGGACCAAGGCACCAATTTCCTAAGCCACCTTTTTAAAGAAATATGCAAGATTCTAAAAATCAAAAAGATACAAACAACACCTTATCATCCCCAAACAAATGGAGCCTTAGAACGTAGCCACCGAACGTTGGCCGAATATCTCAGACACTACGTTAACAAGGACCAACTCTCATGGGATACGTGGCTACCATATTCAATGTTTGTGTATAACACCACACCGCACAGTAGCACCGCTTTTAGCCCTTTTGAATTACTCTATGGTTTTCCTGCACGAATACCGAATTCGCTCAGCATAAATCCGCAAACGTCATACAACTACGAGAATTACGCTAACGAACTAAAAGCCCGCTTACAGTACGGTTACAAGATTGCTAAAAACATATTGCAGGACAAAAAGGAAAAATCTAAAGCGTGTTATGACAAAGGGACAAGCCATAAAACATTCAAAGTTGGCGACAAAGTACTCATAAAAAACCATACCAGGAAAAATAAGCTCGCTCCCTTATGGGAGGGTCCCTACGAAATACACCACATAGTATCCGATGAAAACTCAGAAATCAAAATAGGAAATAAATTCAAAGTTTTACACAATAATAATATAAAACTATTTTCGGAATAAATAAATAACCCATACACACAACATAACCAAATTTTTAACAATTATCTTAAAATTAAACACGGTTGGAAAATTTTCCATAAATTTAAGGAAAAGATAAACGCATAACAAATGGCCTTTGTTTTATTATTCAATATATATGAAATAATCTAACAATTGTAGGAAATGACGGAAATGAAAAAAAAAAAAAAAAAAAAAAAAAAAAAGTTAATGAGGGGGATGAAAGAAAGAAAATTTTAGAGGTAATATATATTGGAAATTTTAGAATTAATATATATTCGAACGGAAAAGGAAAGAAAGAAAATTTTATTGGTAATATATATATTAGAAATTTTGGAATTAATATATATACGGAAATGAGAATTTTGAAACAATAATATTAATATTATATATTTAATATAATAAGTAATAATGATTTTTAGATAAGAAAAGAAAAGGTTCCAAGGAGAAATATTTAAAATTAGTTAATATATAATGTAAATAGGCTATTTTGGACTATTTTTCTAGTGTTAAGAACTTTTTGAGTATTGGAAAAATTTAGTTAATATATAATGTAAATAGATTAATTTTCTAGTATTAAGAACTTTTTGATTATTGTAACCTTTGATGAAAGATTTATTTTGAAAACCTTTGTAATGTAATTGAACGAAAATCCAAGTTTTTAATTAATCTTAATTTAATATATAGTTACTAGAAAATTATTCTCTTCAAGGATAATTTTCTTTCTCGAAGAAGGGTGGGATGTTGTATCCCAGAATACTACCCTTATTAAATTTAACACTCAATCTCCTAACACATCCTTAAAAACTTCACTTAACATATATTACATTCTCACTTAATACATACCATTCATAAACATTCACAATATTACCAGTTACAGCACACTTAATAACCTGCACCTTTTTATTTATTGAAAACATAGCAACTTGGATTTTCGTTCGAATTGAATGTGAAAAGTCACAGAAGAAAAAACAGAATAGAAAAAATATTCAGTTCAAAAAGTTCGTTTGAGAGAAAAATTTGAGTTCATAAAGTTATGTGTTTCGGGGAATAATCTCTCAAGAAAAGTAAATAATAAAAAGCAGTATTACTAGATACAAAAGAATAAGAACATCTAGAAGAAATTCAAATAAGAAGAAATTAAACAATAAATACAAATTAACTTAATAATGACAAATAAAGTTAAAAATAAATTAAACAAGACGAATCTGTAAATGAGTGTTTATAAAAGGTCCAAAGGAAATTAAAATGGATAAAAAATAAAGAAATAAACAAAAAAAGAAGAAAAGGAATAATAATAAGTCCACGCTCTTCCCTCATACCGAGGAAGCACGGCGTCCGGACTTCAACATATGTATGTATGTATGTATGTATATATATATAGGGAAAAATATAATAATATTAAAATAGAAAGTTTATATGCATATATCATCATCATCGGCACCACAACCGGGATCCGGTCTTGGCCTCATTTAGCAAGTCCTGAGGCTTTTTAAATTTTCCACAATAATTTGTTTTTTCGGGCGAGATTATTAGCCCTGCGCTATATATGCATATATATATATATATATATATATATATATATATATATATATATATATATATATATATATATATATATATATATATATATATATATATTTCGCTAGCAAAAATTGTAAAAAAGGAATCCCTCTTATATATTGACTGTCATGGTAAACAAAATTACAAATGTCATTGTACACCGAAAGATATAAACTAGATATATGTATAATTTAGAGTGCTTGCAAAGAGCCAGTAAGTTAACATAAGAACAATATTTGTTAAATAGGAAATGGATTTCGTCCTACCTGCGGAAATATCTATAATTTGATCAAAAAACGGAAACCTTATAGTCCGCGGGACCTATTATATATAAAAATATAACTTCTTGACTATAATATGGAATGTAAGCAGAGATTTAGGTCTGAAGATACATCTTCCTGAATTGGTACCACTTACTTGTGTTGATTTGGTAAATAAGACTTTCACCGCTGATGTTTCCCCTTGAAATGTCAGTACAAATGTCAAAGTACAATGGGAAACGTTGATTGCAATTAGATTTTAGTCTCCCCGTGAAATTTAATTAGGATCAAATTGATACGCAGTTTAAATTCGTCCTCGGAAAATGTGTATCAGAGCGGATTATTTTGCATTTCACTCGATGTGCGAAAGTCTTGCTCGCGTTTTGGCTAAAATTAATCCAACACCGTGGGAAAAGGCAAGTGACGAAACAT
This sequence comes from Microdon myrmicae, assembly GCA_963931805.1. Classification (NCBI taxonomy): domain Eukaryota; kingdom Metazoa; phylum Arthropoda; class Insecta; order Diptera; family Syrphidae; genus Microdon; species Microdon myrmicae. The sequence goes on from OZ007496.1 coordinate 25,660,805, forward strand.
CTCATTAATTGTCCCACCCCGATATAAATAATGTAAACTTTGCACAGGTGCAATCTTTGTATCGGTATTGCCCCCAAGAAAATGCTGCGGGCGTATTCTGTTTAGATACGAGGGCGCAGGATGCCGTAATTGCGTTGGGACTGTACTTTCTGGAGAGCAATTTTCAGCATGAGGACCAAATTGTACCGTATTTACTGAAATTGGCAAAGTGTCTGCCCAAGGCCGTTTGGGTGGATGACTCAAAGTGGAGTAAAATCGATCGTAAGTCAAATGACGTCATGACAGTTGTAAATATTTACGTCATCATTTTTATAGGGATACCATCAGCGGAGAAATTTAGTTTTTGCTTAAATACCCTCCTGTCTGATATCGCGTCACGTTGCCCAGACTTGAGAGAGGAGATTATACTCAACCAAGTAGAAACGCTTAGTGCTTTGGCCAATATTATCAAGACTAGCAAGGAAAGCAGCAATGCACCTCCGCCGATTATACTGTGCAAAGCAACCGTTCCAGTATTGTTCGGGTTGGCGCGAGCCATGGGGAGATACGCTTCATCGGACCCTCCACTGTTGTGTAGAATATTTCCAGGCGAGGAAATGCCAGTGGTGAAAAATAACGAACCGGCGGTGTTTTGTTCCAACGAAAAACTGGGAAGTTTCAGTCATTTCCGGTCAATAATACCACGCTCGATGTCGGGAAGCTTGAGTCAGGACTCAACAGATTCGAGGCTTATTCGACAAGCAGCTGCTTTAGCGCAGTCGAATACGACCAAAAGGCCGTCCTTCCAGACGTATTACTCGGTAGCATATGATCCAAAAACGCACTTCTTTACAAGGTATGGGTCTAGCTTCAATCAGTTTCCCAATATGCGAGTGTGTGACTCGCCAACGAAGTCGGCGAACGGCAGTGTAACTGCGTTCCCGATCCAACATCTACAGACGATATTTGCAATAGCAAAGAAACTCCTGACGAAGGAATGCCTGGAGCATTTAGATGAACAAGCAAGTGATATATTTGCTTTGCACCAAATCAAAGGATATTGTTACAAGAGCTTCTCGGAGACGTTGAATTTGGTGATAGTGACTCTTCTAAGAGAAATACTACAGAATCAAGTGGACTTACCAACGCCGTTCACGAAGGACGTGCAGGAATTCGTCAAACGTTTGTTCCTGAACGGACAAACCGAGTTACAGAACAAGCAGCAGGATCACGAGAAGGAGAAAAAGGACAGTAGTGCAATTCCAGTAGTTAATAAGTACAAAGTGAATGTGATGGCAAACGCGGCATGTGTTGACCTTCTAGTTTGGGCTATCCGGGACGAAACAGGTAATTTGAATTTATTCATTATTCCATTTTTAGCTAAATTTTAGATCTTCCACAGTTGATGAAGAGTACAATGTGCCTTCTTTGCAGAATGGGTTAAGTTATTTACTCAGCAAAGGTTAAGGGGGTGTTCGGTTTTTTATGTTTGTTTTGTTATGTTTTGAGTTTTTGGCCCTCTCCTGAGCCCTGTGAGGCTCTTCCCTTGATGTTCGCTTTTTTGCTCACCCGTTAAGCTAAGAAAATGGGAAATTTGTTCGATTATGAACTAACATATGAATGTATTCTTCCTTCACAGAGGCAGACAAACTTTGCGGTCGCCTCTCGCAGAAACTGAATTCAATTCTGAGCCACAAGATCATCATGGATCACATGCCATTGTTGATGGTGTGCTTGGAAGGACTAGGAAAATTGGCGCAAAAATTTCCAAACATCGCAGGAACATCGATATCATATCTTAGGGACTTTCTAGTTGATCCAAGTCCCATTCTGGACAAGCTTCATAAGTATTCAACAATGCAGGCCATGCAACAGTCGCAAAAGAAGGATTCAAAGGACTTTAAGCTAGTCGTACAGAATAGTAGTGAAATGCGTCCGGTGGACTTGTTTGGCGATGTAATTAAAGGTACCATCACCAAGTCTGGAGTGGCAGCGTTTGAGGCACTGCGCGATGCCGCAATTGAAAACCTGAGTATTGCTTTGAGATCTGCTCACCAATTGGATCAATTTTGTGTCCCGGCGCTTGTGGCAAATGTTTCCAATCGTCTGTTCACAGCGGAAAAACATGAATCGTAAGTAGTGACCAACTTCAATAAAAAACCAATCAGATACATATTATCGTCGCTTTTAGGCAATCGAGTTTGGTAAGTTTGAACATCATCGTGATGTTGGGCCACGTTGCCGTCGCTCTCAAAGATACTTCGAAAACCACACATAATATTCTGCAGTTCTTCATTCAACGATTTTGTAAAGTCTCTTCGGAGCAGAATGTTCTTATCGTCGACCAGCTTGGCTGCATGATAATCTCTCAATGTGATCCGCACGTATTTGAGGAGATCATGAAAATATTTACGATGGTCATAGTTCAGTCAGCGTCGATGGCGTACACTTCAAACCCGGAACACCGCAAACAGTATCATAATGTATCCGATGCAGTTGTGAATGCCTTGGGAAACATTGCTGCGAACATTCAAGGCGATGCGGAGATGTTGGAACTATTAGGCAAGCTCCTTGAGTTGTTTGTCCAAATCGGCTTGGAAGGTGAGCGATCTTACGATAACACACCCGGAGCCCAAAAAGCCAGCTCAAGTGCCGGGAACTTGGGAATGCTTATACCGGTTATAGCTGTGCTGGTGAAAAGACTGCCGTCGATCAAGAGTCCAAAGTCGCGATTGCATAAGTTATTTAAAGATTTCTGGGTGTATTGTGTGGTGATGGGATTCACAAACTCACGCCTTTGGCCAGCAGAATGGTACCAGGGGGTACAGCATATTGCTGCTAAATCTCCATTACTCATCTCCCAAACTGCTCATAAATCTGATATGCGTGAGCTAAACTACACCACGGCTATCAAGAGTGATTCTGTGAGTTTGAATGAGTTGCGAAGTCAAATTCTACTACTTTTGGATCATCCTCCGGCGGAAGTTACAGCCTGCATCAATAAACTAACGTTTGCTCAGTGTACTTTCCTTCTAAGTGTTTACTGGCTGGAGACACTAAGGGTGGAGAATTCGGAGGAACCAACCTTGGAGCCAATTCTCGGATACCTCTGCGACACAACCTTACAAAAGGACAAGTCTGGAATCTGGCAATGTGTTAAATGGTAAGCCGTTGAATATCCCACATGTCATTTGTTTAGCACAATATATTCTGCAGCATCGCCGACCAGGTGTTAGAGAAATTCCGCAATGTTCTTTTCACCCATGATGATGTCCGTGAGAAGGTTTTGGAGTCGCAGGCCACTCTACTCCTTGTATACTTCAACCATATCCACAAGCAAATTCAGATGGTTGCCGATCAATATCTCTCCAAGCTTGTGGACAAGTTTCCGCACTTATTGTGGAATCGACGCGTTCTCTGGTGTATGTTGGATATTCTTCAGCTCCTTGCATTCTCTTTAACTCTAAACCCAAACGAAGAGACACCGACTCTGAGAGTGGCATCGACGCCTTATACTCTCCACTTAATGGATTCACTTCCTGCCCGTGAGGGACGTTTAAAAGATTTCTCTGATCGATGCCAAGGAATAGTAACTGAGGCTATGAAGTGGGCTCCACGATTTACGAGGTCACATCTTCAGGAGTATCCCAATCAAATACCCCCCTCTGCCTTGGCTCACCACAGTGGTTTGGCGCTGGCGTTTGATTCGGTTGTGAGCAGTAGCACACTCTATCCTAATGCGCTGCCTTCGATTAGTAAACGTCCTCATTGTGTAAACAGTGATACACCTCGCTTTGTTGCAGTTTTGTGTCTGAGAAATCAATACGCTGGAGAGATATCGGGTCTACTATCAGCGCTGAACGAACAAGATAAATCTGGAATCGCTGACCGCTTAGTGAAAGATGTCTGGGATGCATGTGCAGAAAAGAGTGATGAGAAACATCGAGGAGCTCTATGGAGAGCCACAGCATATCTGATCCTTTGTTCTGGCATCAACAGGAAGCTTCTACATGCGATATGTAAGCTTGTTTTTCGAAAACTGAATTCGTTGTTGAAATGTCTTTCTTTTCTAGCAACATCACAGGTGGAGTTATTCACCGCATCAGCGATGGAAACAGCTGTTGAATGCTGGCAATGGATCTTAACAGCTCGACAAGATCTTGAACTATGCTTCATTCAGGAGATGGTTAGTGCCTGGCAAATAACCTATGAGAAGAAACTAGGTCTCTTTTCTGATGAAGTGGAAATAACAAATCCATTGGCCGCATGTGAAGGCTGCAAACTAGTGGCGAAGCCAATTATCACCGCCCCACACTTGATTTGGTTGAATTTAATATCTGAAATGGTTGATACAGCCAAATATTGCAATCGCGACAAAGTCGAGATGTTTTGCATACTCCTCTATAGATGTTTACCACTGTCCAAAAACAATAAACAAAATCGACAGATTTCTTCAGTAGGCTGCAGGTTTAAACTTCTGCAGTGTGGTCTATCGCTTCTGCAAGGAAATATTATATCAAAATCTCTAGCCCGTAACATTCTTCGGGAAAGAGTCTACAACAACGCCTTGGATTACTTCTGTGGGCCCCCAACTTGTCCCAACCAAGAAAAGGAGCAACTATTGGACGACATCCTAATCCTCCTCAAGTTCTGGCAAACAATGAGAAGTGAAAAGAAACACTTGGTAACCTCAGAGATGGGAGAAAATGAATGCGGCAGCTTAGGTGGAGTGACAACATCAAACCAGATGCTCTCCGTTAAACAGAATCCCGAAAGTGTATCCCTTATCAGTGGCAGTGATGTGGCTCGATCGACATCTGGAACCGGAGGCTGGTACAATACGATTCCACATTCAACCTCTACCCTATCCAAGCGGTCAGCACGATCGAAACGACTTCCTTATTCGAAGGATGCCTACGACAAAGATTACATGGAAAAACGATACTTAATCCTAGAACTTCTAGCTGTTGAGCTTGAATTTATGATTACTTGGTATAACCCTAACAGCTCCCCGGACCAGACTATACCCGGAGAAGAGCTAATCAACGAATGGCGCGCCCGTCCGTACAAAATGAACGACTGGCGAGACTACACTAGACTCGCATGGTCATACAACCCGGCTTTGGCTATCTATATGCCATGCAGAATAAAAAACTCCGATTCAATCGAAGATGAAGTGACACGTCTTGTTTGTGCATACCCCAGTTCCGTAGCTCATATACCAGAAGCATTAAAATACCTTGTGAATACAAAGAACTTACTTCACGACGTCCCCGACTTGATCTACATTCCCTCCTGGTCCGCAGTAAATCCAGTTCAAGCTCTATCATATTTTTCCAGGCAGTATCCACTGCATCCACTTACAGCCCAATATGCTGTAAAGACACTGTCGCACTATCCGGCAGAAGCTGTCCTTCCCTACATTCCTCAACTAGTACAGGCTTTGAGGCACGACACCATGGGATACGTAACCGAGTTTATTAAAAATATATCAAAAAGATCTCAAATTGTTGCCCACCAGTTGATCTGGAACATGCAAACAAACATGTACATGGATGAAGATCAGCAGCACAAGGATCCGAATCTGTACGAGGCGTTGGAGTCTCTGTGTCAGAGTATCATATCGTCCTTCTCCGGAGCAGCCAAAATGTTCTACGAGCGGGAATTTGATTTCTTCGGGAAGATAACTGCAGTGTCTGGAGAGATACGTTCGTTTCCTAAAGGCAACGAACGGAAAAACGCTTGTCTAGCGGCACTAAGACGCATCAAGGTCCAATCCGGCTGTTACTTACCATCAAATCCCGAGGCCATGGTTCTGGATATAGATTACGAAAGCGGAACACCAATGCAAAGTGCTGCCAAGGCACCATATTTAGCTCGTTTTCGTGTTTATCGTTGCGGCATAGCAGAACTCGAGGCACGAGCTATGGAAGTTTCTAATAATCCTGTAAGTCACTATCTAACCGAAGGCTTAAATTTGTGCAAAGAATATAAATTTGTTTCTTCAGAACTCCCAAGAAACTACAATTGCAACACTTAGCATAGAACAGGCGGCGATTTTTAAAGTGGGCGATGATGTTCGGCAAGATATGCTGGCGCTTCAAGTGATAACAATATTCAAGAACGTATTCCAACAAGTTGGTCTGGATTTATTTTTGTTCCCCTATCGTGTTGTAGCTACTGCACCAGGGGTAAGTGCCTAATATGTTACTTGAAAAATTATTATAACAAGTTATTCTCTTATTTTCCTTAGTGTGGCGTAATTGAGTGCGTCCCAAATGCAAAATCACGAGATCAACTTGGACGGCAGACGGATACAGGTCTTTACGAGTATTTCTTGCATCAGTATGGCGATGAGAGCTCCAAGGAATTCCAAGCTGCCCGAGCTAACTTTGTCAAATCCATGGCAGCCTATTCTCTTGTAGGTTACTTACTCCAGATCAAGGATCGTCACAATGGCAATATTATGATTGACAAAGATGGACATATAATCCACATCGATTTCGGCTTTATGTTTGAATCGTCTCCCGGAGGTAACTTTGGCTTTGAGCCGGACATGAAATTAACTGATGAAATGGTTATGATAATGGGCGGCAAAATGGAAGCACCCGCCTTTAAGTGGTTCTGCGAGTTGTGTGTCCAAGCATTTTTGGCTGTTCGACCTCATCAAGATGCAATTGTGTCCCTTGTCTCGTTGATGTTAGACACTGGATTACCCTGCTTCCGTGGTCAAACTATTAATCTATTGAAGCAACGCTTTGTAGCGACGAAAAATAACCGGGAGGCGGCCACCCATATGTTGGGTGTTATTAGAAATTCATATCAGAACTTCAGGACACGAACTTACGATATGATACAGTACTATCAAAATCAAATTCCCTATTAAGTTTCTAGTTTCATTTGTCAAATATGTAAACAAATTATTTATCTTAGAACAATTTTTTATTATTATTTAAATTTATGCCTAAGCTTGTAAAGCGAATTTATTTCTGTTATTGTTGTGATCGTATTTCCCAAATATTTAAAAAATAAATAGATTCTAAAAGCAAATGTAACCCTACATTGTCGACTTATAAACCTCAAAGCAGCTGTCAACCGATTAAGTAAGACATACGATTCGTGTCATCTCTCTTACACACTGCATAGAGTTAACTACTTTTGTTTGAATCATCGATTTGTGAACAAGTTTTTTTTTGATTTGGTTATTCCAATGCATGGCAAATTGAATAATCACGAAATTCTAATTTTGTTTAAAAATTTTTCGTTAAGCCCATCTAAAGCCATCGTCGGGACATTTTGTCTCTGGCATCAGCCACCAATTACCGAAAAGTCGACCACGATAATAGAATGAGAAATAAAAACATCAAATGACAAGGACAAATATTGCTTGTTATTATATCCAACGCAGCAGCTGAATACACAATGGAGTTCACATTTTGACTGAATCAGCTCGAAATTCGTGTTTCTTCGAAGTTGTTAGATGCAAAGTGATATTATTGTAAAAGGAAGTGAATTTTTTCTCATAATATCGTATTGAGGTATTCGCGGATATAAAATACACGTGTAGAAATCTATACAAGAGCAAACGTAAGGCCTGTAAATTGCTTCGCAATCTTTGCGAGCTACAGAAATTGGTAAATTGCACCTACAGAAGCAGTTTGTTAAAGTTCTTTGTGTACCATTGGTGATCTCTTGCAGTGGTCGGTATTACGGGAGGAGCGTAGTTTGCAGTTATGGAAATTTCCAGTAATCGTGATCCTAAGGATGTATATCGGTGAGTACTAAACGAAATTTACCGTTAGTTAATTGTCAATATAAAATGTCGAATATTGATCCAAGTGTCATGATTTGCCGTCACAAAAAATGGAGATGTACAAAAGATAGATGATGGAAAGTAGAAACAAAAAAATGTCGAGGACTCAAGAGTAAGTAAATAAATGTGTATATTCTCGATGCAAGGATTGCAACATATCGATTGTTTAGCCATGGAGCAGGAAGTAACTGAGTTTGTGCACAGATATATCAGGAACAGGGGAACATGCGTGACTCATTGCTTTTGATTTCAGGTGGAATTTCGCTAGTGTCAAGGTGACGTCGGGTGCAAAATTAAATCGCACCTCCTTTCCTCTGTTGTCGTCATAGTTTGCATGAATGTGGTTTTGAATTACGTCTCGGGCAATATTATGACTTCAGCTATATTAAAATACTAGGCGAAATAGGTATCCATGTCGTATTAACGTACCATTTCGTTGGAATACACACATATCTTTGAAATTCCAGAAATCTATTCGTATAAGAATTGTGAGAACACATCTCACCGTGTTTAGATTTATCACGTATTAAAAATGAAGGTATTTTTACTCAATAATTCGCCCTCGCTAATGATGTTAGTAGCACTCGAACGAGTTCTTTCGGGCACATGAGAGAGATAAATGTGGAAGAAAAGGACGGGGTTAATATTTATTTATTTTAAACGCCACCATTTCAGCATTCCAAGGCTCTAGCCTAATCTTGGTGATTATTTACATAAATATACGCGATTGCTTCGAATAAAATCCGCCGCAACATATTTCAAAAACAGAAATACGCTGCGGAAAAAGTTTCTAACTGATTCTAATTCAATGCTCCACACTGTCGCCCATAAATGTATAGCTTGCCAAGTAACAAACCAGTTATTCTGCAGCCTGCATATAAAACTTAATTCTAAATATAATAATACATTCTTTATGGACATGAAAACAATTTATTGTCCACCACCTTTGATTTCACAGTCATCGTTTAAGGGATCTTTCACAAGTAAAACTGCAAGATCAACCACTTTTTGTGGGCAAGTCCTCTATTGATTACAGATGATTAAAAAACTCTTAAACTTGTCTGGCAGGATCGATGACTCTAGTTGTACCATTGTGGCTCCATTATATAGATTCGATTGATTTCTTCTTTAGGTCCAAAAGGATCCCCGAGAGAATGTCTTTTTTTTGTACACTAACGCGCGCACAAAAGGGGATTTTGAAGTACCCTTAAACTTCAGAGCACAGTGCGACCGGAAGAAGAGGAAGTGGATAGGGTAAGGAGGTAACGATGTACATGGGTCTTAAATACCTGGACATTACAACGACGAGGAAACACATGATCAGGTAGAGCGTTCCGCATTCGTGTGGTACAGCTAAAGAAAGACGTTATGTCTATTTATGCGCCGGAAGTGAACTTTCAACGTGAATTGATGCGCATTCACAGATTGACGGGTATCACGGGAAAATGTCTGAAGGGGCGGAACACATTCAGCAAATTCATTGGAGCACCGACCGTAGTAATACCTATAGCAAAGAGATACCCATGATACGTTGTACCTATGTGACTCTTGTAGCGGTACCGCCAAACCCTGCGGTCTTCTTACCTGAAAACCCCCGATAACTACTACCCAACTCCTTTAAATTTGCTAATGCAACAGTATTAGTACCTAAAAATGCTGCACGCATTTAAGAGATCAAATCTATGATCTTTAAGTCCCTGTAAAGAAAACTTACCTTCATGCATTCTCTTCGCATACCATTGCTCCTTAAGATTTCTTTATTAACTTACCAGGAATTTCCAATCAATTTCGGCATCTACGTCGCCAGTCAAATTCCCTCAGATGAATTCCTGTAAACAAAATAATTCGGATTGCATTCAATGTAACCCTCATGACAGGGACCATAAATATCCCGCCGTCTATTTTCTCAGCCGCGTCATATACCTTTTCATACACATGCCTGGCAACCTTTTTGGTTTGTCTTATCAATAAACAACCCAAGCAGCTGCATATAATTAGCGCAATAGACGCCGAAACCAAATTCTCCAGCATTTCCTAATGCAAATATGAACCCGGTTTCTACTGCAGCCAAAGATGCCATAAAAATCTAATTTGCTTTAGCACCTTTTTCTCCTAACGTCGAAAATAGCGACGAGGCATCGTGTAAACAATGACCCGCATTACCAACGGCGCATTTGGTCATTTTCCCCTATTGTCTTTGCCGCCTGCCTGTTTCGTCGTTCCACTGCACGTGTGAATCGCATCTATCCGAACGATCCCACACATACCACCATGACCTTTATTAAGAGATCTGGTTTTCTTGTTCCCACAAGAGAGACTCTACGTTACACTTGTGGGAGATAAAACATATCCTTGGAAAGGATATATTCACACCCTTAAGAGAAGAGTTTTTCTCTCTCTTCCTTTTTTCTTAGCGAAATCATCTCTGCTTGAGATGACGATCGCTGAGTCCTTTACCATCCGCAGGCCGCCACGGTCATGCGTCACTCCAACTCGCCGTCACTGCGAAGCCGCACAAATATATACTGGAGTCGTGTTCGCGTTGTTCAAGTAACTTTAGTTAAAGTCGGTGAAAGTATTGATTTAAATCTGTCATTTTATGTGTTGTTCGATTTCGATATACCTTCAAAACTAAAAATAAGTCTAAGTGAAAGCATTAAAGGTAACAAATAAAGTATTATTGTTTATCAAACCGGAGTGTTTTGTTTGTGTTGTGTCCGCTCGGTTGCGAAGGTCGACCATAGTTTGCTTCATCCTTGCGTAGTGCGCAGTTACCGCGCGAACAATTTATGATGGAGGAGGAAGTGAACGGGGTGCCCGTGTATTGGCACAATACTTCCTACCCCACACTCTCAGTGGCTTCGTCACTCCGGACATCAACACCTGAAGGTCAATATGTCCAGCTTTTTGCTGATTCAAGAAGTTTAACTCAACTTGTCAGTGAGCTAACACGGGCACCATTTCGCCAACACACTGGACCCGTTTCTCACCTCCCACCCAAACAAATACACAATTGAAGTTTCTTCGCCCTTGGGCACTTCAGACCACTGTGTCGTGACAGCTAAATTTCCTCTAACCAAGAGTAACGCTAATGAGAAAGCTCCCAAAAGAACAGTATGGTTCTACGAGAACGCCAACTGGGAAGGTCTGAACGACTTTTTTGGGAGGTTAAATTGGTCGTTATTTTTCCTCAATAACGATGTTTACTCAGACTTGTTAAATAAGGCCAAGACCGGATCCCAGTTGTAGTGCCGATGACGATGACCTTCCCACAGACCGTTGTTACGTAAGTATCTTCCCCATCGCCTTTGTTTTGACCAGAATATATAAAATAAATACTGGCGGCGTATAAACCCAGTTCCTTTTCGGCGGTGGTGGCTTTGGCTAGTTTCGAAGTCGACCGCCGTCGAAGATGAATTCTCGAAGAACGGTGATGGGAGAAGAGGATAAGAAATTGACGGGAGGTAGAGTAGATATAGTACTGTAGAAGTGTCGAGAGGTGCCACAGTAGTCAAGGTGTGAAGTGAAAAGAATAGAGTATATACGAAAGAGTTTCGAGAGAAGAGGGAAAAGTCGTAAACCAGTAAAACCTAAAAACTGTGTGAAACGAAACGTTTTGTAATAAAGTATTAAATTAAGTTAAATCGTTGTCGAAAGTGAACAAGTTGTATGTAAAGATCCTGTTTAATAAATTAAATATTGGTGCATGTCGAACTTGACATCTTGTTCTTTGTTCGTGCTTAAACTACAAGGAAGATTGGAACCGGGAGCCGGTGAATCTGGCCTCGGCAGCAGTTTACCAGGCGATGCAACTGCGTGACATGTGATGAGGATAAACCAAGGTGAAACGTGTAAATTCCTAACTTTCCATCCACAGGAATTAAAAGGCATTTCGGTGACTATTGGGTGGTGATTGGGAGCCGTTAAGTGTGAACGCCGACCCGACACCACAACGGTTTCGATACGTTATAACTGGCATTACCTCTACACGACACAACGGGCGCAGCCGATTCAACTTATCCGCTATCGCAACACCAAAAACGTTAATATTGATTCTCACCAAATTATCGGTAATTTTATATGAACTAACGGACTAAGAAGTCTTCAAATCCGACCTCCTACACTGATTTATGCCACCGTTGTCATTCATGAAAACATACAACATATAGGAAAGTGAAATTCATTTGAGTTAAAGGTCGATTCAAGTAAAGAAAATTGCTAACACCAGAATCAGAACTATTACGACTGCAACCCACAATTAACCCTCGGTAGAATATACGCATAGTATTGCGTTTAAAATTGCGATATTAAGTACTTATAAACGTCCCGAAGGACTTTAAAAAATGGAGTTATCAACAGAAGAAAAGGAGCTTCTAATACTGATTAATTATTATCTATATTAAATATCCCATACATCAAACTGACGCTGCGGACTGCGGCGAAAAACGCATTGTTGAATTTGAAATAATCATTGCAAAACAAAATGGTCATTATATGGTTGATCATTATACAACACCATGACGTCGAGCTATTTCATGCTTTTCCCAGATTCGAGGGCCTGGCCATTCATCATCAACTATGGAACCGATGATCCACTTTTCTTTGTGAATGTTGTATATTGTGCCTTCGTTGCATTGAAGTCGACGAGATTGGCCTTACCCCACTATTACTATTACTATTTATTGGCCTGTAGGAACCCGAAAGTTTATGGCCTCACCGACTCGACTCCGCCATTGTTCCCTGTCCCGTGCGCTCTCCTTCCACGTTCGACCATCCGATCCGATCGCCACGAGGCCCAACCTAACATTGTCCTCCCATCTCCGTCGCGGTCGCTCTGTCGGTCTCTTTCCCGTTGGCTTACCGTCAAGAATTCTATGCACGGCCTTATCGTTGCCCATTCGCGCCACGTGTCCGGCCCATCTTAATCTTCGCGACTTGATTAATTTCACTATTGTAGGTTTGCGGTATAGCTTATAGCGTTTGAAATAATAGTGAAGAAGATCGTGTGATTCGAACTGACGCTATGACAGCTCGAATCACGAAAAAAATTTGACCTAAGCGTTACACACCAGGCTACTGACCGAGTTTAGAATTTGATTTCCAAACTCGACTACATTCCACTGGTATGAATTATTTTTATTTTATCGCTTGGTATACGGTTCTGATGTATTTTTCTTATTCGATTTTTTTCGTTCGGTGTTCTTCACTATTTTTGCTTGTGAATTGTGTGTATCTGTTAGAATCGCTACAAGCTCTTCCAATTCGTGGTTGTGGAGTTTCCTCCATTGTCCTGCCTCCTCGTCATATTTGCCGCCAAAGATACCCCTTAGGACTCTATTCTCGAATACGCGGAATTTGTTTTCTTCCTGTTTTGTAAGTTCCCATGTTTCGCATCCGTATAGAACAATCGGCATGATTATGCTTCTATAGACACGGAGCTTTATATTCCGTGACAGCAGTTGGATGTCAGCAGTTTACTGACTGCATGCCAACTAGCGTTGCCGGAGTGTTTTCTGTGTGTCTTTTGTTAATTTCCTTCGACATTTCGTTACTGGCCGTCAGCATTGTTCCCAAGTATTTAAATTCTTGGCCTTTCCCCACGGCAGGACCTTATCCAGATCCCGATTCAGAGAGTCGATCTGGCTACATCTGAGCCGAGTCCTGACGGCCAACGAGACAGCACGTCCGCTTCTGCCTCGTGATCCGTACCATCGGTCAGTTGTGCAATCCGTTTTGGGAATCTTAAATATACACAAGACACCCAATTGCACTATCAGTTCGCGCGCCAAGTCTTACTGTGTGATCCTAAGAAAATAAACGAATCTCCACACGCGTCTTAGTGCAGTGCAAAGTTAGCTCTGCGATCCTATGCATACATACGAAATGATATTACTTATCAGCTTCTGCCACTATATGGCCTCTGCTCCAATCTAGAATTTAATTTCTCATGGCTAAAACTTCACTTCCTAGGCATATCATATATTACTGATTTCTTTATAGAAACCAAACTTGGATAGAAGCACATCCTTTAACGAATTTGATGCTCTGTCTGATTCTATCGATAGGATCTTGACCCTATATCCGCACCCTGAAATCCGTATTGCGGGTGATTTTAATGTGCATAACTCTCAGTGGCTTCGTCACCCCGGACACAACACCTGAAGGTCAATATGACCAGCTTTTTGCTAATTCAAATAATTTAACTCAACTCGTTAATGAGACAACACAGGTACCAGGTATAGATGCTCATTCCGCCAACACACTGGACCTGTTTCTCACCTCCCACCCGAACAAATAGACAATTGAAGTTTCTTCGCCCTTGGGCACTTCAGACCACTGTATCGTGTCAGCTAAATTTTCTCTAACCAAGAGTAACGTTAATGAGAAAGTTCCGAAAAGAACAGTATGGTTCTACGAGAAAGCCAACTGGGAAGGTCTGAACAACTTTTTTGGGAGATTAAATTGGTCGTTATTTTCCCTCAATAACGATGTTGAGTCTATAGCGGACACATTGACAGACACGATTCTACTTGGCATGTGGACCTCTATTCCACACAGAGTAAAGAGTAACAAACCCAAGAGAAATATGTGGTTCGATTTCGGGTGCAAAGAAGCCATTAAGACTAAAGAGTTGAGTTTCCGGTTGTATAAATCAAACAATACTGAGGAAAACCGGAAAAGATTTAAGAGAGCTAGAAATGACTATAATGCGTATATTCAATGCGCCAAGTTCTTGCATGGCCAGAGAGTGGGACAAAAAATACTACGCTCTTCCACAGGTAGTAGAGGCTGCTGGGCATTCGTGAAAAACATCTAAAACTAGGTCTCCTCATCCATTCCTTTGCTAATAGTCGATGACAGACCGGTCACCAGTACAATAGAGAAGGCGAATATACTTGCTGCACATTTTCCAGCCAACTCAACGCTGCCTGATACCATATCAGTTCTACCTCAACTTGAGCATAAACAGCACACCATGAGCCAGACTCGCTTCCGAACGCGTAGTGTTGCCCTCGTACTTAAAGAGCTAAACGCACACAAATCCGCTGGACCGGATGGCATTCCCCCAATCCTCTTGAAGAGATGTTCGCTAAACCAGTGCAGAAACTCTTCCATTTGTGCGAATTGCCAATTCCCAAAAAGGGTGACAAATCGTCCTTCTCTTCTTATCGACCCATAGCACTAACTTCTATTCTCTCCAAGGCAACGAAATCACTTATCAGCCCCGTCAACTTTCGAAATATTTGGAATCAAATGACCTCCTCAATGACCGCCAATATGGCTTTCGTAGCAACAGGTCCACAGGAGATCTGATGGCGTACCTTACCGCAAAGTGGAGCCATTCCATCCACTATCTCGGCGAAAGCAAGGTAGTCGCACTGTTTATTTCAAAAGCCTTCGATAGAGTTTGACATCCAGCCCAGTCAAAATTACATTCATATGGAGTGGACAATTCTCTGATCCAATGGATAAGAGGCCATCTTTCTGGCCGTTCGATCCAAGTGGTTTTTGATGGTGTACAATCTTCCTCCCATCAAATTAATGCAGGCGTTCCCCAGGGTTCGGTACTCTTACCCACTCTTCTTGATCTTTATAAATGATCTCTTGTCAATTACCCATAACCCAATTCACTCGTTTGCTGATAATAGTGTAGTGCTCCAAGAAGCCCCACCATTTTTCTCCCACATTACATTGTTCTCCCACATTACATTTTCCTCCCACATATACACAAATCCTACCTATAACAAAATTCATTTGATATTCCCAACATAACATTGTCAAACCAAATCGAACTATACGTTCAAATTCTCATTTATTGAATTCAAATTCATTTATTCAATCCAATGCATTTTTTCGATTCGATTTCCTAAAATCAAACAGCATAATGCATTATTTTCCCATGTATGCTAAAAACAATTAGCACCTAATAAACCTACAAGATCCAAAACCTAAAAGTCCAAACAAAGGCATATCTATTCGATACGCCGACACACAATTCTTGCAGTCATAAACATCCAAACGCATACCAGATGTTTTATGACTTGCTAATAGACACGGATTCCCAGGTCCTAAACTAACAACCAATTTCCATGGATCTTGTGGCCAGATGGCTAACACTAAGAAAAACCCCAATAAAGGATCAAACGATAAGTGGCGATGCGTTTTGACCTTCGAAAAAAGATAAAGAAATGAGGATTTGAATTCTCGAAGTGAGAAGATGTTTTGAAGACACGGAGTTGGAAAACTGACTTGACTGGAGTCGCTTGGAAGAGTCAGTCTGTAGCGCGCGTGAGGAGAAGACCTCCTCAAAAATAATAGAGATTTAATGTAAACTAAAATCTGTTCTAAAACGTAAAATAAAATCAGTTTTAGAAAGAGACTGAAGTGTTTGTTTATGCGAGTGTATTATGGGAAGTTATTCAGAAACATCAATTTAATCGTGCGGCAACATGGTCGATAGTGCGCGGAAAGTGTAGTTACGAGTTCGACACATACCCAAAGAGGACAACAACGGTAGCCCACTCTTCCCGGGAAACCGGAAGCACGGTGGTGCACCCAAAATATTATAATAGCACGTTCAATTTCTCATACTTATACGAACATTCCCGACTAAACTCTTCGAATGTCATTACCAACCAGCAGTTTATGGTTGATACATTAAATTCCGACCGCATGATAGGTGATAGCATGAGGTGATGAGTGACATTTTACAACGTTGAGTTCAAGGCAGTTATTACGGCACCAAGTTGAGAAGCTGTCGAGGTCCGTTTGGAGAAGTGGGGAGGAGAGATGATCGTTTTGTAGAGTTTGGCGTCGTCTGCATAAAGGGAGATCGATGAATATTTAATAATGGAGTCAACATCATTGATGGTAAGGATAAATAGGAGGGGAGCTAGATGGCTGCCTTGTGGAACCCCTGACGTGGGAAGAAAAGGATTGGACAGGGTGGATCTGAATTTGACACGGTAGGATCGATCTTTCAGATAAGAAGATAACCACTTGATCAATAGGGGTTCGAAACCTAGGGAGGACAGCTTAAAAAGAATGAGATTATGGGAGATTTTGTCAAAGGCCTTGCTGAAATCGGTGGTGATTACATCGACTTCGTTGCCATTCTCTAAGGCAGGGAGAGTATGGGATGAGAACTCGATCAGATTCGTTGTGGTCGACCTATCCGAAAGGAAACCATGCTGGTTGACTGAGATGATGGATTTACAACGGAAAGATAACGCGTTGTAAAGAATTCCTTCGAACAGTTTGGAGATATGAGACAGTTTGGCGATGGGACGGTAGTTGCTTATATCGTTTTTAGGTCCTTTTTTATGTATGGGGGTGACATAGGAGGATTGCCAAATACTAGGGAAGATCCCTTGTGAAAGGGATAGGTTGAATATCTTTGATATCGGGAGGGAAAGAGAAGTGGAACATTTCTTTAAAAATACAGCCGGGAGTCCATCAGGCCCAGGGCTGAACTCGTCCTTGAGTAAGTTTAATTTCTCCTCAACTATGTGACACTGAATAATTTGAGGGGTGAAAGGGCCGAGGGAGAATTCGGGCAAGTCTTGGAAATGAGACGGATTGGATTCGAAGGAGATGTCTGTGAAGGATTTATTGAAAAACGAAGCGAATAGATTGGCAGTAGTTAGGGGTTCGGTTGAAGTAGTCGCGCCATAATAAAGGGAGTTAGGATAGGCGTCGGATTTACGTTTGTAATTTATGAAGTGGAAAAAGGATTTGGGGTCATTGATCAAATTAGATTGTGTTTTTGTGAGGTAGTTGGTGTAGAGGGAAGTTGTAGAGCTCGGAAAATTTAAAAAAGGAACCGAGACAGTTGGAGTAGTTTTGGAAGGAACGCGTTTTGAGGAAAATGTTCCACAAGTTATTTCTCTTGTTCCTAAGAGCGTGGAGTGTGCGGTTGTACCATGGCGGCGATGAAACCGATGATCTGTGACGAGAATAGGGGACATATAAGGCGACGGCATAGTAGATCTCCTTATAGAGAGTGGCAGAAGCTTCTTCTACCCCCAAATGATCAAAGCGAAACGCTGTTTTGCTAAGATGCTCATTTAAAAGACGGAAGTTAGCTTTGTGGAAGTTGTAGGAAAAGCTGTCATGAGAAGAGAAAGATGGGTTTCATGATCAAGATATATGGATAAGAGCAACGGGGGGTGGTAATTATCAATGGTGGAGAGGGCGTGTGGACTAGGGGCAAATGCGGACTTGTGTGGGTCCGTTGTGAACACGAGGTCCAGTTGTCTCCCCATATGATTTGGGACATTGCTTACTTGATGGAGGCATGAGTCGGTGCGACCGTTTATAAAAATACGTTCCTTGGAGCTAGTGGGGTTTGATACGTAGCAGACTTGTTCGTCAGCCAATGTCCATTGGAGATGGGGGAGGTTAAAATTCGCCAAGAACGACGATATCGTATATTGAGGTGCTTAACTCGGTTAGGTCATCTACCGCTTCTATTGCGAGTTCGTATGACACGCTGGGTCGCGAAGGAGATATATAGAAGCAGATAATGAAAAGAGACTTTGGGCGCTTGTCGATTTTTATTGCGACGTAGTCAAGATCCGGAGAAGAAGAGATGGCATATTCTATAGGTATTACCGCGGTCGTTGCTCAACTGAACTTGCTGAATGTGTTCCACCACTTCAGACATTTTACCGCGATACCCGTCAATCAGTTCACGTTGAAAGTGGACTTCAGGCGCACAAATAAACATAGAGAGTCATTCTTTAGCCGAACCACACGAATGTGGAATGCTCTACCTGATCATGTGTTTCCTCGTTGTTCTGATGTCCAGGCATTCAAGACAAATATACATTGACAATTCTTTTCCTTATCCGCATCCTCTTAATCCGCTGGCACTGTGCTGTGACATTTAAGGGTACTTCAAAAACCCCTTATGTGCGCGCGTTAGTGTAAAAAAAAAATAAAAAATTTCAGCTGGGGCGACGTTGATGCACTAATTGGCCGGTCATTCGAAAAAGAGGAAACAAGCGTGTTATCATCCAATCGACCATCGACCAGCGAGACTCCTCGAAAAGGGAGTTATTGTATTTATTTGTTTAGCTTTCGGCTTTGTACTTGGTGACGGTGCTACTCTGTGAGAGAGCGCATTATCATCTATCAAAATCCATGAATTGACTTTAAACAAATCAAATAAAACACATCTCATTCCCAAAATGTGTATTAAAACTGCATGAATGGTCATTTTGCCAATGTTCAACTCTTTAACGGAGAAATGACGATTTTCAAGTACTAATGATTTGATTTTTTTAATGTAACCGTCAGTAGAAGATGTTGAAAGCTGTGAGGGACGAGTCAAATCTTTGACACTTCATCGTCTTCGAGCGATTTGTACCATAAGTTGTCTTTACCGCTCCGCGAATGGCGATCGACCGGCGACATTTTTCGACCATCTTTCACATACCGTCGACTGGATACAGATCGACCACCCAGCTTCTAAAATTGTTGTCCTTGGTGATTATAATGTGCACAATAAGGCTGGTTGGTACATTCTAACAGAACCGACGATGCTGGGAGGCTGGCGGGGATGTTTGCTGTTAGCCACAACTTGACTCAACTCGTGGAGGAACCAACCCGAATGTCGGATGCCCGAGGTGATTATGCGAACGCCCTGGATCTGTTTTTGACATCCCAACCGAGCACTTATATCGTGGAAGTTGCTGCGCCACTGGGAAACTCAGATCACTGCTTAGTATCTGTCGCGCAACCACTTGCATTTCAAGCGAATAACCGGCCTAGGCAGCTTCGTCATGTATGGAAGTATGGGCCTGCTAACTGGGACGATTTGCGAGATTTCTTCGCATCCTTTCCATGGTGGGAGGTGTGCTTCGGAGCCTCCGATGTTAACGCTTGCGCGGAGTCGGTCACAGAGATTATTCTTCTCGGGATGGAGATCTACATTCCACATTCCATCAAACGAAGTTCATCTGATAAACCTTGGTTTGATAAAAAGTGCGAGCAGATTACAGCGGCAAAAAATAGAGCTTTTAAGCAATGGAGCTCCAATCCTGCCGATGTTAATAGAACGAATTTTGTTAGAATCAGAAACGCGTGCAACCAGGCATTTGATACCGCGAAGAAAGTTCACAATGACAAAGTGACCAATAAACTCCTTCAGTGCCCGACTGGTTCCGGCGCCTCCCGGTCAATGGCAAAAGCTGTCAGCAGTAACTTCACTTCCTCCTCTTTCTCTCCGTTGGTGACAGACAGCGGGACGTTAATCGCAATTTCAGATGATAAAGCTAATGTGTTCGCGAATTATCGCCGGTTCTTGGCAGACTCTTTCGCTTATCTTATGCACGGAGGACCTTTTCTGCCTGCTGGAAAATCGCTCGAGTTCAGCCACGGGGGCATAGCTGAGCAAACTTCGTTCATATGGACCTGTGGCATTTCTAACAGATACACACGCAATACACAAGCAAATACTGAAGAACACCGAACGAAAATCGAATAAGAAAATGCATCAGAGCCGTATACCATAGCGATAACATAACAATTCACATCAGTTGAATATACTTGAGTTTAACAATCGAATTCTAAACACGGCCAGTAGCCTGATGTGTTACGCTTTGGTTCAATTTTTGGTGATTCTAACTGTCGCGTCAGTTCGATTCACACGTTCTTCACTATCATACCAAACGCTATAGACTCTCACAGCAGCTTTGTGACTGGACGAGGAGCTTCCTCAAAAGGCGATCGATCCGCGTTGTTGTGGACGGCGAATGTTCGGATCTGTATCCTGTTAATTCGGGGGATTTGTTGGGGACAACGGATAACAAAGTGTTCAGTTTTGGGGATGATAGTACGCCTGTTTCCTCCTTTTCGAGTGTTCGGCCGAATGGTGCATCTACGTCGCACCGGCTGAGATGTAGACAGATTGACTCTGAATCAGGATCTAGATAAGGTCCTGCAATGGGCAAGGGCCAATCTCGTCGACTTCAATGCAGCGAAGACACAATATACAACATTCACAAAGAAAAGTGGATCAACGGTTCCACAGCTGGCCAGGCCCTCGAATCTGGGGAAAGCTTGAAATTGCTCGGCGTCACGGTCTGTGGGAATGTATCGTGGCATAAACACGTGTCGAACATCACCAGGTCAGCCTCAGGAAAACTGAGCTATCTTTTTAGATCCAAGAAATATTTTACTCCGGCCCAACTTCCTCTCCTGTATAAATCCCAAATTAGACCCGCGCTCGAATATTGCTCTCATGTTTGGAGCTCGACACCTAAACATACCCCCGACCTGCTTGAGAGCATACATAGACACTCGATTCGCCTGATCGGGGACTCAGTGCTGACGTCGAGACTACAGCCGCTATCACATCGAAGGTGCGTAGCCGACCTCTGTCTCTTTTACAGATATTATCACGGGTACTGTTCGGAGAATCGTGGTATTGTTCAACGCAATTCGGTTTACCAGGTGTACCGGTGTGAAGTGAGCGTCAAGATACAAATGTATCGATAGGGAACGTTTGTTGTGAACGAGCCCATATATTTTTTTTACTTGATTGCTATGACATCTGTCAAACATATTTAGTATGCATCAAGTCATTGTACAAGCAACATCTTTTTTTTTATCCTGTTTAAAATGTCGAATTTTGTACCAGAAAATGATGACTTGCGGAAAGCATTCGTTTTTTTTGTTTTCATTTGAAGAAAAGTGCTGCAGAGTCGCATCGAATGCTTGTCGAGGCTTATGGTGACCATGTTCTATTGGAAGCAACATGCAACAGATGGTATAAGCGGTTCAGAGATAATGATTTGCGATATGATGTGCGAAATGAAGAACGTGGAAGACCACAAAAAAAGTTTGAAGACGCCGAATTGCAAGCAATATTGGATCAAGATGACACTTTAAGGCAAAAACAAATGGCACAAATGTTAAGTGTTGCACAACAAACAATTTCTGATCGTTTAAAAGCTATGGGAAAGATCCAAAAGTGTGGAAACTTGGTGCCACATAAATTGAATGACAGACAGATGGAAGGGGCGAAACACCACACGTGAAACGTTGCTTCTACGACACGAATGGAAGCCAATATTGCATGGAATTGTGACGTGCTGAAAAATGGATTTCTTTAAAAAATCCTGAACGCAAAAAAACATGGGTACATCCAGGAGAAGCGCCAACAGCGACTGCAAAGCCTAATGGGTTCGGAAAAAAGACAATGCTCTGTGTTTGGTGGGACCAGAAGGGGTTGGTGTATCATGAATTTCTAAAACCTGGCGAAACTGTTGATGCGCAACGCTACCGACAACAAATGACCAATTTGAACCATGTATTGATCGAAAAACGATCAAAATTGGCGACAAGACACGGAAAGGTAATTTTGTTGCATGATAATGCTCCGAGTCATACAGCAAAACCCGTCAAAGAAACAATAAAAGCTCTCGGCTGGGACGTGTTACCCCACCCGCCGTATTCACCAGCCTTGGCTCTGTGGGGGTTCTTAAAGCTCACCTGAAGGACCCACCATATTTGCACCTCAATCTCCCCGATTAAGAAACATTTCCTTTTCCAAGGACAATTAATGTTTCCAACGCATTACCTAGAAATTCCTGAAAAGAATTTCTCCCACAAGGGCATTCTCCATGCATGAACGCATCGGCAGAAAATTTCCTAAAAGGATTCTCACGCATTCATAATTCATATGCATTTTCCTAGTAGAATTCCGTAAAGGTCAAGCATTATGCCTGAAAGAAAACAATTCGGTTACCGTACCAAGTAACCATCATAATCAGGGATGATTATCTTTCCGGCACCTATTCCCAGCCTAACCATGTGTACAACAATGTCCCCCACATACACATTGGCTGGCGACTCTTTTGTCTAACGACAAAGCAACTCCAAGCAGCTTATTGACGCAGCTGCAGACAGTTAGCGTAATAGTCGCTAAAACCAAATTCTTCAGCACGGATCATGTGCAAACAAAAGAATTCTGTTCTTGCGCAGGCATTCTGGTGATACGATAAACAATCCAAATTGTTTGAAGTATCCCAAATGCATTTAGCATCTAATGAGTTGCTAGTTATTTATTTAGCCGAACTCTCAGCTCATAAATTCCTTTATGCCTTTCAATGTCTCTGAATTCGTTCCTCGTGACCTCGCGACATGAGCAAACAGTGATCTATTAGCCCATTGCTAAAATCATCTCACACACACCAAGAGGATCTTCACTACGAGATCCGGTTCGCTACTCCATAAAGAGAGACTTCACGTCTCTCTTGCAATAGGAAACTCACCCCTTAGCTGGGCCAAATTTCAACCACTAGCGAATTCACACCGCGGAGTCGTAATTCAATCTCCGAAGCGGACGGGTCGTCCGCCATCCACCGTACCAGCACCGGTACGGTGGGTTCTCTAGAAATCGTTTTTCCTTCCCAGTTTTCCGTCCTCTTCGTGATTCGTGTGTCCTTAAATGTATTTCGGAGTTCTAACATTGTGTGAATTAAGTTCGTTATAACAACCCATAATTACGCGATTGTATTCTATTTATCGTTATTTGATAGAACTTCGCAGCAAATATATCAAATGAGAAACTAAGTATATATGTCACCAGCGTTAAGTTTAAATTGTCGCCAGCCGTGGTTAATAAATATCGAGATGCTATTAATAACATTACAAGAGTGTTTTATTTTTGTTGCTTCTGGGTGCACAGTGTTCGGCGGAACTTGGTTTTAGCGGCGAGTGGGTTGATAGTAGAACTCTCGCCCATGCAGGCGTCCCGACTGTCTATCCCACAGCTCCTTCCGACTACTATTTGTTTACATCGATGGGACACGCATTGGCTGAGCAGCATTTCAATTCCTACGAAGAAGTCGAAAATTGGGTCTCCGAATGGTTTGCCTCAAAACACGACCGGTTTTATTGGCGTGGTATCCACAAATTGCCAGAAAGGTGGTCGAAATGTGTAGAAAGCAATGGGCAATACTTCGAGTAAAATGTTTTTTCATCATCATCATCATCATCGGCACTACAACCGGGATCCGGTCTTGGCCTTATTTAACAAATCTCTCCACCGGTCCCGATTTCGAGCCGATGTCATCCAGTTTAGCACTCCCAGGCTCTGGGCGTCCTGGTCTACGCCATCCCTCCATCGCAGACAAGGTCTGCCGCGCTGTCTCCTTCCATACATCCTGCCACAAAGGACTTTCCGGGCAGGGTCCTCTTCGCTCATTCGAGCTAGGTGTCCCGCCCACCGGAGTCTACCGAGCTTGATTTTTCTTACAATATGAGCTTCAAGGTAGATTGCGTACAACTCATGGTTGTAGCGTCTCCGGAATCGTCCTCCCTCACATACGGGGCCAACAATTCTCCTTAAGACCTTTCTCTCGAACGCGGCCAAGAGTTCAGAGTGCTTTTTATTAAGCACCCAGGTCTCGGATCCATACATGAGTACTGGTAAGACCATGGTCTTGTACAGTAGTAGCTTGGATGTTCTGGATAAATTTCGGGATTTAAAGAGCCTTGATAGACCATAGTAGGCTTTGTTGGATTTAATCAGCCGTTCGCGTATTTCTTCTTCCATATTGTTATCGGCTGATACTATTGACCCAAGGTAGTTAAAGGATTGCACTACTTCAAATTCGTGCTCCACTACCCTGATAGTTTGACCAACGTTAGGTCTTCTCTTCGCAGAGGTTGCCACCATGTACTTGGTTTTTCCCTCATTAATGCGCAGTCCCAGTTTTTGTGCCGCCTGCTCGATCTGGGTGAAGGATTCCTGTACCGCCGATTCGGTTCTACCGATGATGTCGATGTCATCTGCGTAGCCAAGTATCTGGCTGGACTTGGTGACAATAGTCCCTCTAGTTGTAACGCCAGAGTCACGGATTGCTTTCTCCAACGCCAGGTTGAAGAGGAGGCAGGCCAGACCGTCCCCTTGTCGGAGTCCATTATAGATGTTTATTGGTTTGGACAGCAATCCCGCTACTTTTACTTGACTAGTTACGTTGGTCATGGTCAACCTACAAAGTCGTATCAATTTATTTGGAATGCCGAATTCTCTCATGGCATTATATAGTTCTACCCTGGCTATGCTGTCGTAGGCGGCCTTGAAGTCTATAAATAGATGATATAGTGGAATCTTAAATTCCAGACATTTTTCCATCGCCTGCCTAAGGGTGAATATCTGATCAATTGCTGATTTGCCTGGGATGAAGCCACACTGATATTGACCAATGATGGCTCTAGCGTATGGGGATATCCGGTCTTGTAGGATAGTGGAGAGTATCTTATAGGCGGTACTCAGCAATGTTATACCCCTATAGTTGCTGCACAGTGTGATATCTCCCTTCTTATGTATGGGGCAAATTATACCACGACACCAATCTTCCGGCATCTCCTCTTGCTCCCATACGTGCACCACGATCTCGTGAATTGCGTGATGTAACGCTGTCCCTCCTTGTTTGATCAGCTCAGCTGGTATGCCATCAGCTCCAGGGGCTTTATTTGATTTTAGCTGTCTAATGGCTTTTAGTGTTTCCTCAATGCTTGGTGGCGGCAGCATTTGGTCCTGGTCTTGCATTGGTGGAGCCTCCAATTCTTCTGTGAGCTGACCATTTAGCAATTCATTAAAGTGCACTTCCCATCGCTCCAGAATGCCTTCAGGATCGGTGATCAGATTACCCTCTTTATCCTTGCAGTAAGTGCAGCGTGGTGTGTACCGCGTCATACTGCGGATTATTTGGTAGAACTTCCGCGCCTGGTGCGGACCTCGCTCTCTACTTTTCTCTATTTCACAGACAAGATTTTTTTCCCAGGCACTTTTCTTTTGTCTGTGAAGTCTTTTTTCAGTTCTTCTGAGCTCTTTGTATTTCTCCTCGCGTACCCGCGTCCTATGAGACTGCTGCATTGCCCGGTATGCAGCATTCTTACGTTCAGTCGCTAGTTTGCACTCATCATCAAACCAGTCGTTCCGATCTCTACGACTACTGCCTAAGATGGAGTTGGCAGTACTAATGACAGTATTCTTAAGGCGTGTCCATTTCTCTTCTACGCCCGGCATTCTGGCCCCAGGACTTACTCTCCCTCCGTCGAGCTCTTCGAGGGCGAGTCTTAACGCATGACCAAAGGTGTTGCTGGTGTTCTCATTGCGTAAGGCAGCCGTGTTGATTCGAACCTGATCCGCGGATGCAATACGTCTCCGTAAGGCAATCCGCGCTCGGAAAACTGTACCAACAAGATAGTGATCCGAGTCGACGTTGGCACCTCGGTACGTTCGTACCGTCATCAGGCTCGAAGAGTGGCGGCGATCTATCAACACGTGGTCAATTTGGTTGCGAGTGGCTCCATCAGGTGATACCCAGGTGGCTTTGTGGATATCTTTACGCGGAAACCTGGTACTCGCAACGACCAAGTTTTTCGATGCTGCCAGTTCGATGACTCGTAGTCCATTGTCATTAGTGTTCTCATGCAAACTATGGGAACCTGCGTAGTGCCTGAAAACCGGCTCCCGACCTATTTTCGCATTCAAATCCCCAAGAACGATTTTCACATCGTATCTTGGGCAGGCATTGAGGGCCCGTTCGACGCTCTCATAGTATTCTTCTTTTTCGTCGTCAGGGGACTCCTCTGTAGGTCCGTGAACGTTTATGAGGCTTATGTTTTTAAATTTGCCTCACACGCGAAGAGTGCATAGCCTTTCATTTATTGCATTAAAGCCGATGATGGCAGGCTTCAGTTTTTGGCTGACTAGAAAGCCTACCCCGAGCACATGGTGTTTTGCGTGACAGCTGTAATAAATGTCATACTCTTTTCTTTGAAAAACACCACTCCCCGTCCATCTTATTTCTTGTAATGCTGTTATGTCAGCCTTATATTCGGACAGGGCATCGGCTAGTTGCTGTGCAGCTCGAGCTCTGTATAGTGAGCGTATGTTCCATGAAAAAATCCTTAAATCGTTTAGCCGTTTTCGTTTCCGTGGTCGTCGTCGTGTATCCGGTCCATATCCGAGGCTTGTTAAATTTGCCATAATAATTCATTTTTACGGGCCTGGTTATTAGCCTTGCGCCAACCTTTCTCAGGATGTCGCTGCATGCATTGGTTCACTACTTGGCGGGTGTCAAAGTAGCTATCCAGGGGTGTCACGTGGAGACTGCATGTCAACTTGGATTGAACAGGGACAAGGATCGTCCTGGCCTTCGCCGGGTTGAAGGCAATCAGAGACTTTGCCCTGTATGTTCGCACCCATCCCCCCAAAATGTTTTTTACTTTCCCAAAAAAAAGACGTTTTTTACTTTTAAAAGGCCTACGATTCAGTCGCAAGGCAGAGACTCTACCATATTCTAGTTGAGCTGGGAGTCCCAAAAAAATATACCGCCCTCATTCAAATTTGCATGAACGAAAACAAAGGGCGAGTCAGAATAGCAAACCACCTCTCAGAACCATTTGAAATCCGGGACGGACTAAAGCAGGGAGATGATCTATCACCGTGTCTCTTTAACCTTGTGCTCGAGTATGTCATCAGAAAGGTACAAGACGACAACATGGCCGGATCATCCCTGAACGGGGTCACACAAGTGCTCGCATATGCGGATGACATCGCCGTTCTGGGCGATAATCTAGAGAATGTTAGTAAAAACTGTGAAATCATCATGCAAGCGGCAGAAGAGATGGGCCTAGAAATAAATGAAGACAAAACAAAATACATGATTACGGCGAGAGCAGGTGGATCTCAGATAACACATATAAACGTCAGAGGTAAGATATTTGAAAAAGTTAAAGAATTTAAATATCTGGGAACGATACTGACGGCCAGTAACGAAATGTCGAAGGAAATTAACAGGAGACTGCATTCCGGCAACGCGAGTTGGCACGCAGTAAGTAAACTGCTGAAATCCAGACTGCTATCACGTAACATAAAGCTCCATGTCTATAGAACCATAATCATGCCGATTGTTCTATATGGATGCGAAACATGGGCTCTCACAAAATGGGAAGAAAACAAATTCCGTGTATTCGAGAATAAAGTTTTGAGGGGCATCTTTGGAGGTAAATATGACGAGGAGGCAGGACAATGGAGGAGACTCCATAACCACGAATTGGAAGAGCTATATCGCAAACCTACAATAGTGAGAGTAATCAAGTCGCGAAGATTAAGATGGCCCGGACACGTGGCGCGAATGGGGAACGATAGGACCGTGCATAGAATTCTTGACGGCAAGCCACCGGGAAAGAGACCGATAGGACGGCCGTGACGGAGATGGGAGGACAATGTTAGGTTTGACCTTGAGGAGATCGGATCGAATGGTCAAGCGTGGAAGGAGAGTGCCCAGGACAGGGAACGATGGCGAAGCCGAGTCGGTGAGGTCATGAACTTCCGGGTTCCTACAGGCCAATAAATAATAATAATAATAATTTACTTTTTAACAAAAAAACGCTCGCTTCATACCGGTACACCTGGTATATGCGCTCCACAAGCCAATCCGACGGATCGCACCAGTTTACGGTTCATATCCCGACGGCGCGAACATCCTTAGATCAGAACTCGTTCGTTCCCACGCAAGTGTTCCCGGAGCGTTACAACCTGCAACTGTTAAAAAAGAACTGCAACAGTTATTTGGTGGCATCTGGGGGCGTCCATTCGGCGCTATAGGTTCGCTTCTCCCGAGGGAAGTGTAATTAAAAAAAAAACGTTTTTTAAACATTTTCAACGATTCGGGACAAGAAATTTCGCTTGAAAGACAAAATTGAAGCCAAACTCTTTGCTCAATTAATTTATCCACAGTAATGTTCTCAGAGCAACATTGAGTACTAGGTCGACAGCTCCTGTAAACAAAATAGTTGACAGAGGGTGCACACATTTGGCTTGGTAATTAAGCAGGTTCTATCAAATTGACAGAAAAAAATTACCAATTCGTTTTAAGCAGTTCATTTAAATAACAAATTCCGGATAGTTTTTGTACAGAAGATATAGAACGATAATCATGCAGATTGTTTTATACAGATGCGAGACGTGGGCGATCACAAAACGTGAATAGAGCAGGTTCCGCGTATTTGAAAATAAACTTTTAATGTGTATCTTCGGCGCTGAATACGAGGAGTGCATAGAACAATGGAAGAAGCTCCACGGTATACCGTATATACCTCAAACCAGCAATAGTGAAAGCCCTTAGTTCGTGAAGGTTGAAATGGGCCGTGCATGTAGTGAGAATGAGCAACGACACAACCGTCCGAAGAATTCTTGACGGAAAACCAACGGGACTCGCACTGTGCTCTGGCAATTAAGTTTATATCAAAATCCACTTTCGACGCGCGTTGATGTCAAAAAATATGTATAGTAGATTTGCTTATTGATTGCGCAAAAATTTGTTTACTTACTAGGAGGCGTTTTTGCTTTTTCTAGAAAACCGTACTTTTATTTTTTATATATAAATTTTTTAAGCAGAGAATCAATATTTTTTTTTGTATATTTGTTCAAATATATTTTTTATTATATTACAAGCCAAAATGATATACGTGTGGTACAGGTAAAACTAAAGTTAACCAAACGAAACCAAAATAATCTTGTAGATGTTGTGTTATTAATGAAATGAATTTCTTTTTGCAATTTTAGGTCCTTGTATATGGTGGCAAAGCAATTGGATGATGTAAAGAAGAATAGTGTGTCAATGTCGCAGCTCTTCGATCATGACATCGAGGATAAACGTTCACAGTTAGTACTCCTTTGCAGGGCAATACTTTTTAAGGATTACCAAGTTGTTGGGAAGAAGGCACGTGAGATACTCTGGCGCAAAGGCTACTACGAGTTTATTGCTTTTGTAAAAAAGAATTGGAATAAGGAACAGAAGGAAAATAATTCAAAGGAAAATTTCCAAAAACTAGAGAAGTTCTTATGCAGTGGAATCGCCAATTATAAACAAATTGCATCCAATATGGAAGACATGTACGACCTGGATTTAAAGTACTTAGTAGACTTTAGTGTATTTTCCGAAAGCATAGATGGTGGGGAATATCGGCGAGTGAAAAACACTGAGGATTATGTTGTAGACAAAAGTCTTGAGGCAGTAAGCTTTGCCTTGGATACCATTCATTCCGCATTGCTGTCTTTAGGCGATCTTCATCGTTACTTTTTGGATTTTAAAATCGATTGCAAACCAAAAATAACCAAAAAACTCGCTGCAAAGTTCTATTACGAAGCATTTAAATTAAATCCAGCTATTGGAATGTCGCAAAACCAACTGGGAACATTATTTTATGGACAAAACTACGATCTGGATTCGATATATCACTATCTCTACTCGCTTGTATGTATCGTCCCTTTTGAGCTAAGCGAGAACAACGTGTGTAAACTCTTCCAATCCCACGCTGACTACTTGGAAAAGTTAGATCCAAATAAGTTAGAATTCAGCTTAAAGGATTTCTATGCACGATTCTATTTGATTGTGGACATCTTTTTCTTTGATAAGGAAGTGCCCGACTTCAATAGCCTCTGCCACTGCGTTCTCATAGACATGAGAAAGATTCTGTGCTCGAAAAATATCAACATCAGCGAGGCCAGCATCTTCAAGATAGTGAGCATACTATTCTTTTGCTTGTCGAAGCTAAAGATGATCAATTCTCAAAAGGTCTATTCATTAAATGCGTTTTTAGTCGCAGTTTGTTCAGATCTCATGGATGCATGTATAGTCAATTTGGAACAAGCCATTCTGTCTAAAGCAAAGGAGCAAGAATTGTTTCAACAAAACTATGCAAAAAAATACGAAGCATTTGATCTACTCGTTCGAAAGAGTCGCTATGAATACAACAACTGGCGTGCAACTGTTGGAGAAACAGAAAAGAAAATCAAACCATCAGATAGCGATGATCCTGAACAGAACGACTCCGATCAAGAAAACAAAACGTCCATTATAGTCGCAAAGAAAGAGAATGATGAAAAAAGTTTGCAAAACTCTACGCGCAGTAGTGATGAAGCCAAGGAGTCGGATCTCAAAACCCCTCTTTCCAATAAAAGCAAAAAACGAAGCATGAAACTTCGTCGACGCAGACGTAAGATTGCTCAGAGCGATGACAGCAGCCATTACGATTCCGAATCCGATATGGACACCGATTTTTCTTCAGATGATGATGAATATTCCGATTTAAGTTGGAATTTCGAGAGCGATTTTAGCGATATCGATGACCGAGAAATTCAGGGCACCAAACAGATGAACAACGATAAACGAGAAGACTCTGAAGACGACGAAATCGAGAGGAATAACTATCCCACATTCTCCGATAATGAAGACATCGTTATTGAGGAGGAGAAGATTATTTACCCAGGAACTGAATTATCTCAAGAAATAGATAGCGAAGAACTGGTCAATGGGTTCGAAGTGCTAAATTTGAACGGCAGCTCATACGCCGGACTTGATTTTAAATCTGAAGTTGAGGAAGAAGTGAAACTGGAAGAACCCCCAAAGAAACTTATCTATCGCAACAAATACACCAAAATTGACCCAAATATTGTTGTTGATTTCGTCCAAACCGAACCTACAATGCGAGCTCTAAAGATTCTCTTCGATTGGCTGAAGACCAATCATGAAATATTATTCGGATGCTACCATTCCAATCCGGAGTTCATCCACAAGATCATGAAACTGCTCAACTATTGCAACATCGATATTTTCACAAGGAAAGTCTTTTTCGAGCGGGAATTTTTGATGACACCCAACATACGGCAAGGGCTCAATGAGCTATTCGACATGCGGGCCAGCATCCCATTGTCTGAGGATTTTATCTTAAAAAATTTCGACCTCTTCCAGAGTACGCAAATTCAATTAGATTGGGAAACTACCATTCGCGAAAAAGTAAGTCCCAACGAAGAGAACATCTTAAGGATCTTCAAAATGGTTGACTTTGGATTTTTCATATGCAAGCAAAAGAAGTTCAACTACAGATTCTGTGTGAGATCACGCAAGTTTATAGAAAACGTTAAAAAGAAGCGGGACGAAAAGAAAGTGAGTTCTTCCCGTCGCAGGGAACTGAGATCGGCGAAAAATTCCCGAAAAAGAGTTGAAGGTCGTACCCGGCGTTATAGTGATAGGAAGAATGGAATTCTTCGCAAGAGCTACACGAGCAATGAAGAAAAAGATACTGTTGAAGAATGCAAAAAAGTCCCTCGCAAAGGATACCTCAGAAATCGCAATGCAACGGAGAAAATTGAGAAGATTTTGTCTAGCAGTGGAGCAGATGAGGAACGTAGCGAGGCTCAAAAGAACGGTAATCATAAAAAATGTGAAGCCATGGGAAAATTATGGTTAAAGAGTGAAGTTGAAACTCTAGAGGAAGAGGTAAGCTTTATCTTTCACTACTTTGAATGATTTATATTTTCGAAATTGTTCTGTTTAAGCTTCGAAGGAATCCTTCACATGTTGTCATGACTCCATTCATCGTCGTTGATGGAAAATCGCTAACTGAATACACAGGCCTGATTAAGAATTTAGTCAAAACCAAGAAGTCTATTATTCTTGTACCGAATGCTGGTAAGATATTTCTTCCTCATCTTTTGTATCTCGGTATGATATTTCTGTGTTTTTAGTCTTCACTGATTTGGATGAACTGAAGAAACGAAGCGAAAACGCAAGAAACGTTATTCGTTGGCTCGAGCAAGAGTTTACCCATGGAAACAGACACATACGTGCCCAGAGGGAACATGAAACCTTAATATTTCCCTTATTGAAGATTCCCAGGAAACTAGGTGAGTTTGAAGCGATTTTTCTTTTACACATAAAACTTGGCAACTCTAAATTACTTACCCACAGGGGCGGCCTTCGCAAATAATTCGGTGTATTGATTAAGCACAAATTAATCAACAGGCGAAAATTCGCCTTAGTGGATCCGATTTTTGTAAAGGGCCGCACCAATGGGTAAGTTTGTAGAAGTGGTACGTTTTATGTATGACATTTCGTCTGCTTAATGACACCCAATATATGGGTTAGGCTTTATAAGCACTTGTACTGTCCAGTACGGTAATTAATTCTTGCAGTGTTGCAAATAGATGGCGTCTTTGAGTATATATCGTCCAAACGAGACACCTGCAAACCTTTCCATTTCTAAAAAAGATCTTCATTTATTAGTTATGTCTTCATTTATTAGTTATGTCTTTATTCATTTATTTCATCTTCCCTAGCTTCTTCCTTTGTCTCTGAATAAGCCTCCAACGGGTCAAACCCTAGTGCTACTCTTTCCCACATCTTGACAATATCCGGCTCTCACTTGGCACCCTTTCCGTGGTCGGAGGTGTACTTTGGAGACCCCTATGCTAACGTCTGCGCGGAGTCGATCACAGAGATTGTTGAGTTCACTTCATTACACTCTCAGAACTAGAGCGCGATAACGAGGTCGACATGGTCTCAACCGTTCTCAGTAAAGCATTCGACAAAATTTCCCACAATCTAATCCTTTTTAAATTATCCGCCCTCGGCTTTGAACCTGGATTGCTGAGATGGATTTCTTCCTATCTAAAGGACAGACTATTCCGTTCTGTTCAGGTCCATAATATCCAACTCCTTCCTTGCCGCCTCTGGGGCCCTCTTCTATTTATACACTTGCCACTAATGACATTGATAAGGTCATTAAAAATTCCAACTTGTCCCTATAAGCTGATGACACTAAGATATACAAGATCACCCAGTCACCACTTGATTCTGCACTCCTGCAATCAGACCTTGACAACTTCTCGGCTTGGTGTGACAAAAATTGCTTTGTACTTAACATCGGCAAATGCGAATCTATAACCTTTTCCCGTAAGCGCATTCACTCATCTTCACATCCACATTCCCTTCATAACCAACCCCTGATCCTTTGCGACAGGGAGATTAACTTCCTCTCTCACATTGATGAGACGATCCGGAACCCCAACTCTGCCCTCGGATTTGTGAAACAATGGTCTAAGGAATTCTCTGAACCCTTACCTTCGCCCGTCCACTGCTTGAATATACTAGTCAAGCATGGTCTCCTTATCACAAGATCTATATCCGTAGAATCTAAAGTGTTCAACGTCGCTTCCTTCGGTTGGTTCTCCCAGGGCTGGATGGGAAAACCCCTTAATCCTTCCCCCGCACATTAACCATCTCAAATTAATCAACCTTTGAGGAGCGGGGTTCTGCCTGACATATGTTCATTCATCGGGTCCTCTCCGGCTCGGTCGACTGCGCCTACCTTCTGAATTTAATTCCTCTGAGCAGAAACCCTCGAAATGCGCGTAATCATCGCCTTCTCTACATTTCCCCTAATCGCACCTGTTATGGTCTGAACGAATCTTTTTCGCGGATGCTGAGAAATGTTAACTCTAATTCCACCTTGTTCGACTTCGACCTTTCTACCCATACTCTAAAGCACCGTCTCATAAACCATTGTCACCAGCAATCTTAAGCGGCACTTCTACACTTTACTATAACTGTTCTGCCGCCCTATTGTTTCCCCATTGCTTCTGGTTGTTTAAATGAGACAATACTGAGAAAACCAGAGAAGATTCAAGGGCACTAGAAATAAGTGCAATGCACATTTTCAACACGCGAATCTCCTTACTGCACATTTTGAAGCCAACTCCACGCTGGTTGATACCACATCAGAATTTGGCGTCCAGCCCCTTTCATGAAATGGAGTTGACTACTCAATGATCCGATGAATAAGGGACTATCTTTTTCTGGCCGTTCAATCCGAGTGGTTCGTGATAGTTTTAAATCTACCTGCCATCAAATTAATCTTCTAATGATGGGCAAAATCAGGAGTCGGCTCGCAGCAAACCCACGTGGGCAGTCACGGGAGACGAGCAAAAAGTTCGATATTGATAAACTAAATAACCTGCGCAAAAGGCTGAATATCAAGACGAACTAACGAATACATTTAGTATCCTAGAGAATGGGAGCAGTGAGGAAGAGGAAACCAATAGTGTGGACCCTATATGGACATCGATCAACGACACAATCAAACAAACAGCCCAAAAGGTATTAGGATTTAGGAAAACAATTAAGTCCAAACCTTGGTTTGACGATGGGTGTAGGGCGAAGATCGAAGAACGTAGACGACTTAGAGTGATCCACTTACAAAGATATGATGAAGTCAACGCAGAAAGATACGCGACGGTTCGGAAAGAGACAATGAGACTCTTCAAACGCAAAAAATGCGAATGGGAGAAGACTCGGATTGAAAAAATCGTAGAAAACGCCAGAGCAAATTTCATCAGAGGTATGTATGTCGGCATAAATTCAATTAGAAATGGCTACCAATGGAGAGCCAAAGTAATTCGAGTCACAAACGGTTGTCTGGTCACAGAAACAAACAATATCGTGACTAGATGGAAGCAGTACTTTGAAAACCTGCTCAATGTGCGCACCCATCAACCACAAATAAACGCACCAGACGTATATACAGCCTAGCCGCAGATCCCAGACCTCTTTTTCAAGGAAGTTATAGACGCAATAAATCGATTGAAAAACAACAAGGCTCCCAGAGTCGACTGCATACCGCAGAGCTTGTGAGGCATGGAGGAAAGCAACCGCTCGAAAGATCCACCAGCTCATCAAAACAATATGGGATAAGGAAGTCACTCCGAAAGATTGGAAAACCTCAATAGTCGGCCCCATTTAAAAAAAAAAAGGCGACAGATCTGACTGCTAAAATTACAGAGGAATACCATTGCGCCCAACCACATACAAAATACTAACAAATGTCATACTGGCGAGAATCACACCGTACGGAGAAAAAATAATGGGAGACTACCGGATTCCGTAGGAACCGGTCAACAAGCGATCAAATTCACAATAAGGCAACTGCTGGAAAAGAAGTGGGAATGTGGAGAGGCGTTTCACCTACTGTTCGTTGACTTCAAAAAAGCCTACGACTCAGTCGCAAGGGAAAGACTCTACCAGATTGTAGTTGAGCTGGGTATGCCGAAAAAGTATGCCACCCTGATTCAAATCTGCATGAACGAAAACAAAGGGCGAGTTAGAATAGCAAACCACCTCTCAGAAGCATTTGAAATCCGGGACGGAGTAAAACTGGGGGATGGCCACTCACCATGTCTTCTTAACCTTGTACTCGAGTATGTCATTAGAAAGGTACAAGACGACAACATGGGCGGATCATCCCTGAACGGGGTCACATAACTGCTCGCATATGCGGACGACATCGCCGCTTTGGGCGATAATCTAGAAACTGCAAGTAAAAACTGTGAAATCATCCATCATGCAGGCGGCAGAAGAGGTGGGCCTAGAAATAAATGAAGACAAAGCAAAATACATGATTACGGCGAGAGCAGGTGGACTTCAGGGAACACACAAACGTCAGAGGCAAGATATTCGAAAAAGTTAAAGAATTTGAATATGTGGGAACTATACTGATGGCCAGTAACGAAATGTCGACGGAAATTAACAAAAGACTACACTCTGGCTGTCAGTAAGCTGCTGAAATTTAAACTGCTGTCACGTAACATAAAGGTCCGTGTCTATAGAACCATAATCATGCCTATTGTTCTATATGGATGCGAAACATGGGCTCTCCGCGTATTCCAGAATAAAGTTTTGTGGAGTATCTTTGGCGGTAAATATGACGAGGTGGCAGGACAATGGTGAAAACTCCACAACCACGAATTGGAAGAGCTATACTGCAAACCTACAACAGTGAGAGTAATGAGGTCGCGAAGATTAAGATGGACCGGACATGTGCCGCGAATGGGCAACGATAGCACCGTGCGTAGAATATTTGACGGTAGACCAACGGAAAAGAGACCGACAGGACGGCCGCGACGGAGATGGGAGGACAATGTTAGGTTGGACCTTGAGGAGATCGGATCGGCTGGTCAAGCGTGGAAGGAGAGTGCACAGGACAGGGAACGATGGCGGAGTCGAGTCGATGATGTCATGAACTTCCGGGTTCCTACAGGCCAATAAGTAGTAAATTACATCTCTCTGGAGCGGCGAACCTATAGCGCCGAGTCGGTGCCCCTGATGCCACCAAATAACTGTTGCAGTTCGTACTGCAATGCGTACAGTCGTAAAATCAACTCCGTTATTTGGTCAGACGCATCAAAACTGCGATACACGTACTCGATATGATGCAAAAACAAGCAATGAAAGCCGTAGATCGTTCAATTATGTAGACGTTTTTATAGGTATTATCACGGTCGTTGCTTAACTCAACTTGCTGGATGTGTTCCGCCTCTCCAGACATTTTTCAACCATACCCCTCAATCTAAGATAGCGCATCAGTTGTTGAAAGTCAACTTCAGGGACACGAACAAACAAAGACAGTAATTATTTAGCCGAAACGCACAAATGTGGAATGCGTATCGTCTAAGCCTTTAAGACCAATATGCATAGATACCTCCTTTCCTTATCCACTACCCCTTTTCCGTTCGCACTGTGCTCTAATATTTAAAGATACTTCAAAATTCGCTTTTATTCGCTCATTAGTATAAATAAAACTATTGTTGACAACGTGCACAGAAGTACCTACTTGCCTTCTCAGTTCCTGTTCATCACATGAATGAGTGTTCTGCGGTGTTGCTTTCTTTCTCCTCCGTGTAACATCGTGGTTAAAAGTCGCCGTTGTGAAGGATAGTGCGATGGCACTTTCCACTAGTTGGTGCTCTACAAGTCGAGAATCCATTTCGATAAAAATTGTCTTCTAGAACTTCGTTCATCTAATAGTCTCCGTGGCCTGCTGGAAGAGTATAGTCTCGGCCTTTATGTGCTGTAATTTCCTGTATGGCGTAGACAGTTCTCGAACCTCTTTCCACTTCAGGTCGAAGTATGTTACTGATGTTCCCTCTTTGGATCCCAGCATGCTTTGATCGGGGTGAAGTTATCACTCATGTTAGCTTCAGCCTCCAACAAGCGGTTGAGAAAAATAAACAACGGTTGCTCCTCATCGCGATGACTATGGTGGTATATGAACCATCTATGTCACTTGGATGGCCGCGTCTTGTTAGTCATCTCCTTTACTGTATCCAGTGGTATTGCACTCTTCCCAGTGCTCTGGTGGTGATGATGATGAACTGAGTTCCTCAAGCAGCTAGCGAATATAAACACCTAACTTGGGTATTCCGTAATTCGTGGCAGGGCTTTGAGACGTCAATTCCACCAAAGCCAAAGCTCCTGGTCTACCGAAGCATGTCACCAGTCTTTTCATAACATCCTTGACCCAAACCAAGATCTCCGCGTGAGTAAAGCGGGCGCCGTATCTCCGAATGATCTCTTGAATTCCTACAGGCACCGATAAGGTATGACAACTCGATTACCAGCATTGAAATAGTTAGCTCCACCAACCTTTGAAATAGCTGCGCTTTCACTTGACCCTACTCCCGGATGTTGCACTTCTTTTCGGCTTCGTAACTTGGAATACTTTGGTCTACCTGGACTGCCTTCAATTGCGTGAGCCACGATCAGATCTGGCCACGATGCTCTTATTCACCGATCTTGCCCTCTGTTTCTGAGTTTGATCTTAATAGCTCAAGTTCTGTTTGTGCCATCCTGCGCAATTTCCAGCTCTTGCCTGTTGGCTATCATTGCTGTTTCAGCTCCGCGCTTCTCCTTTGCGACCTATCTGATCGTGTGTTTATTTTTGCGATGCTTCTTTTAACTGTGGAGCGAAGTTGCGAATCGTGCACCAATATCGCTTTATTTATTTTCGGTAATGCAGGCCAGCTGGTACCATAGGGTGGCTTGTTGGCGCGAGGTCGTTTTGTTCTGGTCTGTTGACACACAGTGGTGCCCTTCTATGGATTTCATTGAAAGAGACGTGTTGCACGTTGCAACTAGTCATGATGCTTGGAAGTAACTCTCCGCACTCTCCACTTGACGTATTATACACAACCTCTGAGCTGGATATTGATTACGTTTGGCTGTGGGACAAGAAATACTAGAGCGAATCCAAGAGAATAGTACAACAGTTCTTGATCCCCAATAACAGAAAAAGTACTGCAGAGAAGAGGACCGATAATAATGGGAAGAACGAAGATAAACGAAGATGGTCGACGAGCCAGAATAACAATAACCAACTTCAAATTAAATTGAACGAACAAATCAAAAGAAATATTTCAAATAATCCGTGCCTGATAACCTCGAGTTAAGTCCAGTATTATTCGAACGACATAGTTTAGACAAGTCATTACGATCACCAAGCGGAGAGGCAGCCGAAGCTGAAGCCGAAGCCTTAACAGGTGTCATGGTGAATAGGATTAACGCAAAAAAGGAAAATATATCTCAGTTCCATGAAAGGCACGACGAGGTTTTGAATCGAATGGATTTTATTGTATTCCGCAATTAACTCGGCCACTTGAATTGAATATTATAAAAGAAACACAAACGAGAAAGGAGGGAATTAAAGGGAACAAAGGCGAGCTAGATAAGAGCAACACGACAGCAGTGCTCCAAAATCAGTTGAAAATAATTTGTTGTGTATCGTCCGAAGTACGCGCGCGTCAAAAACGATCATCGGTACCTTAACAAAGGAGGAGGTGCAGGAAACTTGTGGCAAGTTGATGGCAAATCTTGGTGTTGTTCCGGGCAGTTTATTTGCAGCAGTTTCCCTGCAAACCAACCATAATACAGGTTTCGGAATTGCGTCAACGATTCGTACGAAGTATAACCCCAACACAAGCACAGTGAGTAGGACCAATTATATTCAGCGAATATACATAAACAATGAAGTAGCTTGAATTATACATCAAATATTAACTCCGACTTTAATTTACTACACCAGGAGTTTGTTTCCAACAACAGTATATCAGGTGTATGCATACGTAATTTTCTAGGGATATTCATTTTTTTTTATTCAAAATATTGGCCATCGGCTTCAACACATTTCGCCCATCGTTCAGGTAATTAATGAATAGCGTTGCGGATGCACAAATACATGTACCGGGGGGAATCTAGTACGTTCACCGTCTAGTACACTCCCCGACCAGCATATTCATATAATGAATAGCATGCCAGAA
Source organism: Microdon myrmicae (assembly GCA_963931805.1). Taxonomy (NCBI): domain Eukaryota; kingdom Metazoa; phylum Arthropoda; class Insecta; order Diptera; family Syrphidae; genus Microdon; species Microdon myrmicae. Next base: position 25,700,557 of record OZ007496.1, read on the forward strand.
AAACTGCTTGGCTTTCGCTGCAAACCATTCGTCGAATCATTTTCCAACTTCCTCGAAATCGCTGAAGTGCTGCTCTGCGGTCACGTGCCCTATTGATGCCGACAGGTGATAGTCAGATGGCGCCATGTTTGGGGAGTACGGTGGGTGCAGAAGGACGTCCCACCCAAACGATTTCAAGGTGTCTTTCGCTAGTTTTGCTGTGTGAGACGGCGCGTTGTCGTGTAACAAAATCGCTTTGCCATGTCTTCTGGCCTATTCCGGTCGTCTTTCGATTAATTCGTGGTTCAAATTAATCATAATACACAATATCGCTCTGGCCCCACCAGACACAAAGCATGGTCTTCTTCCCGAAGCGATTTGGCCTTGGTGTTGAAGGACCGGCTACGCCAGGTGAAAGCCACGATTTTTTCCGCTTCGGGCTTTCAAAACAAATCCATTTTTCGTCACCCGTCACAATTTGATGCAAAAATGACTTCCCTTCGTGGCGTTGAAACAGCATTTCACAAGTGACTTTGGAGTTTTCCATTTGACGTTCATTCAAATCGTGTGAGACCCATTTACCGAGTATATTGATCTTTCCCATTCCTCGTAGACGTCTGCTGATTGTTTCTTGTGACATGTAATGCGTCTTCTAATTTCAGTTGAGTTTGAGATGGGTTTTGGCGGATTTTCGTGTCTTTACTTCGCAAGAAGTGTTCCGCCGGCACCAAAGAATTTCTGCACACAAATGAAACGCAGAGATATTTCGATTTAATTTAATTTTATTTTATTGTCACATATAGTCCGTTACACAACTGGGGATTGAATACGCTAAAACATCCGTCGTTGGTCTACAAAGTTTTTCTCTGTCAATTACTTGTGAAACAAAAGGAAACACAATCAAACTCTTTCAGATCCCTTCGACCGAAAACAAGTTGTTCGACACTCAACGTTACTCTTAGAAACGACACCAAAATAAAAATCCACGACACTATCGATACTTTTCGGGACTTGGTCTTGACACCACCGTACGCGCAATTAATCTTCTTCGTCTGGTTCTCGATTTCGACTGTTCTATTTTAATTTTCCTATCCATCCTATCTGTATCTTATCTTCAAGAGAAAATTTCCATTTTGGTTTTTAATTCCAACTTCTTATCGGAATCTTGTTTCGAAGGATCAAGGGTGCCGCCACTTCTTTCCCGATCCTATCATGAGCTTTGTTTGCGTTACCCATCTGGCTTACGACAACAAGAGTTTTTGTGTGCTTCAGATCGGTTACAAAGGAACCCTGGGATTTGGTTTGTAGATCGCATTTCCCAGTCATAAACATCTAGCGTGGGATCGGCGTTACGATGTTTATGATTGCAAGAATTGTTGGTCGGCGGGCGAATCGCTAGGCCTTTGTATGCGCACGTGCGCTTGTCGGTTTGAGATCTTGCGAGGCATTTATGGTGCTAATTGCTATTAGCTACATGAGGAGATTATTCTGTTTGTTTTCAGAAAAATGCGTTTAATGGATGAATCGAATGGATGCATTGGATGGATGCGTTGAATTCAATATTAGGAAATTTTGAACGTTAAGTTCGATTGATTTTTACTATTGAATTAAATGTTGGGGTATTTCGAATGTTTCCTTTTGTTTCAGACGGATGTAAGGACTTTCGGGAAACGTGTCTGTGGGCACGTGTAATGGATATAGGTGAGTATGTTCCTTGGTGGAACGACGATATCTCAACCTATAGTGGGTTGTAGAACCGCCACAGGGTCGTTATCCAATAACTCCTGGAATTGCTCGTCTTTACATTTTTGTGGTCTGCCAGAGCGCTCACTGTCTTTCACAATGAAATCACCACTTTTAAATTGTCGAAACCATGTCTCACATGTTTTAATTGATGGAGCGTGTTCACCATATGTTTCTACCAACAAACGATGACTTTCAACAGGCTTTTTCTTTTGATTAAATAAGAAAAACAATGCGTGCCGCAATTTTTGTTTTTTGTTTTTTTCAGGCCCAAAACTTGACAATATCGCTGAACGATAAAACAAAGACGCTAGTTTTTAGCGGACTCAACTTGTGTGTGTTTGTAGTTAAATCGCAGACGAACAAAATGACGTATGCGTCAAATTAATACGCTGCGGACTTTTCGCTGGCGCTATCTCTTAGTTAAACAGGAAAAAAGTATGCATACACCGGGTACAGTCCACGAACAGCACGCCACCACAACACAGTAAAAAACAAGACTTGTGTTACACCCTTGAATGACCCAACCCAAGCTTATCAGCGAGGGGACTTCTTTTTGGAGACTATCCTTAGTCTTCTTGCAAGTAAAGTCCTCAGTTGCTTTACCCCATGAATGCTCGAATCTTCTTAACTTCCTGTTTCGAGTCTCAACTTGTTGATTGTCTAGAGTTCGATCAGCCTTTCTCGAATGAAAGTTTAAATTTGCTTTTGTTGTTTCATTCTTTTGTTTTGATTTAAAAAAAAAAAAAAAACTCAGTATTTTTGATCACTCCGTTAATTATTTTGTATAAAAATAAAAATTTTCATAAATCTTTCCAGATCGCGAAGGAACAATTTTCGTTCAAATCGCCCAATTCTGCAACTATCTTGTGGCCAATCACACGAATGAGAATGGTGATTACCAATCCAACGTGGTCACCTACTTATCTGGTGATTTTTTGAACGAGAAGCGCCAAAATAACTTCAGTTTCACTGGCATCCTGGACACCATACCAGTGCGTCACTATCAAATCTCCAATTTCTACGCTAGACTAAAACTCAACAAAAAATGAAATTGGCTAAGCAAAGCGGTAAAAGACATAGAAGAATTTAATCCATCAAAGACGAATTGCAACAGAAGACAAGTTTTCCAGAACTTTAAGGCGAAACGTTGAAGTACACCCCATCTGCGTGAGCATGGTCTACCACAATTAAAATTCAACAACTAAATTACATGCCGATGGCTAAAACTATAACGTATCCATACACAACCAAAATGGAAACCAATCAACAGCTTGCAACATCTATGTGTACACAAATGCGGAAAAAAATTTTTGTTTTATAGAAGAAGACCACGTGGCAGAAAGGACGACGGGAAAGACAGAACATATATGCGATTGTGTGTTGGCGAATGGTGGTGCTGCTCTCCCTTGCAAACGGTTCACGATTGTAAAACAAAAATTTTACTTTCAAAATTTTTCATGGGAAATTTTCATAAAACTTTAGAAAAACCTAAAACAAACGAAAAGAACATACTATATTCGATCATATATTGGAGCAGAGGAGTGGTGCACGGGTCTTGCACCCACTGTCACTCGGTCGCGAGTGATGGGGTAGATGTGGATATTCCCAAAGGCATGTGTCCTCTCCTCTTTCCTGTAGATGTCATTTCTATTTAATATTCTCCCTACTAATGATACACATTACATTTCATGGAATGGTAATACTTTTCGCCACCCTATAAGTCAATTTCAGGCTTCTTAAGTTCATACATCTTTTATTTAATTAAATTTCCCACATCAGCGTCTTGCTATTAGATCGCCTTTAACACTTATTCATATCTTTTTATAATTTTACACAACACTTAAAGTTGAAATATTATTTAATTTTTAACTAAAATTCTGGTGTGTAGGTAAATTTCAAGAGAACTATCGATTATACAAAATCCCAGTGGCATATTTTCTCCCTTTATTGCTTATTCCATGAAATTGCTTGTAGTTAGTAATATCTGCTCATACACTATCTTTATTTTTCGTTTCAAAATTCATCCAGCCAAACAATTCGACATCTCCTCCTCCTGCATGTGAGGATGGAGTGGAATGTTCATATTATTTGTGTTTAGTTTTCTCCTCTTTTAAACAATTTTTGTTTTGTGTCGAAATAACATAAAATTTGTGAAGCTAAATAACAAAACAACTTTAAAGCATATATGCTAAATAAAATGCATTGCAAAAAGAAATACTGAGGTGTTTTATTAAAGGCTAGAACTTGGGTTGGTGAGTGGATCACTTCCTCCACTTCTGATTTAGACATCAATTGGATTGCCATTTGTACTTTACAATTGGGTTGGAGATATTGAATCCTGTGATTGCTTTTAGTTTATAATGGCACATTCTGATGAAGAAAAAGCCACAACAGTTCAAGTATTTTAGATATCAATTGCCGGTAAAGGGTAAGTATCGTATTTTCATTTAATATTGTTTTAGCTGATTTACTGAAACCAGAAACCATGCTATTGTGAATTGAGCCACCGATCAGTAACCATGTGGTTTTTGGGAAATCATTGTTACCAGTATTACTTTGGTTCGCGCCTCTACTAAAAATATTCATAGAGGGCGGGTGACACACGCCATCCAATACATTGGCATGTACCCAAAAGCATGAGTTTTTGTCTCATAGACCACGCCCCTACTGGGAAATTATAAATTCCAAAGTGTTGCGATCAGTTGAGTATGATCGCCTGGTACATCGATCTCAAGGTGCAGACATTTTACCGAAGACTGATTTTGACGAAGACCATGGAATTCAATGGAATTTACAAACGAAAGAGGAAGCGAATTTGAGGGAAATCGTATGAAATAATTTCAACATTCTTTATTTTCATCGAAATTTTGATTCTCTAGTGTTTGTATCAACAGCTTGTTCATTAAAGGAATATACAGGAAGTGTTTTCAGTTGAATTCAGTTTGAGTTTTTTTCTATAGGCTGAAGGACAAAATGGATTTCCATGGAACTTAAATAGTTGTATATGTTTTTGTCGCAGTTTACCGCGCTGCGTTACTTACGTGCAATAGTATTCAAGGTTACACCAACAAAAGGCAATGGTTTAAAGAATATATATTTATTTTTGTTGCGAACAAGGCTCGACCACAGCGAAAACTAGACTGATCTCAATAACAAACGAACATTTACATTACACCTTCCTGCAGATGGTGCATACATTTAGTTAGACAAAACAAAAGGTACGATTCCAAGAATTTTACAATTAATAGGCACAAGGACAAAGATTGAAGACACATTTGAGTAAATTGGTGTATAGAAAAAATGTTCTTGGAAGGACTACGTCAGTAAAAGGTAATTGAGGATGAAAATATTTGTTCATACATTAAAATTCTGGGAAGAGCGAGTGTACGAGCAACTAAAACAAAAAAAGGACAAATGCGTTGAGCACGATGCAACATGCCGCCCGCCTTGAACAACCAAGTTCAATCTGATGTGGAGTCGTCTTCTGCTGCACAATCGATGGGGAGAGGACAAAGTTTCTTCACACAGCGTTTGTATTCTCCGGTGTTAGTCCGTAGGTTAACCACTCGCACAATTCCTTCCTTGCCGGGGTGAGTGGCGGTAATGCGTCCAAGAGCCCATTTTAACGGCGCCAAATTTTCCTCAAAAATGAGCACTAATGCCCTGACCTCGAGATTGACTTCATGTCGCCGGGATCCACCTAATTTAATCAGCTGCTGCAAATATTCTTGATGCCAGCGCTTCCAGAAGTGTTGATTTAATTGTTGGGCATGTTGCCAGGCAGATAAGTAGTTGACTGACGTAAGCGTGTGGTCTACCCGTGGAAAAGATGTCAAGGGACTACCTATAAGGAAGTGAGCGGGAGTTAAGGGTTGGAGATCATTGTGAGCTGAGGACATGGGGGATATGGGTCGGGAGTTTAATATTGCCTCTATTTCAATGATATATATATATATATATATATATATCTGGCGCAAGGCTAATAACCTTGTCCGGAAAAACAAATTATTATGTAGAATTTAACAAGTCTCGGATAAGAACCGGATACCGGTGGAGAGACTTGCTAAATAAGGCCAAGACCGGATCCCGGTTGTAGTGCCGATGATGATGATGATGATATATATATATATATATATATATATATATATATATATACATATATATATATATATATATATATATATATATATTTATATATATATATATATATATATATATATATATATATATATATATTTATATATTTATATATATATATATATATATTTTTTTTTTTTTTTTGTTTTTTTGTTCATTAACAGGCGTATTAAAAATAATACAAATAATGTATATGATTCTAATTACTCGTAGGTTAGCAAAGTATCACCCACGGTTCTGACTAAGTGATGTTTAAAAGACAACAGCGGCTTCCCAAACTCCCCCAAAGTGTGGAGCGCTCGGCGGGATGAAGTGCCATTTTATCCTTTGCTCACTACAGAAATTAAGTATGGGGCCTTGATGCTCTTTAGAATTAAACAAGTCATAAAGCTCGTTGAGCTCGTTTTTGGCCCCGACGAAATTGGTTCCATTGTCGGTGTAGTGTAACAACATGGCCATGAAATGACCATGAAGAATAATATCAAATGAATCAACTGCCCTTGTCACAATTAGCAAGTGTCACGTAACCAGCATTCGTTGTCGACAATAATTCAAGGTCGATTCATTTCATTGAGTAAAAGCTTGCCACTAGCGAGTGATTCACAAATTAATTGGGTCAAATCGTGTCATTGTTCTTACACTATGCGCCAAGCTGGTGATAGAAAATAGAATAGCATGATAAGCAAATTGTATTGAGTGAATTATGAATTAAAAATTGTTGGAAAGGGCAACGCTTACAGACTGTTCTGGTAACAACCTTAGTAATTCTAGCGCCGGATAGGTGGCGCTTAGGTCAACGAGCAGGGCATACATAAACAGCGGCACCGATGACTTTCTCTCTCTGTCCTTTCGCCGCTGGACCTGTCATCAACACAATTTAATTTAGCTTAAGACTAAAATATTAACTTCTCATTTGTAAATATCATTCTTACGAATAAAGTATCATTTCCAACAGGTGTTGGGCCCAGGCTAACGCCGGAATAAATAGCGAGGTAAAAGCACGCAACACGGAACACGTGGCGACAACACGCGAAGACCCAAAAGTGACGCCAAGTAATCGGCACGATGCAGGACGGAACGAAGACAAATATCCCATTGTTAAACGGAGGAAACTACATACCCTGGAAGACAAAACTCAAAGCAGTACTGGTTCGAGATGAGTTATGGGAAGCGGTGAGTGAGCCGGCACTCACGCCGAAAGACACCGAGTGGAAAAAGAAAAACAACAAAGCCATGGCATACATAACTCTGAGTGTCGAAGACAGTCAGTTAGTGCACACCCAACATACGGAAGAAGCGTACAAAGCGTGGCAAGCGCTAATAAAGAAGTACGAACGTTCAACGTACGGAAGCAGGCTATATTTGAGAAGGAAACTGTACGGAATACAGTACAAAGGCGGGCCAATGAGTGACCACGTGGACGCCATCATGACAGTGATTGCACTGCTCCGAGGATCAGGCAAGCCACTCGAGGATGAGGAAGTCGTAGCTATTCTACTGGTGATTCTTCCGGAATCGTACTCGGGGCTAGTCACTGCGCTCGAGGGCAGTGACGAAAAGGATCTCACAATCGAGTACGTAACAGGGAAAATTATGGACGAATACCAGAGAAGGACAGAATCTCAAGGCTCGAGCAGCGGGGGTTCAGAAGTGGCTCTCAAATCAGCAGGTCCAGGTAAACGTGACCTAAAGAAGGGACGTCTCGACAAAGGTTCAAACTTCCAGTGAGAAAGGAAGGACAAACAGGAAACTCGTACATGCTACCATTGCCAGAAACCAAGACATCTGAAACGGGATTGCAAATGATACAAAGCAATGAAGGAACAAGCCAGGGCAGGAATAGAAAAGTCAGAGACGCCGAGGGCTGACGCCAATCAGAACCAGTTTCTCTTCCAAGCGAGAGATGACACGAGGATCCAAGACGGCGGACAAGATGGCTGGCTCGTGGAGTCGGGAGCAACGAGCCACATGACAAACAACTCAGCCTTTTTCGACGGCATCCGGGACTTGAACAAACCAATTTATTTGGCGGATGGATCAAAAATAATGGCAACTGGGATAGGAGATGGCTACCTACCATGCATCGTGAAAGACGGTCAAGTCCAGAAAGTAAGGCTGACAGATGTCCTGTACATTCCCAAACTCGACGACAGTTTAATTTCAGTTCGGAGAATCATCGATAAAGGATACGAAATAGTATTCAAGGATAACGGATGCCAGGTCCTTCAAGGAAAGGAAGTAGTAGCTGAAGCAGACAACGACGGCGGTTTGTACAGACTGAAATTGGAAGGAGTAAAGGAGCAGGCACACCTGACCAGAGAAGCAGCGTGCATCCACGATTGGCATCGGCGATTAGGGCATCGAGACTTGGCAGCTATCAGACAAATGGCTGGCTCTGGACAGATACGCATCTCTCCCTGCAAGTGTGAATCAACTTGTGAGAGCTGCATCAGAGGAAAGTTGACCCAGAAGAAATTCCCACATGCACAGAGGTGAGAAAGGAAACCAGGGATGCTGATCCATTCGGATCTGTGCAGGCCGATGCAGGCACAGACACCGAGCGGAAACAGATATTTCCTAACCCTCATCGACGATTTTTCTCGTTTCACAGTCGTCAGGCTAATGAAATCAAAAACCGAGGTAACCGATGCAATTAAAGATTATGTTGCAGCAATCGGAAACAGATACGGCAGAAAACCAGTGGCAATCAGGTCGGACAACGGAAAGGAATACGCCCCCAAGGAATTGCAAGACTTTCTTCGGCGAGAAGGAGTGGAGCAGCAGTTCACGGTCGCATACACGCCACAGCAAAACGGAGTGGCGGAACGGAAGAATAGGACGCTGGTCGAATCCGCGAGGTGCATGCTGTTTGAAGCTGGACTGGACAAACGGTTCTGGGGAGAAGCAGCGCTGACACCGATATACCTGCAAAACAGGATGGCGAGCAGAAGCATCGACAAAACACCGGTAGAACTGTTTACAGGTGAAAAGCCAGACCTGTCGCACGTAAGAACCTTTGGCTCCAAGGTTTTTTCGTTCATCCCAAATGAAAAACGAAGAAAGTGGGATGTCAATGCACGAGAAGGAGTTCTGGTGGGGTACCATGGCAACACTACAGGATATCGAGTTCTGGACCCGTCAACGAACGAGACCTGGATTAGCAGATCAGTCAAGATCATCGAGAACTCAATCGAGCGAAAGAAGAGCTGCCATGAAAAGAAGAAGAACAAGAAGCTACCAGAGCGATACGTCACATACGAGATGCCAGACAGTGAGGAACCAGAAGGAGAAACCGACTCTGGGGAAGAAGGCCAAGACTCAGATGGAGAGACAATAGACTTGAGAGGTCAGGAAGAGCAAAGGAAAGGCGATTCCGCAGACGAACAATTTCAAACATCCCCATCAGTACAAAGAAGAGTTTCTCAACGAAGCAACAAAAATGTACCACCACCGAGGCTGGGGTACAAGGTGGGAGCCTGCATCGTAAGAGAACCAAAGGATTGGAAAGATTTGTTACAAATGTCACCCAGAGAGCAGAACCCGTGGCGAGTGGCAGCCGAAGAAGAGATGAAGTCACTGAACGACCACCAAGTCTGGGAAATAGCAGATCTTCCTCCAAACAGAAAGGAAGTTTCGTGCAAGTGGGCTTTCAAGGGCAAGACCGATGGCAATGGAAAAATCTACACCCACAAAGCTCGCTTGGTTGCGAGAGGGTTCTCGCAGCGGTACGGCGAAGACTACGACGAGACGTTTGCTCCCGTGGTCAAACACGAGACAGTTCGAGTCCTACTCACACTGGCAGCGCAGCAGAACCTTCATGTCCGGCACCTGGATGTGAAGAGTGCGTACCTGAACGGCGAGCTAGACGAAGAGATTTTCATGGAGCAGCCCGAGGGATTTGTTATGCCAGGACAGGAGAGGAAGGTGCTAAGACTCAAAAGGAGCCTCTACGGTTTGAGGCAGTCGGCAAGGGTCTGGAATTTGAAGGCAGCGGCAATCCTTGGTAAACTGGGTTTCAGCTGTGGTTGTGCAGACAGGTGTCTGTACTTAAAGGAAGAAAAAGATGGAAGGATGTCCTACATTCTACTCTACGTTGATGACTTGCTGGTGGCCGGAGTAACGCCTGAGGTGACAAGAGCAGTGAGCAAGCAGCTGAGCAGACATTTCCAGATCAAGGACTTGGGAAACGAAGCCATTGGCCGGGGACCGGTTCGGGGAACTTGCAGAAAGACTAGGACTGCATAGACCGGAACATTCTGAAGCGAGAAGGGGTGTTGGAAAGGGCAACGCTTACAGACTGTTCTGGTAACAACCTTAGTAATTCTAGCGCCGGATAGGTGGCGCTTAGGTCAACGAGCAGGGCATATATAAACAGCGGCACCGATGACTTTCTCTCTCTCTCCTTTCGCCGCTGGACTTGTCATCAACACAATTTAATTTAGCTTAAGGCTAAAATATTAACTTCTCATTTGTAAATATCATTCTTACGAATAAAGTATCATTTCCAACAAAAATGAAATGGCTTGTTAAGCAAAATTGTATGAGTAGATTAAGAAATTTGTGAATAATTGAGCGGTTGATTGGGAGTATAAATACCCCAGCAATTTCGAAAATAAATCAATCAAAAACCAATCGTGTATTTGATTAACCAACTGTGGCGATTTCGCCATCCAATTTCAGCGGGCTGCGCTTAAACAGCAAACCATAAGGGAAGCTTTGTCATAGAACATCACAGATTACGAAGGTTATATCTTTCCAGCCATTACCCTTAAGGGTGATCATATACATATCATTACATAGCAGCTTCGTACAATAATAAAACGAAGTCTTACCATTTCATAACGACAAAAACCCCCTTGCATTACATGGCGACCCTGCCGCCACGTGTATTACATGGCAACCCCACTTACATTACATGGCGACCCTGCACTGATCTGGAGCCTTCTTGATCGTTGCCTACACTGATCTGGAGATTCTTGATGAGATCCTGCTATTATTACCTGAAGTAGTTTATACCCCATACTATGCTAACTTCATACGAAGCAGCGGACCAGAACCGAATGGCGGTTTATTCGCGACAACAATTAGACGAGTTTTTTTTGCAGTATAGAAGGACCACTGGTATACACGAGCGAACATGATGACAATTACATACCAGAACGTTCACAAAGCTAATTGTGTTACCAAATGAAGTACGAAAGAATTGGCAACCCCCCTCATCTTCGAATTACCCCAGATGGACGAGCAACCAATATACTTTCTTCCCAGAAACCTTGGACGATTCCCTAGCAGAACAGAAATAAATCATGTTTAAAATGACAAACAAAAAAAAAAAGAAAGAAAGAAAGAAACAAATCAGTAATGATTATATAGTATTATACGAGGGTTGCCTTTTATATTTCGGGATTAGAGAACAAAAACAAATGTTGATCATCGAAAATCACTTTATTGTTTTTCAAAATATTCCCCATGAAGATCTATACACGTTTGCATGCGTTTGAACCAATTGTCGAAGCACTTTTGCCACTCTGATTGAGGTATCTCCAACACATGCATTCTGAATGCAGCAACCGCTTCTTCAGGTGTCGAAAAACGTTGACCTCTCAGTTTGTTTTTTACGTACGGGAATAAAAAGAAGTCATTCGGTGCCAAGTCAGGACTATACGGCGGATGACCCATCAAATCGATGTTTTGGGTGCTCAAAAATGCAGTTGGCGCAGCCGATGTGTGAGAGCTCGCATTGTCGTGGTGAAGAGTGATCCGTCTTTGGCGGTTGGTTTTCCTGATTTCTTGGAAGACAAGTGGCAAACAAATGGTTGTGTACCACTCAGAATTGACTGTTCTGTGTTGTTCTAGTGGTACGGTTGCGACATGTCCAGTTTTTCCGAAAAAACAGGCGACCATTTGCTTGGAAGTGCTTCGTGCGGGAACAACTTTTGTTGGATTTGGCTCATCTTGAAACACCCAGACAGTCGACTGCTGTTTACTTTCGGGCTCATACGCGTAAATCCACGATTCATCACCTGTCACGATGTCATAGACGTGTTTCGAAGCACCGCGACCGTATTTTTTGAGCATTTCTTACGACCAATTGACACGAGCCTTTTTTTGGGCGATTGACAAATTGTGTGGGATCCAATGCGAACAAATTTTTTTGACAGTCAAATGTTTATGCAATATTGAATGTATGCTGGTCCCAGTAACGCCTAAGGTTGTCTCAATCTCACGATAGGTCACATGACGATCTTCCAATATCAGTTCGCGCACAGCATCAATGGTTTTCGGAACAATAACTGATTTTGGACGACCTTTACGAAATTCATCTTGGAGTGAACTACGACCACGATTGAATTCACCATACCATCGATAAACACTGGTCCTTGATGGAGCTTCATCGCCAAAAATTGAATTAAGTTCATCCATGCACTGTTGCTGAGTTAATCCACGCCGAAAGTTGTAAAAAATAATCACACGAAAATGTTGACGATTTAATTCCATTTTTGGGCCGAGATGAATCTTTTAAGTTACTGTAAACAACACAAATAGCGCTCGTATGTCAAAGCGTTCTGAGTGCGTATAACCTCAAAAATGTCCAACTTTACGACAGAGCTGTCAATTGCCGGATTGCAACGCTAGGGTTGCCAAATCCCGAAACATAAGAGGCAACCCTCGTATATCCTGCCTGATGAAATTAAATTAATAAACATGTAAATAACTATACACGTTGCTTAAAAATTATGTAAATTAAAATTTTTTATACGAAATGTGCTTATTGGTTAGGCTGAAATTGCAATGGAATCTATTGTTTAAATAAAACATAGTCTTTGCTTGTATTTTTTCTCTATATTCGTTATAAATATATTATTTAATCATAATTTCGTTTTAGTTAATAGTTAAGGAAATACTTATTCTTAAATCAATCAAGTATATATCAATAAAAACCTCATCAAGTTTAAGAAAAACTTAAACAAATATTGTAATATATAGCAAATAGAAGGAAGAATTTCTCACAGTAAGAAATGTAATAAATATAAAAATATTCTGTACGCCTGTTAAGTTAAGTTAAACATTGTAATCTATTAAACTAAAATATTGTATCCACGTTTTTACGTAATCATTATTTGTTAATTTAAAAATCATATCATGTATTAACTTAAAGTATTGTAAATTACGCATTATTATCATTTCTCTTAGGCTAAGTTCGTTTCATGTGTCATCTCAAATATCGCACATCATTACGCGAGTACAATTTATCTTTTTTCAATATTGCGAGTATCTTTTCACACAATGCCATTTTTATGACGGTTCACATTTCTACGACAATTATCTCAGCAGATAATTACCATTTCACGAAACGACCTCGATGCGTACATTTTTTATGACACAGGCAAAGAGAATTTCCATTCAGGGTTTTCCCAGATACAGCCGCGGCAGTATCGATTGTATGGATACATGAAATGAACAAAGAGCATAGTAATTAAAAAAATGTTTCGACCCGTCACTTTGACGTGGCTAGAAAATGTAGATTCTTTTGATGGGATAATGCTCGTCGCCATACGAGTTGTACAATTTTATTATAGGTACAGAGTAAGGAATCCTGTTTTTCCTACTGTATTTGTTAGGTAGTAAGTTTCGTTGTTTAGATTTTGTATATGAGGGAAATATTGTTGAAAATAAACGTGATTCTTATCTCATGTGTCAAGGCGTAAACGTCTGTTACATTTGTTAGAGTTCCACCACTTCTCTTTTCAGCGTTTTATCAATTGTTGATAATTTTTCTCGATCGGCTGTTGGATCACAAAATAAGAAATTATTAACGCATAGGTTGAAGCGCCTAGGTGTAAATAACCGCAATCACGTCACGGATTTATGTGCCCTGACGTAACCTTAAACTAATCACGTCACGGGTTTATGTGCCCTGACGCACTCAGTCAGATTATAGGAGTATTTGTAATCAAAAGAGGAAGGTCAAAAGAGGCCTTATACCTCTATAACTATTAAACAACGCCTATACATGGCAAATACATATAAAAAGTAAATGAAATACTATACACTGATCCCAACATTTGTAAACAAAAATATGGAACAAAAGACCAACAAAAATTATAAAAATATTTTGTAGACTCGCATTCACACAAACATTAAGATTTTCTTACACTATACTACATCTGTATAAACTATTTCATACCCTATTTATTTGGTAGAAAATTCACGGTTTACTCTGACCACAGACCATTAGTAAGTTTGTTCACCCATAAAAACCCGTCTTCAAAATTAACCAGAATACGTGTAGACCTAATGGATTACGATTTTAACATTGTATTCAAACAAGGAAAAATGAATACAAATGCAGATGCACTTTCGAGGATAAAAATAGATTCTAAAAAATTGAAAGAAATGATGCCAAAATATAATGTAGATGTTGTTACCAGAGCAATGAAGAAAAATGATGAAATACCGAGTATGAATAAACCCTGTGCGGAGGCCTTAGACTCAAATGTGGGGACTGATCACTTTCACATATGGAACTGTACATCACTAACTGACATAAGGCGAATGAAGAAAATTGAGTTTAGAAAAACTGGGAATAGAAACAAAGAGGCCTCAAGAAATAAAGTTATATTAGCAGCAAACACTGTACTTGTGGAATACAGCGATAATTCTCTATCAGAGTTAAAATTGATTTTGAAGAAACTGATATTCACTATGAGCAATACAGGTGCGACTAAACTAGCAAAGCAAGGAATAGTTCAATATTTGAAAATGTGAACGTGCACGAATTCAAGGAAATATTTAATAAGCTGCAGAAGAAAAGAAACATTAATGAATGTTTATATATTTTAATTTACGAACCACCGAAACAGGTGACGAATGAAGAAGAAAAGCACAGATTAATTGAAGAACATCAAAACTCTAAAGTAGGAGGACGTTACGGCATCCGAAAATGCATCAGTAAATTAAAATAAAAATATGTCTGGAAAAACATGAACAAAATGGTAAAAGCATTTGTGAATAACTGGGGGGATGGGTGCGAACATACAGGGCAAAGTCTCTGATTGCCTTCAACCCGGCGAAGGCCAGGACGATCCTTGTCCATGTTCAATCCAAGTTGGCATGCAGTCTCCACGTGACACCCCTGGATAGCTACTTTGACACCCGCCAAGTAGTGAACCAATGCATGCAGCGACATCCTGAGAAAGGTTGGCGCAAGGCTAATAAACAGGCCCCTAAAAATGAATTATTACGGCAAATTTAACAAGCCTCGGATATGGACCGGATACATGACGACGACCACGGAAACGAAAATGGCTAAATGATTTAAGGATTTTTTCATGGAACATACGCTCACTATACAGAGCTCGAGCTGCACAGCAGCTAGCCGATGCCCTGTCCGAATATAAGGCTGACATAACAGCATTACAAGAAATAAGATGGACGGGGAGTGGTGTTTTTCAAAGAAAAGAGTATGACATTTATTACAGCTGTCACGCAAAACACCATGTGCTCCGGGTAGGCTTTCTAGTCAGCCAAAAACTGAAGCCTGCCATCATCGGCTTTAATGCAATCAATGAAAGGCTATGCACTCTTCGCATGCGAGGCAAATTTAAGAACATAAGCCTCATAAACGTTCACGGACCTACAGAGGAGTCCCCTGACGTCGAACAGTCCCTCAATGCCTGCCCAAGATACGATGTGAAAATCGTTCTTGGGGATTTGAATGTCTGGAGCCGGTTTTCAGGCACTATGCAGGTTCCCATAGTTTGCATGAGAATACTAATGACAATGGACTACGAGTCATCGAATTGGCAGCATCGAAAAACTTGGTCGTTGCGAGTACCAGGTTTCCGCGTAAACATATCCACAAAGCCACCTGGGTATCACCTGATGGAGCCACTCGCAACCAAATTGACCACGTGCTGATAGATCGCCGCCACTCCTCGAGCCTGATGATGGTACGAACGTACCGAGGTGCCAACGTCGATTCGGATCACTATCTTGTTGGTACAGTTTTCCGAGCGCGGATTGCCTTACGGAGACGTATTGCATCCACGGATCAGGTTCGAATCAACACGGCTGCCTTACGCAATGAGAATACCAGCAACACCTTTGGTCATGCGTTAAGACTCGCCATCGTAGAGCTCGACGGAGGGAGAGTAATTCCTGGGGTCAGAATGCCGGGCGTAGAAGAGAAATGGACACGCCTTAAGAATACTGTTATTAGTACTGCCAACTCCATCTTAGGCAGTAGCCGTAGAGATCGGAGCGACTGGTTTGACGATGAGTGCAAACTAGTGATTGAGCGTAAGAATAATGCATACCGGGCAATGCAGCAGTCTCATAGGACGCGGGTACGCGAAGAGAAATACAAAGAATTCACAAGAAAAAAAAAGGCTTCACAGACAAAAGAAAAGTGCCTGGGAAAAAAACCTTGTCTGTGAAATAAAGAAAAGTAGAGAGCGAGGTCCGCACCAGGCGCGGAAGTTCTACCAACTAATCCCCAGTATGACGCGGTACACACCAGGCTGGACTTACTGCAAGGAAAAAGAGGGTAATCTAATCACCGATCCTGACGCCATTCTGGAGCGATGGGAAGTGCACTTCAATGAATTGCTAAATGTTCAGCTCACAGAAGAATTGGAGGCAAGATCAAGACCAAATACTGCCGCCACCAAGCATTTAGGAAACATTAAAAGCCACAAGACAGCTCAAATCAAATAAAACCCCCGGAGCTGATGGCAAACCAGCTGAGCTGATCAAACAAGGACGGACAGCGTTACATCATGCAATTCATGAGATCGTGGCGCACGTATGGGAGCAAGAGATGCCGGATGATTGGCGTTGTGGAATAATTTGCCCCATACATAAGAAAGGAGATATCACACTGTGCAGCAACTATAGGGGTATAACATTGCTGAGTACGGCCTATAAGATACTCTCCACTATCCTACAAGACCGGATATCCCCATACGCTAAAGCCATCATTGGTCAATATCAGTGTGGCTTCATCCCAGGCAAATCAGCAATTGATCAGATATTCACCCTTAGGCAGGCGATGGAAAAATGTCTGGAATTTAAGATTCCACTATATCATCTGTTTATAGACTTCAAGGCCACCTACGACAGCATAGCCAGAGTAGAACTATATAATGCCATGAGAGAATTCGGCATTCCAAACAAATTGATACGACTTTGTAGGTTGACCATGACCAACGTAACTAGTCAAGTAAAAGTAGCGGGATTGCTGTCCAAACCAATAAACATCTATAATGGACTCCGACAAGGGGACGGTCTGGCCTGCCTCCTCTTCAACCTGGCGTTTGAGAAAGCAATCCGTGACTCTGGCGTTACAACAAGAGGTACTATTGTCACCAAGTCCAGCCAGATACTTGCCTACGCAGATGACATCGACATCATCGGTAGAACCGAATCGGCGGTACAGGAACCCTTCACCCAGATCGAGCAGGCGGCACAAAAACTGGGACTGCACATTAATGAGGGAAAAACCAAGTACATGGTGGCAACTTCTGCGAAGAGAAGACCTAACGTTGGTCAAACTATCAGGGTAGTGGAGCACGAATTTGAAGTAGTCTAATCCTTTAACTACCTTGGGTCAATAGTATCAGCCGATAACAATATATATTTTTTTTAATAACATCCTTTATTGGATATGAATAGTACAATCTTAACAATTTAATTTAATACTAGGTTTAAATTGTACTTAATTTAGTTTAATTAAGTAGAACGTGTAAGGGTTTACTGGGCCAGTGTTCAGCTCCCAACTTGATTTTAGTATGTTAGATTTTAACATATTAATTCATGAGGTTTCGTCGGTTTTAGCCGTCTCAATTCGTGGGTTATATCCAAGAGCTGAATAGCTTCTACTTTGGTATGATTATGTAGGCGTCCTTCGTGTTTGACAGCATATTCTTGGATAACTTCATAAATCCATTTGATCTCTAGGTCATCATGAATTTCCTGATTTGTCACAAAACGGTAGGCATTCGTGATAATGCGAAGGAATTTATTCTGGCTTCGTTGAATTATATCTCTATTGGATTGCTTTGTACAGCCCCATAATTGGATTCCATATATCCAGATCGGCTTGATGATAGCTTGATAGATCAATCTTTTACAATAGAGATTGAGTTGAGAGTGATTCCCGATTAAGCAATACATCTGTCTACGTTTCAGTCTTATTTGCTCAGCTTTTTGTTTCACATGATGTCTCCAGTTTAGTCTGCTATCTAGATGTATACCGAGATATTTCGCTGAATCTGCTTTGGGAACTGGAATTCTGTTGAGATATGTAGAAATATTGTTATCTAATCGTCGCAATGTAAATGTTATGTGAATAGATTTCATCTCGTTGAGTTTAATTTTCCAATCAGTGGTCCATTGACTAATTGCGTTGAGTGCCTGTTGCAATTGTTGTGTAGCTTTTTTTTTATTTTCGTCAGGTGATATTATAACTGTATCATCTGCAAAGGTGCCTATGAATGTGTTCTTGGTTGTTGGGATGTCTGCTGTGTATAGTAAGTAGAGGAAAGGTCCCAGGACACTTCCTTGTGGTACGCCTGCTTCAATTGGATAGAAACTAGAGTGAGCTCCTTCGTGTGTTACTTTGAAGGTTCTATCAGACAAGTATGATGCGAGTAGATGGCAATAGTGATATGGGTCTATAAGACGTTACTTTTTCTGCTGCTTTCTCTGGTTTCTTGAGCATTATTATCTGGGCTGTTTTGAATGAATTTGGAATGTATTTAAGTCGAAAGCAAGCATTAAACAGATATGGTAGCATAATGACAGCTTTACGAGGTAATTCCTTGTACACGCCAGGTGATATTGCATCGATGCCTGTTGCTTTTTTGTGGTTCAAACTTTTGTCGATTTCTTGGGCAATCTCCATTGGGGTCACTGGTTTGATTGTTTGCTCAGTTTGATACATTGTCTTTAATTAATTTGTTAACTAGATTGCTCACCTTGTTGAATATTTTTTTATCGTTAGGGTGTCTGGATCTGTGCCAGGTTCGTCTAGCTTTGCGCCTGTCTTTGATTAGATCTCTAATCTCAATAGGTTGCTGGTTCTGGTTTATATTGTTGTTCCAATTCTTCACAATCTTGAAGTTTAACGTTCAATTCAATCTGATTGTCAAGCTCTTTTCGGAATTTTTCCCAATCTGTATATTTGTTTGTAAGATTTAGTTTTCTGTTCTTTCTGGGAACAGCTGCATTCAATCTTAGTAGTACTGGAGTGTGGTCAGACGTTAAATCAACTAAACTATCCGTTTCAATATAATTCGATGACACTCCTTTCGAAATAAAGAAATTGATCAGGTCAGGAGTTTTGTTGCTATTAGTAGGCCAGTATGTTGGTGAACAAGACGAATGAAATTCGCAGTTTGCTTCTTCTCCTATATAAATCCCAAATTAGATCCGCGCTCGAATATTGCTCTCATGTTTGGAGCTCGTCTCCTAAACATAATCTCGACCTACTTGAGAGCATACAGATACGAGCAATCCGCCTGATCGGGGACTCGGCGCTGACGTCGGGACTACAGTCGCTATCACATCGAAGGCGCGTAGCTGACCTCTGTCTGTTTTACAGATATTATCACGGGTACTGTTCTTCGGAGATTCTTGGTATTGTTTCACTCAATTCGGTTTATATGCGCTCCACAAGACAATCCGACGGATCGCACCCGTTTGTGGTTCATCTCCCGATGGCGCGAAAATCCCAGCATCAGGACTCGTTCCGTTACAGAGCGGGGAAGCTGTGGACTTCCCTTCCCACGGGAGAGTTCCCGGAGCGTTACAACGCGCAACTGTTCAAAAAGAACTGCAACAGTTACTTGATGGCATCTCGGGGCGCCCACTCGGCGCTATAGGTTCGCCTCTCCCGAGAGAAGTGTAATAAAAAAAAAAAAATTTGATGGGTGTAAGCAATTCTTTTCCTTTGCCTGGGGTAATCAACCTTGACCCCCAAGCAGTGTGCTTGACATTGAAATCTCCACCAATTATAAACCTTGGTCGGAGCTTCTTGAAGATATCCGTGAATTGTGTGTCTAGGTGGGAAATATACAGCACCTACATTTAAATCAGCTCCATTAAGGTTTATAGCAATAATTGAGTCTTGAATAAAAGTTTCTTTTATTTCTTCTTGTTGGAAGTGATGTATATTTTGTTTTATTATCAGAGCTGTACCTCCACAGGCACGGTCGCTGGGGTGTGTAGTCCAATAGGCCATATAACCCCTGATTTTTATGAAGCTCAGATGAGAAAAGTATGTTTCTGATATCAACGCAATATCTATGTTGTGCTCTCTTATAAATATTTCTAGTTCTTGAGCCCTTTGGTTGAGCCCGTTTGCGTTCCAAGTGATTATTCGTAGGAACCGATTACTCATTGGGTTTATTTCTTGGATTTCTTGGTCGGTAGTTTTTGAAAATCTTCAAGTTTACCTACCCTTTCTGTTAGCTAGTTGATTTTTTTTTTAATGTCGTCCTGGAATATACTGAGCATCTTCATCATATTCATGATGGTAGGCTCGTTATTGACAGGTTGTTGTCTGCTTTTATTATCTCCTTTCTCATTTGGTTTATTGTTCATTCGTGTGTTGCTAGTATCGGTTGTGGTTGGCTCCCCTCGCTCTGTATTTTGTGATTGTAGTCTTTGATTGACTGTAGTTTTCTTTGGATGCTGAACTTTTAATTTTTTTTTTGATACACCGAGCATCCCTTGTAACTAGCTGGTTTGCGTTCCAAGTGGCAAAGCGCACATGTTGCTACGCTGTTGCGTTGTTTCGAGCATTGGGTTGCGTGGTGAGGCCCAGCACACTTAACACATCTTGAATTATAGTTGCAGACATTTTTTGTATGACGAAGCTGTTGGCAATTATTACATTGAGGTATCGATCTCACCTTTTTGGGTGGTTCAATCGATACTTTGCACCATAATAATTCTTGGATTTCATAAACTGATTTATTATTCCCTTTTTGATCTATATTGACATAAAACAATGGAAAGGCTTTAAAGATTTTTTCTCCATTATTTGACGTGGTGCTTTTTCTGATGTTTGTTACCTTTACCACTTTATGATTTAGTGAGCATAATTCATTTGCAATCATATCTATGGACATTGAAGCTGGAAGTCCTCTGATTACGAATTTAAATAGATTCTCACTTTTTACTTGGTAGGTATGATACTCTAAGTCTTGAGTTCTTACATCCGTCTTAAGGGATTGTAATTTCTCTTTAACTTCTCTGTATGCATTTTCTGTTTCGCATGTTATTTTTATGTCATTATTAGATAATGCTTTGAATTGAATTTTGTCGTTCACTACAGACAAAATGGCATTTCAAAATGCATGAAAATCCCTTATATTTCTCACATTGATTGGTGGTGGCAGGGGAATTTTCCTTTCTTTGGTAACCTCATTTATAGATTCACGAACTGACGTCATATTGTTTACAGTCGGTATTGTATTTTGTTTATGACTGTTGTCAGTTTTCCTTTTCTTATAAGCTGCAGAGGTTTCCCTTTCCAGCTCTTCTTCGTCTGTATGGTATTCTGTTGGTAAAGGGATAGTGGCACATACCTGCGTTTGCATTTGGTTTTCCATTGCGTTGATTTTGTGAAGCATTTGATTTATCATCGCTTGTTGTTGTTGGCACATAGCTGCTTGTTGTTGGCATGCTGCTGCTAGCTGTTCATACGTCATAATGTTGCCTCCCCTTTTTTTTATTTCCAGTTTTTTTTTTTTTTTTTGGTGTGGTTTCAATATGTGGCGAGGAGCGCGATATAAAACGTCTTTGCCGTTCGAACGTCAAGTGAACACTGATTTAACAATATGGAAGAAGAAACACGCGAACGGCTGATTAAATCCAACAAAGCCTACTATGGTCTACAAAGGCTAAATCCCGAAATTTATCCAGAACATCCAAGCTACTACTGTACAAGACAATGGTCTTACCAGTACTCATGTATGGATCCGAGAGCTGGGTGCTTAACAAAAGGCACTCTGAACTCTTAGCCGCGTTCGAGAGAAAGGTCTTAAGGAGAATTGTTGGCGCCGTATGTGAGGGAGGACGATTTCGGAGACACTACAACCATGACTTGTTCGCCATATACCTTGAAGGTAATGTTATAAGAAAAATCAAGCTCGGTAGACTCCGGTGGGCGGGACACCTAGCTCGAATGAGCGAAGAGGAGCCTGCCCGGAGTCCTTTGTGGCAGGATGTATGGAAGGAGACATCTGCGATGGAGGGATGGCGTAGACCAGGACGCCCAGAGCCTGGGAGTGCCAAACTGGATGACATCAGCTCGAAATCGGGACCGGTGGAGAGTTTTGTTAAAGAAGGCCAAGACCAGATCCCGGTTGTAGTGCCGATGATGATGATGATCCCTCCATCTAAGTAGTTAGAGAACATTTGAATTAACCCCGTCCACACTATCTTTAGATATACCCCCCCCCCCCCCCCCTCGCACTTCTTTTTCAGATACCTCGAGATCAACCTCAAGATCCTCAGGGATGGGGGTGATTCTTGTTATGACGCAAGATGATCATAAGCTCGGTTATAGTGACGATGATGATGATGATGATGTTTGTTTCTTGGGAT
The DNA here is from genome assembly GCA_963931805.1 of Microdon myrmicae. NCBI lineage: Eukaryota > Metazoa > Arthropoda > Insecta > Diptera > Syrphidae > Microdon > Microdon myrmicae. The sequence goes on from OZ007496.1 coordinate 25,723,036, forward strand.
AGGGACACGAATTAGAGGTAGTTATTTTAATGGAATGACTACAAAAGGGAGGTGATAATTAACGCTTGTTAATTATGTAACAAACAGTAAGTCCTATAATTGCCAAATTTCGGAAAATCTGTATTGCATCATACCAATAACAGGTGTTCTCCAGACATTGACATCCAGCCGCGGCTCAAACTGATAACGGTAGTGACCCCCAGACCACAACAGCCAGCCGCGCGTCACACTGATAACTGCAATGCTGGACCGATTCCAACCACGGTGCGTAGTCGGATGTCATACTACTACTACTCACGGCAGCGGTCGCACCCATATACGAGTATACCCTTATTAATAATTAATATTATTATTATTTTATAACGTTATTAACTACATCTTGAATATAATAACAAGGACTTTCTTTGTGCTTTGTTGGCATATACATTTATTTGGTTGCTCTTTTAAAGCTGCATACGTCGGTATACAATAATTGTTAATTGACACATTCCATTTTTCTTACCTTCTTGATTGTTTGTTTGGAATCACGAATCCTTATTTGAAATCAAATGATTTTTGTTTTTCTGCTTAGTTCTTTATCAACAAGGACCTTTATGTTATTACAGTTTTGGTGTTGTTATTAATTGTAAAGTAATTCCTAATAAAGACGCGATTAAATAATTCACACGAAAAAAGTAGATTGTTATAAAATTATTTGTTAGTAGTATGATCCATCTAACTGAATTGATTTGAGCATTCAGCCAATTCAAAAAACACATACAGACTTCAAGTTAATCAAATTACACTTTCCAAACACTTTCTATTTTGGGGGTTGTTTAATTGTAACAGTACTTCATTTGAATCGATCAATCGCTAACAAATTTGAAATAAATCTCTATAATTCATTATTTTAAAGCTAATAAAAAAATTTAAGTACGATGGAGAGTAGTCGTCAATTGGAGGATAATATAAAGGACATGAGCGCCTATTTAGAAAAGTTGGTTTTAGACGTTGATGACATTGGGGCTCGACGACCGGTTCGTCCCTATTTTTCAAAAATGTACGGCCGATCCAGAGCCCCCATCGCTGTACTATACAATGTATTGATGCGTACACAATTCGATATCGAGTAAGACTTTTTGTTATGGGCTTTGAATCATATACCATATAAGTCGTTTTTCTTTAGTTATAGTATTTGGATGCCGGGGTCCGAAATGGATATTTTCGATGACTTCAACCAGAATGGAACAATTGTGGAGATGGATGAAGTGAAAGTGGAGGATGACATAGATGATTGTGTCGATAATGATGATGACGAAGATGACGATGATGATGATGAAGAACCAGAAGATGAAGACAACGACGATGATGGTAAAGAAGGACTAGAAGAAGAAGAAGACGAATCCGATGACGAGGAGGGAGAAGACATTTTCTCTACGGCATCTGCATCAGATATTGAAAAGACAGTTCTGCAAAGGCCTACCAAGAGTAATAGGTAACATAAATGTGTTCCACAAGAAGGATTTTGAAAATAAATATCTGTCGTTTGCAGTGTAAATAACAACGACTTTTACCGTTTGATCGCTGCCTTTGCTAAGCTATCCGTATACATATACATGGATCATATCTGCGATGATGATGCATTTGTTTCCAACTTTAACATTAATGCCCAATCATGCAATGCTGTGCAAGGCTGTAATACGCTATTGTGTAAGTTATCGTCCGCCCTGCAAAAGTATCACCCTGTACCTGTTGGATACGAATACATCTACGACCAGTGCGCAGATTTATTGATAGAATTGGAGCACTCTATCGCGAAATTGGAAAAATTCAAACATATAATTCTGCCTCAAGGTTTAGTTGGTGTGAACTCTTTGGAATTTAGAGGTGAGCTTTTACTGGGTTTTTATGTACTGTTAAATGTATGTTATTGTTGTGTATTTTTGTACAGAGGTTGTGGAGTCTCTAACGAGTGTGTTGAATGAAGTATCCTTCTATAGTGTACGCTGCCGCATGGGTATTCAGAACATTAAATGTACTATGGAGAAAAATAAGACATTAACCCAAGACACGAAGGTTTCGCAACCTAATGTCGGCGAAGATTCGGACGGAAACAACGCTAACAAGAGGACAGGACATTGACTTTATGTTGGCACTGGATATGTTTGTGATACTGGAGAGTTGTGGTGTTCGATTAGAATGACATATAATTTATAGCAATCCTAATTTTGGATTCAATTGTCTTAAAAAGTCAATAAGCATTCTGTATTAAAAAAAAGCTGACATATCCAATGACGTTTGTTGTCCCTGTTGAAGTTCTAAAACTGATTTTGTAATAAAAATTCAACTGTCAAGTTTGCCGATCTGTTGATGTTATCATAGCACGGTTCGGCATTGGAGTATACCCAGAGCTGGTCGAGCTTGTCTTAAAAGCCGTTTAAAGGCCGAATGCCAATTGTGCCAAAAGCAATGAAGTACCACAAGCTTGTTTTGTCAATTTTGTTTGAAGTTTAACTGCGTTTATTTTAACACATCTAGACTCACAAGGACTGGGTTACGACAATAACCCTTCCAAAGAGTGAATTACGTGTAATTGCTTCATTGGGTGGCCAACGTCATTCCTGTGCGATAGGCAGTACCAATAGTTACTGTGACTTCTTGCAAATGGTGACTGAAGGTCATGTGTCAATCGGTAAAAAACATTGGAACCGATCAAACCCCACGTTTTGGCCGTTGGCGGTTTCGTTTTATGTTGTATTTCAACAGGCTTCAGTTGGCGGATTTTGTCAGGATGGCAGCTCATTTTGTCAGACCTGTACCAATTTCAAATTTTGGAAAACTGTATAAGATTTTCATCTGACCTTTGCTTATTGGTGGTGGCGGTGTGTTTAAAATATTTTATAACGCATCATTCTAGAAATTCCGCGCAGTGCTCTGGCTTTTAAGGATATTTCAAAATTCCCTTTTGTTGTTGTAAAAAAATCAACATGGCGGATTTTTATTACACAATTTCAATTGACAGTTATGTGTTAATCTTTTGCTGTCTGAAGTAGTGCTAACAATTCACGAGTCAATAGAATTATCATCCGGTTCTTTAAGAAAAAGTTCGTTGTTTATTGGTTGATTTTAATTTTATTTTCATTAATTTTTTGCTTATTGGTTGTGTATTCATATTAATATTTTAGTGTATAAATTTCAAGGTAATGTGAGATATCGCTTTGTCTTATTTTATGAGGATAAGTCTGTATATTAAAAGTGCTTGACCTGTATGCTTTCCAGTTGTAGTTTTTTTTTTGCAACAGTTTATAAATTATCTTCTTGGTGATTTGCATATTTTTCTATTAGCAAAATGATTTTTTTTTTAATATTTATTATTTTGTTATTAAGGTCTTTTAAAATTCTGTTACAGCAATGAGGAGTTTTAAACCGGACCTGACATCGAATGCCACTAATATCCTGCTTTCGTTTAATAACTTATTATCTCTTACATTCTAACATGTGTGTCGGTTTTAAATAATTCATTATTCTTGGACATCGTTTTGAAATGCCCCACTCATTCTACATAAAAATATTATATGATACCTACTTTTATTTATTATTTAAATTCTATTACGACATAATTGTAAACAAGGATCAGGGAGGGTCAATCACATATATATGAACAAAGAGAACATAAATTCAAAAGAAATATTTATCAAAATAATTAAAATAAAAATAGTAACAGGAAAATAAAAACAGGAAACAGAAAACATAATGCAACAAATCACTTTATATAGTTGGAATAATACATTAAAAATAAGATAATAGATATTTATATATATATAAAATACAGTTAACTGAGTTAAGGAGAATGTAAGCACAAAAAGGGGTCTCATAGGGTGGGTCACTGGCCACTAGAAAATTCAATACGACTCCGGTTAAATTTTTTTACACTAAACATACAACAAAAGAACGACTAACTAAATTAACGGGCAGGATCTTAAGACTAACTTTATATATATGCACATATAAATTAACAATCCAAAGCATACAAATAATGCGGCTTAAATAACACCAGAAACAGCCTTTTCATATGGGGTCCCTAGGGTATCCCTTCGTCTTGGTAAAGTTCCACTAGCAGTTAAGGGTGCCGATTCAGGACATCCGAGACTCATGAGCAGTTCGACAAGGGCTGTCGTTTCTTCGACACTGTAATGTGGCGTTGGAATACCGCTGCCATTCGTTGTTGCCGAAGATGAATTTGTCGATGACGTAGACGATGTAGTGCTGGTGTTGCTAGAATTTGTTTGAGCTGCTTTCAAAGATTTCGCTGTAGCGAGAGATTGAGCAGCACGGGCATATGCTAAGCAGGTACGTCCCTCGTGGTCAGTATGTTTGATATTGGCGTGATTCTACATTTTAAAAAAGTGTTATACATTGAGATGAAAATGGAAGGATGCTGTTATGTACTTACCCAAATGAGGAGTTGAGCGATAGCCAAGTTTCCTATAGCACAAGCAAGTAACAGAGGCGTCCGAACATCTCTAGGGCTTACAGTTGAGTTGATGATTTCGTTCGTCGCATTCGCCAGAATCAATATAATCGATTTCATATCCGCCCTGGAAAATTAAAGTAAAGAAGAACAACCAATTCTTATAGATTTCACTGGATAACAAAGCACGTCTCTAAACAGATACTTAGCACCCGAAGGACGGGACGCTCAGTTCTTCGTGGTGTTAAATATATTTTTTCTCAACACAAAACTCACACACGAAAGGGATTTTGGGGTAATCATTAATGTTAAAATATGCACGACGAGCAGATAAAGAGAAAGATAAAGAAGGAAAATGTCGATATGTTAGATATTTTAATGACGAGAACACATGATCAGGCAGCACATTTCACATTGGTGTAGTTCGGCTAAAGAACAAATGCCTGTGTTTATCCGTAGGTCTGAAGATAATTTTAACGTAGACTGGTGTGGGGAGGAAGTATGTACCAGCATGGGTACTTGGTTCACTTCCTCCTCCATCACAATTAATTGTTCCCTCGAGCGCTACACACAAAGAAACCACCAAATACCGGACAAGTAAAAAAATGTAAAACACGGGATTTCTATTGTTTATTTTTATTTATTTTACGGTAGTACTACTTGAAAGTGGAGTCAATAAAAACACAATCTTCGAAGACAATATAATATTCGACATGGCTGCTACAAACTTGCTTTTGATTATAATTTAACACAACACTCGCCACGACTCGGGGTATATTATCGATCGCGTGTGACTAGGGTGGTCAACGGATGGAAGGCGACTCGACCGCCTTGCTGGTTGAATTACGATTCAACGATATTTCATCGTTTTGGGGTGAGTTTGCCCAAGAAAGAAAGACTTGGCAATGTATGTGTATGTGTGAGTGAAGGTCACATTGGTTTTTTTTCATACACAAGGCCATGGGAATAAACCTAAAACAAGGAAAGGGAAAATGTGCATTGCAGTTGAATAAATAAACCGCTAGTCATCCGGGAAATGGTGCTAAAAGCAAATTGGATGTTTATGGCATCTCTGTCTGCAGTAGAAACCGGGTTCGTGTTTGCATTAGGAAATGCTAGAAAATTTGGTTTCGTTTATAATGCCTAAGATGCGGTGATTGTTTGTCGATTGTACAAACGAATCGCGGGTCGGTTTATTACAGCTGTAAAAACAAGCTGCCCGACATAGGATTTTAACACAGACAAAGGGTGTCGACTGGCTTGGGATTCATGATGCCATATGCACTTTAAAGAATTATTTCCAGGAACCTTATCTAACGCGTTGTGTGCATTAATGTCCTTGCAAAAGGAAATGTTTAAGGTATGCTGGGTGGAGATTGCGGTGCAGGTATGGGAAATTGAAATTTGCCTGGGATTCTTGGAAAGGTAGAAAGAAATTCTTACAGGAAATTATATGCGAAGAGATGCATGAAGGTAAGTTTCCTTTCACAGGGACTTTTTAGATTATAGATTTGATCTATATAATGCGTGAAGCATTTACAGGTGCTAATGCTGTTGCATTAGCGAAGTTAGGAGATTAGCTGAATGATATGGGGGTTTTACGGTAAGTAGACAGTGGGGTTTGGGGGAACCGTCACACTGGTACTTACTTTCTATTGAACGGGTATCGCGAGAAAATCCATTATTTTTAGAAGTGGAATGTATTTATCAAGTATTGTTCCGAAAAGTCCGAGAAAACATACATTCATTCAGAGTGTGTTCGGAATAGATCAGGGCTATTTTTTTTCCCTTGGTAGAATTGAGCACGCAGAACAGTCTCGGTTACAACAGGTGGCAGTGGGTTGGAACAGACAAAAAAGAAAAAAAAAAGCCACCATCACCAACTCAACTCTGCAACCGCACACAAAGAACCATCAACCAATCTCTTTTTAGAGGCAAGGAACTGTAAAAAGGCTTTCACAAAACCAAACTGTGTCTCTCGCCAGTGGCAGTTAGCTCTTAGATATCTGAGCAGATTGAGATCAGGATCAGGGCTAATTTTTTTGCCCTGGGTAGAATTGAGCGCGCAGAGCAGTCTCGGTTACAACAAGTGGTAGTGGGTTGGAACAGACAAAAAAGAAAAAAAACAGATTTTTTTTTTTTTTGAAAAACAAACTCGACTCTGCAACCGCACACAAAGAACAGTCAACCAATCTCTTTTTAGAAGCAAGGAACTGTAAAAAGACTTTCAAAAAACCAAACTGTGTCTTTCGCCAGTGGCAGTTAGCTCTTAGATATCTGAGCAGATTGAGATCGGGATCAGTGCTAATTTTTTCCCTGGGTAGAATTGAGCGCGCAGAACAGTCTCGATTACAAGAAGTGGTAGTGGGAGCTGTCAGTGAAGTGAGGAAACCAGTGGCAGTTAGCTCCTAGATATTTGAACAGATTGAAATTTTAGTGTATATATGTTTGAATCTGTGGCCTAAATCTCTACTATTACTATTTATTGGCCTGCAGGAACCCGAAAGGTCACGACCTCACAGACTCGACTCCACCATTGTTCCCTGTCCCGTGCGCTCTCCTCCCACGTTCGACCATCCGATCCGATCGCCACGAGGTCCAACCTAACATTGTCCTCCCATCTCCGTCGCGGCCGCCCTGTTGGTATCTTTCCCGTTGGCTTACCGTCAAGAATTCTATGCACGGTCCTATCATTGCCCATTCGCGCCACGTTTCCGGCCCATATTAATCTTCGCGACCTGATTACTCTCACTGTTTTAGGTTTGCGGTATAGCTCTTCCAATTCGTGGTTGTGGAGTTTCCTCCATTGTCCTGCCTCCTCGTCATATTTACCGCCAAGGATAGCCCTTAGAACTTTATTCTCGGAAACGCGGAATTTGTTTTCTTCTCGTTTTGTGAGAGCCCATGTTTCGCATCCGTATAGAACAATCGGCATGATTATGGTTCTATAGACACGGAGCTTTATGTTACGTGATAGCAGTTTGGATTGCAGCAGTTTACTGACTACATGCCAACTAGCGTTGCCGGAGTGTAGTCTTTTGTAATATCCGTCGACATTTCGTTACGGGCCCTCAGTATTGTTCCCAGATATTTAAATTCTTTGACATTTTCAAATATCTTGCCCCTGATGTTTATGTGTGTTCCCTGAGGTCCATCTGCTCTCGCCATAATCATGTATTTTGTTTTGTATTCATGTATTTTTAGGCCCACCTCTTCTGCCGCTTGATGATTTCACTGTTTTTACTTACAGTTTCTAGATTATCGCCCAAAACGACGAGGTCATCCGGATATGCGAACACTTGTGCGACCCCGTTCAGGGATGATCCGACCATGTTGTCGTCTTATACCTTGTTGATGACATACTCGAGGACAGCGTTAAAGAGACATGGTGAGAGGCCATCTTCCTGTTTTAGTCCGTCCCGGATTTCAAATTGTTCTGAGAGGTGGTTTTCTATTCTAACTCGCCCTTTGTTTTCGTTCATGCAGATTTGAATTAGGGCGGGATATTTTTTTGGGACTCCCAGCTCAACTTACAATATCGTAGAGTCTTTACCTTGCGACTGAGTCGTAGGCTTTTTTGAAGTCAACGAACAGTTGGTGAACCGTCTCTCCGTATTCCTACTTCTTTTCCAGTAGTTGCGTTATTGCGAACATTTGGTCGCTCGTTGAACGGTTCCTACGGAATCCACATTGGTAATCTCCCAATATGTCTTCTGCGTACGGTGTGATTCTCGCCAGTATGACATTTGGTAGTATTTTGTATGTGGTTGGGAGCAATGATATTCCTCTGTAGTTTTCGCAGTCAGATCTGTCGCCTTCTTTGAAAATGGGGACGACTATTGAGGTTTTCCATTCTTCCGGAATGACTTCCTTATCCCATATTGTTTTAATCAGCTGGAGGATCTTTTGAGAGGTTGCCTCTCCTCCATGCTTCACAAGCTCTGTCGGTATGCAGTCGACTCCGGGAGTCTTGTTGTTTTTCAATCGGTTTATTGCGTCTACAACTTCGTTGAAAGAGGGCTCTGGGATCTGATGCTGGGCTGTGTGTACGTCTGGTGCGTTTATTTGTGGTTGATGGGTGCGCACATTGAGCAGGTTTTCAAAGTACTGCTTCCATCTTGTCACGATATTGTTTGTTTCTGTCACCAGACAGCCGTTTGTGTCTCGGATTATTTTGGCTCCCACTCGGGAGCCATTTCTAATTGAATTTATGCCGGCATACATACCTCTGATATTCTTTGCTCTAGAATTCTCTAGGATTTTTTCGATCCGAGTCTTCTCCCATTTGCGTTTTTTGGGTTTGAAAAGTCTCGTTGTCTCTTTCCGAATTGTCGCGTATCTTTCTGCGTTGACTTCATCATATCTTTGTAAGTGGATCACTCTGAGGCGTTTACGTTCTTCGATCTTCACCCTGCACTCATCGTCAATCCGAGGTTTGGACTTAACTGTTTTCTTAAATCCTAATACCTTTTGGGCTGTTTGTTTGATTGTGTCTCTGATCGATGCCCATTTAGTGCCCATATTATTGGTTTCCTCTTCCTCACTGCGCCCATTCTCTAGGATGCTAAATCTATCCGTTAGTTCCTCTTGATTATCAGCCCTTTTGCGCAGGTCTCTTCGTTTATCAATGTCGAACTTTTTGCTCGTCTCCCGTAACTGCCCATGTGGGATTGCTGCGAGGCGACTCCTGATTTTGCCCATCACTAGAAGATGATCGGAGTCGCAATCTGCTCCTCTCTATGATCTTACGTCAAGGATATTCGAGTGGTGTCTTTTGTCTATGAGGAAGTGGTCTATTTGGTTACGCGTTACGCCGTCGAGTGATATCCATGTGACTTTATGGATTTGCTTGTGCTTGAACATCGTGCTTTTCACTACCAGATCTTTGGACGCTGCGAACGTGATAATTCGAATTCCATTATCATTTGAAACGTCGTGTAGGCTCTCTTTACCTATAGTTGGTTGGAAGATGTCTTCCTTTCCAATTTTCGCATTGATGCGTGGTGGTGGTGGTGGTGAGTGGACTCGGAAGAATTTCACGAGAAGAGGTGGGTGGTGGTGTTTTATAGATGTAAAGACGAAGGGGCTGGGTGAGACAGATGTATTGATAGGGTATGTTGTAAAGATGAGATGTAGCTGCCTACCCAAAAGGGTTCGAACGCGGCTGATCTGACAGAGACAAGAATCATCTAGTCAATCAATGAAGACACATTCCTTGATCGAGGTGGGTTGGGAGGTGAAGTGTGAATGATCGTCAGATAAAGCCCAATTGGGCTGTGGAAGATTAAAATCTCCGAAGATGATGATATCGTCCCCGCAATTATTCAGCTCGAATATATGATCGATATAATTAAAAGTTAGCTCGTAAACTTCAATAGGCTGGAATGGAAAGATATAGAAGCACATGACAATGATTGAATCCGAGGAAGAGTGATTTTGACAGTCACAAAGTCCAGCTTGAAGAATGTAGGGAAAGCGACAAGTGACGACTCGAGGCTGTAGTGGACGGCGATGAGCACTCTTCGGCTGGGGGAAAAGTCAGTAGTATGATTGAGGAGGAAGATGGTGAACGTGGGGGGAAACAGTTCCAGGTTATGAATGCTGGGGATTAAGTTCGTTTCGCTTAAAGCGAAAATGTCAACAGGTAGCGCATGGAAGTTTTTCAGAATGGATTCGGTCTTTGAGGCATAGGTTACTTTCTGATAATAGAGGGTAACGCGAGTTATAATGTCGGCTTAGGGAGGGGATGAGGGAGGTAAAAGTTTAGGAACGAAAAAAACTTGTTGAGGACGGCCTTACTACGTTGAAGATGTAATAACGTTCTAGAGTGAACGAAAGCTCTTAAGTCATTGGACACTTTATGATGGGATAAATTGAAAATTACGTGGAATTTTACGAATAGTTTATGGAGACTGGGAACGTCGGTGGGTAAACCTTCCTGTTGAATAGAGAGTTTGACACTGGTTTTGGTTTTGCCTTCATAGCAGACAGAATCAGATTTGTCGTGGAGATACGCTAGAACGAGACGAATATTTTCATGTCTTTCGGTATCTAAATTTGGATAGTGCGTAGCTGCAATCAGATGTTTAGGAAGGAAGTTATGTGATTTTTACTGCGGGAGGGAAGACGGGGTCAAAATGGGTTAAGAACAAGGGCTGAGGGTTAGAATGGGGAACGCGATGAGTGATTAGAATTATATGGGGCGGTAGATAGTTGGGTAGAGCGTGATAGCGGGTTTGGAAGATCGCTTGTGTCGTGGTAAAAAGCTATCTTGGTGAGAAGTGTTGGGTGGGACCTCGTTGAATTATAGTGAGGGAGGTGGGGACGTTTACGCGTGGGTCTATTTTTATGAAGTATTGATGTTAGTATCGTTTTTCAAAATGAAAAATTTACCCAATTTAAGAGCGTCATCTGTCGGCTGATGGAATACCCATTCATAGGGAGAGGCGATGTAAAAACAAAATGAGTTGGAGGCTCGGTTTGGGATCTTGTTGACGTTAATGATGCTGATTGCGTAATTCTTTGGGAAAAATTGCATTGTAGGAAGAGATCAATATTTTTTGATAAGGCATTTATGCTTGCTGTTATGTCTTTTAAATGTGATCTAAGGCCCTGATTTGCCTTCCAAGGTCTGCCTCAATGTCACAAATCGCATTATTGATACATTGTTCTACGTCGGCTTTTAATGAGTTGGCGCTAGAGGCAATTAGGCTTTCAACCCGAGTGTGATAGGTTTTTAAGGATCAATTTGCATCCACCCCGCCTTTCTCAATTTTCTTCTTATTGTTTTTCCAACACTTTACATTATCATTGAAGGAGACCATGCGCTCCCTCTCATGCGTTCTCTCTGAAGAAAAAAATATAGTTTGACTTACCTTATCACTGCTTCTATTAATTGCTGACCAGCAGTAGTATTAGAGTTCTGATTGCACGTTGCTAGGAATTCTTTAGCCTCATATTTACTTCGTATCCACGCCTCTTTTTCTTCCCTACTTGAGCTCGGTTGGGGTTTGTGCCTCTGTCGGCTGTTGGCTTCCCATACGGAATTTGCAAGGCTGTTCCCAATCGCAAGCATAACACTAATATGACCAGACCTGCAATTCGGGCTATGTTCTCATACTGACTCATCAACTGAACGATTTTAAAAATACTTACGGCCAATCGTCCAAACCCAAAGATCTCACCCTGGAGATATGAGTACCGAGATTTCTATGAATGCCTGAGCATTCTATACACATTAGAACACCGAGGTTAAGACTGGCCCATTCGGGATCTAAAACAGGTAAAATTGCTTAAAAGGTTTTCTATGTAAGACAAAAAGACCTTATTTTCAACTTACTTGGTGCATCACAATCTACACAGTAGCCATTTCCAGGAACACGAGTTCGTATAGACGTCATACTCGCCATTTCACTTGACGTAGCTGGTTTCATTTTTGTCGATTCTATACCCTGTAAGGATTTGAAGATTTCCTGCTCAATGGCTGCCACCCATTCGTCACGTTCTTCACTGTTCGCTGCTTCGAAATGCCACTGTTTGTTATCCAGAGATACAATAAAGAATTCATAGCCATCAGAATCGTCGACTTCTTGATTCTTAACACCACTGCTTTTCATTCTCCGGTGGCGTTTTTTAACATTTGGAGTCTGGCTATCTAATTTCCCGCCTCCCGCGAGCACCTGTTGATTATTATCACTTGCAATGAACGTTTGGGAATTGCTGTTACTCATAGCTATACCCTCGTCGCCCGAGGTTTGTTGAGATGAGGTCGACTTGCCAGGCTCCCATAACGTATCGAAGGCATTTAGAAGGCCTTTATCGATATTTTTCTTATTATCTTTAACAATTGACAAACACCCAATTCCTTCACTTAGTCCGTTCTGTGAGGATTTTCCATTTGATAGTATAGATGAGGTGAGGGCACTATTGGTAATGATTGACTTTGATCCGCGGGGCTTCTGGCCCGGCACCTTAACTGTGACGTATTGTAATGAAATCTCCTTCCCATGAACATCGTCCATATAGTCATGAAGGGATGGGTGGTAAGTCAATCTACCATCATCACAAAGAGTCACATATTTCTTCTTCCATTCCTTGTTCAGTGATTTACTAGAGCGTTTATACAGATAACCCTGCTTAAGAGGAATAGACCGGCCACTCCCAAGTTCCCCATTTTTCGTCTTGTCCTCACCTTTTTTAGATGATGGTATGAAGAGATTCGAACGTCGTCGGGATTTGCGACTGGTCGTCGGTGTGGAGGTTGGTGTAGGAAGGTCCTTTCCTCCGCCGCTACTGTTGTCTTTGCTGGAATCTTTTCCTGGTGGTGCTAGCGATAATGGCGCCAGATTCTCAGCTGAAGGGATTGACGAATGATGCACAGTTACTGAACTTGTTGTGAATTTGGTTACGTTATTATTTTCGTTTGTTATCGTTACAAAATGAGGTTGTATTGGTGGTTGTAGGTGATTTTGATGGTGCATTTGCTGCTGATGACCAGTAACTGCATTCCATTTCTGTTGTTGCTGTTCGTTATGTACAAAGTCTGCACTCATTCTCATCGGGATGTGATGACTTGATGTCGAGAGGACGTGATGTCTATGTGGTAACGTCGCACCAGTTGATTGAATAACAGATGGCGTTGATGCTGAAAAACCATTGGCAGCGGCAGCAGCATTCGATGGATGAAAACTTGCAATCCCTAAGCGTGTCCCCTGTGGAGTTGTTGGCCGAGAATTCACTGGCGGCACACACGTGGTGATTCGTTGTTGAAGAATCTTCTGGCAGGCTGTAATGAACCAAGAAAAAGAGGAATTTAAAACCATTCGGTGGAATGTTTCAATGGGTGTTTGTTAAATGCAAAACGTATAGTCCCCTACTATTCCACGATTGTCGCCAATTGAATGACGTCATGTGAATATTACCAAATCAATACAAATGTAAGGAGCGCTACAAAATTCATTCAACATTTAAAATGTGCGCCATTTATTTAGTAAAGTGCGGTGTGCTCCAAAAATATAACGCACTAAGCAAAGTAAAATATTGAGTGTTTAAGTTAGGCAAATGCCGAACAAAAAAATAAACAAATGAATAACATTAAAACAAAAAAAGATGTGAATAGAGATTAAATTCAAATTAATTTCAAGAAAATGATATTGTTGCGGCTCCTTTTAATCAATCTTAACACACTTGAAGAGCGTAGAATCTATGTCAACATTCTCTTCGTCCACCGTCTTTTCTCAGGCTCAATCAATTTCCCAAGCCTGCTCTCCCCCATCACATTTTACACAAACCCCTGTAACTTAATTAACCCCCGTCTCTTCTGTTTGCCGCCCATCACATCTTTTATGGCTATAATGAACCCATCTCGCGTATGCTACGAAGGGCCAACTCTTTCCCCACTACCTTTGACTTCAATCTTACCACTCCCGGTTTCAAACGCCGCCTCCTAACATACCCGTCCTAATAAAAATACCCCCCCCCCCCCCCCCCAAACAGACCTTTTCATCCCTTCCCGCCAACTTCAACCTCACCCCTCCTGCAATCTAACCCCGCCCCCCTACCAGCCCACACCTATACCGCTTACTCACGCTGACTCACAAATGTCACACTTACATGAACTCACCCTCCTCCAGCCTTCTACCACCCCATTCTCACAGTATTCTTTTTCTTTCTGCCTGTTTTTTTCTCTTAATACTCTGGATTTTAAGTTAGTCCGTAGACTTATTTACAGTGCTTGTATTAAGCCAAATAACTGAGGGTTCTGCCCTCACTAAACACTCCCTGCGTCTTTCTTTTCTTTACGTCACAGGTCGATTCCGCCGAGAACCGACGAGGCTGGGAGGCTGGTGGAGATATTCGCTGTTAGCCGCAATTTGACTCAACTCGTGGAGGAACCTACGCACGTGCCGGATACCCGAGGTGATTATTGGAACACCCTGGACCTGTTTTTGACATCCAACCGAGCATTTATACCATGGAGATTGCTGTTCCGCTGGGAAACTCAGATCACTGCTTGGTATCTGTAGCGAAACCACTTGCATTTCAAGCAAATAACCGACCTAAGCAGCTTCGCCATGTATGGAGGTATGGGGTGCTAACTGGGACGAAATGCGAGATTTCTTCGCATCCTCTCCGTGGTCGGAAGTGTGTTTTGGAGACAATGTTAGCGCATGCGCGGAGTCGGTCACAGAGAATATTCTTCCCGGGATGGAGATCTACATTCCACATTCCATCAAACGAAATTCATCTGATAAGCCTTGGTTTGATAAAAAATGCGAGCAGACTACAGCGTTCAAAAATATAGCCTTTCAGCAACGGCGCTCCAATCCCACCGAGGTTAACAGAACGAATTTTGTTAGAATCAGAAATGCATGCAACCAGGCGATTGACACCGCGACGAAGGCCTACAACGACAGAGTAACCAATAAATTCCTTCAGTGCCCGACTGGTTCGCGATCCTTCTGGTCAATGGCAAGGGATGTCAGAAGTACCGTCTCTTCCTCCTCTTTTCCTGCGTTAGTGGCGGGCAGCGGGATGTTAGTCACAAATTCAAAGGATGTAGCTAATGTGTTCGCGAATTTATTTTCCGCGAATTCAAATCTCGATGCGGGTCTTTTGGAACCACCTGTGATCGCGCCGGTTCGGTCTTCCATGCGCGATGTGAGGTTCCCCCTGCGTACTTTTCAACGCATTCTACGTGGACTGGACTGTAAAAAGGCGACCGGCCCAGACGGAATACCAGCAATAGTTCTTAGGAACTGAGGTCCAGAACTGTCGCCGGTTCTTGGCAGACTCTTTCGCTTATCTTATGAACAAAGGACCTTTCCTGCTTGCTGGAAAATCGCTCGAGTTCAGCCATTTCCAAAGAGGGGAAAAAAGTGTTGTAGCGATTCTAACAGATACACACAATTCACAAGCAAAAATAGTGAAGAACACCGAACGAAAAAAAAAAAATCGAATAAGAAAAATACATCAGAACCGTATACCAAGCGATAAAATAAAAATAATTCATACCAGTGGAATATAGTCGAGTTTGGAAATCAAATTCTAAACTCGGTCAGTAGCCTGGTGTGTAACGCTTAGGTAAAATTTTTTTCGTGATTCGAGCTGTCATAGCGTCAGTTCGAATCACACGATCTCCTTCACTATTATTTAAAACGCTATAGAGTCTCCCACAAAGTTACCAAATTACCGGCCGATAGCATTATTCTCTATGTTACCTAAGGTGATGGAAAAGGTCATCAATGCCGAGTTAATTAAGTATTTGGAGTGCAACGGACTTCTGAATGATCGTCAGTGTGGATTCGCGGTCAAAGGCCTTGGAGATATCCAATGCGACCGCCTTTGACCCATGCTCCTCAATCGCAGATGTCCATATATCGGTTATAAGAATCAAAAGGTCTCCCGTGGACCGTCTGCCACGGGGCATTGCTGAGCAAACTTCATTCATACGGACTTACCCAGCAGCTTTGGGACTAGGCGAAGATCTTCCTCGAGAATCGATCGATCCGAGTTGTTGTGGATGGGTGTTAATTCCGGGGTGCTTCAAGGTTCTATTTTTGTTCCAACCTTGTTTTTGCTTCATACAAATGATTTGTTACAGTCAACGGATAACAGAGTGTTCAGTTTCGTGGATGATAGTCCGGTTGTTTCCTCTTTTTCGAGTGATCGACCGATTGGTGCATCAACGTCACACCAGCTTAGATGTACCCAGATCGACTCTCTGAATCGGGATCTGTATAGGGTCCTACAGTGGAGAAAGGTCAATCTTTTCGACTTCAATGCAACGAAGGCACAGTATATAACATTCACAAGGAAAAGTGGATCATAGATTCCACAGCTGATGATGAATGGCCGGCCCTCGAATCTGGAGAAAGCTTGAAATTGCTCGGCGTCACAGTCTATGGGAATGTATTGTGGCATAAACACATGAGGACCGGCACCTGGATAGCAGAGGACAGAAGCAAATTCTTCGACAGCGTCTGCAAGCAGCAATGGAGGAAGAGGATATTGATGTAGACACATATGTTTTTATGATTGGAGCAAACCGTCCGGATGGAGAAGAAACAGGAGTCAAGATGGTGGCAATGTAACGGAGAAGAGTTCACCACAGTTGGACATTTCGGAGATGTTCAGGATGATGATGACAAAATTGGACGCGCAAGCTACAGATATTAACTCAAAATTGGACGCGCAAACTGCAAATGTTAATGCAAAATTGGATGGCCAAACGCAGTGGATGAAATGTAATTTTCAACACTTTGAGGAAGAAATTCAGTGTCAATTCAAGAGTCACCGATGAAATAACGCGAATCGAAAAGAGACTTGAGTGCGTTGAGAGAAATAAGACATCGCCTAGCAATCAACATGACTACAAAGATACAAGAATCCAATCGCCAACCTTCGATGGAACGGCACCGTTCTCCGTATTTATACGCCAGTTTGACGTCGCGGCCGATTATAATAAGTCGGATCAACATCACTAATCTTGTCACTCCGCGGGGCGGCTGCAGAATTGCTACAAACCATACCAGCAGAGAAGCAAACAGATTTCCAAGCGGTAAGAGACGGCCTTGAAGCTAGGTATGGAGACAACCACATGCAGCAGGTCTACCGCATGCAACTGCGGAGCAGAACGGAGAAACCTGGAGAAAACCTTCAACAGTTGCAGACAGACATTGTGCGATTGGCAAGCTTGTCTTATTCAAATATGACTAAGGAAGTTCTGAACGAGGTAGCAATAGATGCATTTATAAATGTACTCCAAGATCGGGACTTGCAACAAGCCGTTCGTTTGGCAGGAAAGAAAACGACTAATGAAATACTGGCGTTCGCATTGGCATATAAATCTACTAAACTGGCTACCAGGAGGACATATCATCATCGGCACTACAACCGGGAACCGGTCTTGGCTTTATTTAGCAAGTCCTTAGGCTTGTTAAATTTTCCATAATGATTTGTTTTTTCCGGGCAAGGTCATTAAAGTCTTGCGCCAGAGGCTCCCCGATGGGGAATCGAACCCCGGTCTCCCGCGTGACAGCCGGGTATACTAACCACTATACTATCGAGGAGCACCAGGAGTACATATAGAGTCCGAGAAATGCCCGCCCAGGTATGTTCCAGCCAAAGAATCGGGCATGTATAACGGAGAACCCCGAGGCCTGATATGAAGTGTTGGACATGCGGCGAAGTCGGCCACATCTCTGTTGACTGTAGGAAACGTCGACGAATGAATGAAACATCAATTGAGAATTATTGTTCATGCGCTAATAATAAGAGGAGACTACCAACGGACCAACCTGAAGTCAATAGCTCGTAAAACTTGTATGGGCAGACTTTATGGCGCGAAAGTCGCCTGGTGGAATTTGCAGCCCCAGCATCGTAACTGTATTACAACCCTAACGGGATAACCAAAGTTTGTTTATAACGACGTTTCTTAATGCAAGGACAACAACAGTAACAATCGACACCGGAGCAACGAGATCCATAATTCGGCCGGAAGTCGTGGGCAAAATAGCCCTTAATAAAAATAGAAGATACGCTTTGAAGACTGCCACAGGAGAATGTTCTACAGTCTACGGAGAAATCGAGAGCATAATAGTGCTGGGCAATATTTCCATCTCCCACCAATTTTTGGTTGCCGATATTACGGACGAATGCATTCTTGGAATGAATTTCATGAGGGAACATCAAGTTGTTCTAGATTTTGGGCAGAGAACACTGCGAATTGATAACTTAGAGGTTGCCATTACACTGCAGGACGAACAATTGTGAAGACTGAAATGTTATGTGCGTGAGGAGGATGAGATCCCAGCTCGTTCAGAGTCGGTAATTTGGACCAGTCTCGGGAGTAACCCCCATGACAATCGATTTTACATCACCGAAGCTATACAAAATCAGCGTAAGGGGAACATCCTTGTTGGGAAATCCCTTTTCGATGCGAAGAAGCAGATTGTACCTATCAGAGTACTAAATGCGTCCAAGGAGCCGGTCGCAATAAGAAAAGCAGAGGTAATCGCAGAATGTGCACCCGTATTAATGATAAGCTCAATTCAGACAAGGGGAGAGGACCATTCAATTCAACAGCCCTCTGGTGCATCCTCTGTGGTTAATAAGTTGATGTCCCGGAAAATCGGATTAACAGACAGAGAAAAGGCAAGCGTTAAATCACTCCTGAACGATTTTTCTGATATTTTTGTGACAGGAAATGATAAGTTCGGACGCACCGGTATAGTTAAACATCACATTGACACGGGTGAGTCAAGACCTATAAGACAACCTTGTCGAGTACCGTTGGCCAAACAATCAGAAGTCGGCAACATGATTCGAGAGATGGAAGAGCAAGGAGTCATCGAGAAGCCCATGGGCTTCACCGGTAGTGCTCAACAAGAAGAAGGATGGACAACTAGATTTTGTGTCGACTACCGCCGGTTAAACGATGTTACGAAGGACAGTTAACCACTTCCTCGAATCGACGACATACTAGATACCCTTTCTGGAGCTCGGTGGTTTTCAACATTGTACCTAAAAGGCGGTTACTGGCAAGTGGAAGTGAAGGAGGAGGACAAGGAGAAGACAGCGTTTACTACCGGAAACGGACTTTATCAATTCAACGTGATGCCTTTTGGATTGTGTAATGCTCCAGCAACGTTTGAACGATTAATGGAAAGTGTTCTACGGGGACTTACATGGAAGACGTGTCTTGTGTACTTGGACGATATCATCGTTGTTGGAAGGAATTTACTAGAACACATCAAAATCTGCGCTCCGTCTTCGAACGACTAAGACAGGCCAACTTAAAGCTCAATTCGAAGAAATGTGAACTCTTCCAAAGGAGAGTAAAATTCCTGGGACATCGTTTCATCTGCAGGAGTCCAAACGGATCCTGATAAGATAGCATCTGTCCAAGAGTGGCCTACTCCAGAAGACAAGTAACAGTTAAGAAGCTTTATGGGATTAGCCACATATTACCGACGGTTTGTTAAAGGTTTCGCCAACGTGGCTAAAACCCTACACGAACTAACTGGTAAAGACAAAAAATTCAATTGGACAGAAAAGTGTGAGGCAGCATTCAACACATTGAAGGCCGAGTTATGTAAGACTCCAACATTGGCATTCTCTAGATCGGATCGCCCATTTATATTGGATACTGATGGAAGTAACACAGGAATCGGAGCAGTGTTGTCACAGGAAGTCGATGGTAAGGAGAGAGTTGTCACATATTATAGTCGATTTCTATCTAAGCCAGAGAGAAATTACTGCGCAACAAGAAAGAAACTGTGGTAGAAGCCGTTAAGAATTTCCATAAGTACCTCTACGGACGTCGATTCCACCTTCGGAGGGATCATGCCGCCCTGAAATGGTTGTTAAATTTTAAGAATCCGGAAGAACAAATAGCTCGATGGATCAAACGACTTCAAACGTACGATTTCCAAATTTCCCACCATCAAGGGCGAAGTCGGCCATATCTCGGTTGATTATAGGAAACGTCGACGAATGAATGAAACATCAATTGAGAATTGTTGTTCATGCGGTAATCACAAGTGAAGATTTCATCGTGATTCAGACTTGGACAGCACCACGACCGAATGTAAATCCTTGCATCAACACATAATTGGTCTTAAGACCAGCCGAGGAAAGGTCATTGAGGAGAACAATCGCTTATCAACTGATCTAGCAGAGAGGCAAGCTGAAATTTTGACCCTAAAGCGTCGCCTTTAAGATTCGGAAGTAGAAATTGATCGTTTAAAACAAGAGACGTACGACCTTCGAAATGTACAAGTAGAAGTACCAGATGGGTGGACGAGTGATGCTATATGCGCAGCTCAACTTCAGGATGAAGATAAGGCGCTAATCCTGGAACACAAAGAAAAGAACGAGCGGCCAACTTGGAACAATATTTCCGACAAGAGTGGAACATTTAGGGCATATTGGGCACAATAGAATTCCTTGCTGGTGGAAGATGGAATTCTAAAGCGTAAATGGGAAGCCGCGGACGGAAAATCCCATCGAATGCAGATTCTAGTCCCATCATCAAAAGTGAAGGATGTACTAACAGAAATGCACGACGGGGTTTACGGTGGACATCTGGGAGTTAATAAGACACTTTCAAAATTACGGTCTCGATTCTACTGGCTTCATATGAGAGATGACGTCGAGTCTTGGTGTAGGAAGTGCACAACTTGCACTGCGACCAAAGGACCAACAGCAAAGCCAAGGAGCACTATGAAGCAGTACAACGTAGGTGCCCCTTTCGAGCGAATTGCGATTGATATCTCAGGGCCAAGTCCAAAAACCAAAGACAACAACAAATACATGTTAGTTATCATGGATTACTTCAGGAAGTGGGCGGAAGTCCTTCCAATTCCAAACCAAGAAGCAACAACCGTCAGTGAGCAGCTTATCAATAATTGGATCAGTAGACATGGAATTCCCTGTGAGCTTCATTCCGATCAAGGCCAAAACTTCGAATCGCAGATATTTCAAGGCATCTTTGCGGCACTGGGTGTAAGGAAAACCTGGACCACATCCTTACATCCGCAGTCAGACGGAAAGGTCGAAAAGTTCAACCGAACAATAAAAGAGCATTTAACGAAGGTCGTTAGTGATCACCAACGAGATTGGGACAAATATATACAAACTTTTCTCACGAGTTATAGATCGGCTAGTCACGATACGACAGCCATTCTCCAGCAAGAATTATATTTGGACGAGAGATACGATTACCAGCCTATCTGGGATTCTTCCCACGCGAGTGTTCCCGGAGCGTTACAACC
Source organism: Microdon myrmicae (assembly GCA_963931805.1). Taxonomy (NCBI): domain Eukaryota; kingdom Metazoa; phylum Arthropoda; class Insecta; order Diptera; family Syrphidae; genus Microdon; species Microdon myrmicae. The sequence continues at coordinate 25,744,261 of OZ007496.1, forward strand.
TGCAACTGTTCAAAAAGAACTGCAACAGTTATTTGATGGCATCTCGGGGCGCCCACTCGACGCTATAGGTTCGCCTCTCCCGAGAGAAGTCTAATAAAAAAAAAAAAAAAAAACCGCCAGACGCCATAGATAAGACGGAAGACTACGTAGCCGAATGGAGATATGTGGGGGTTGCGATGTAGGTGCGCCAACGTATGGCAGCGGTTCACAGAGAGTTGTTCACCAGCGCACTGTCCACAGACGTAAGGAAAAATGAAACACACCGAATAGCATGATTATGCAGAGCGAGACGAATATCGTTAGTGTGAAATTTGTACACTATAAATTAAACATCCATTTTTACTGACAACCACTTAACTGATACGATTGTACCGAATATTCGTCCGAATGTTTTCTCTCCTATTTCTCTCTGGGGATCTGATCGCATCCGCGGTGGCGACAGGACGACGCCGGGTGCGGCGGTGGTTGCGAAGCGACTAATTGTGTGTGCCCCCGGTGGCGGTTGAAGCTCGACTTAGGTTGGGACTCGCGCGGTGCGGCTCGACCTTACTTTCCGTGTGGTCGCGGCGGTTGTCAGGGGACTCCCGATGTGCGCGTGGCGGTTGCTGAATGACAACTGACTAATGAAATGGGAAAAAATCTATTCATCGCGTCGTGGCGGCTGAATCATAGCAGAAATAAACTTGCTGTAACTTCCGAGGGATTTTGAGAAGAGCTGCTATGCTCGCATAAGAATTCAGTTCCAGCAAATCCTCGCCGTACAAGCCGAGTTGGATTCGTTGGTTGTGTATACCGGGAAATTGAAATTGCTTGGATGCAAGCGAGGAATATCGTTTAAATAAGATATTAACCGAAGTAATTTCGGGGAAATGTATGCGGCTTGGTATAGTTGGTGGCGATGGTTAATGTTCGTTATAGATTTGAATATGCGTTTTATTACGGCATATGGATTTCGGGGAAATTAAGATTGCTTGGTCGCAAGGAAAGAATATGAATTCAGTAAAGAATTGACCGAAGCAATTTTGGGAACATGAATGCGGGGATGATTTAGAATATTTTCTGTTGAATTGTATTGTGTTGGGAGTTTTGGGAAATGCCTTTCATTGCAGATTGGGAGATGGATTCTTGCAAGTTCGGGATGGATGCGCTTGCAGATTGGGATGTGTTTTTGCATGTTTTGAAATAGGTTGCAGGTTAGGTTAGGGTGACGCGCTCTTAGCGGTCAAGATTGGTTGGCATTGTGGGTTGGTTCTCCATGTGGTATAGAGAGCCCCCACAGATATCGCCTCGATGAGATTCATCATTTGGTTCGAAAGCAAATCAAGGTATCAAGTGACAGGATGAAAACAAGGTGCGACGTTCGAGCCAACGCATCCGGATTTAATGCAGGCGATAGCGTATGGCTTTATAACCCTCATCGGCAAAAGGTCTCCGAAGTTGCAGCAACATTGGGAAGGACCGCATAAGATTCTCACAAGAATTAACGACGTTGTCTATAGGATTCAGCGAAGACCGAACGCCAAGATGAAGGTGGTACATCGTGACCGACCGGCGACTTTTTGTTAACCCAGAAGACCAGTGAACTTAGTTCGGGACGAACTAATCTAATCTCCAAAACGAAGTACTGGAAAACTGGAGACTATGAGCAGTAAAAACAAAACGATAAGTCGCCAGTGACAGAAGTGTCACCGGAATGATTAGCGAAAAGTGAAGAACGGTTGTCATTAAGAGACGAATAAAGTTTTAACAGAAAATCGATTTCACGGCTCTTATTTTATGAAAATGATTAATCTAGCGAACCCTAAGCTCGCTACAATATTGTAAAAGCGGTAAATACTCACCATCTTGAAACACACGCTCGACATTAAGACCATACGTGGCACACGTTTCATAGTAGGAGCACCTTTTTAAATCATTCGCCAACTTTCTGGCTCGCGAGTCATCTATTACGCGTGGATTCCGTTCGCTAATGGCATCTAAAAAAATTAATAATATAATGGCATTCAATGTATTGCCCGCGTTGATATTAACTAACCTTGAGTTCCAACCAGGATGATTGGAATTTCCTGACTATTACGGAAGTGCGCCATTTTCGTATAATAACTGTACACAGCGTTGAAACTAGCCTCGTTTTCCAAGCTAAACACAAATATTACGGCGTCAACCCAAGCGGCGAACTGAAATGAAAGGAAAAACACAAAAAGGATTAAGTAGAGATTTTTTTTAATGGAGTTCATGTATATATATTTTTCATTACAATAGCTCAATGCCACCACCAACCGTGTGGGGTTCAAATTCCCGTTTAGACTGCGTTTAAATGTGAATATATATGAAACGGAAAACAAAAGGATAATTGTTTAAGCTCATTCAAAATCCTGTGTGTTTACTGCGTGCACCTCGTCCAACCCTTGCATATTCCATAAGCAAGGATAATGAACTCGTACTTAAGTCAGTCCACAGGAAAGCAGCATACAGACACCGTAGTCAATCGTGGTCCCTAATATCACTTCACTTTACTTGTAAATCTGCTTCTCAAAGTGTGTTTGGTGTTACTGAGAAACTCACTCAATTCGAATGATCCTCCTCTTGGGCAGCATTTCTGTCAACACTGAATGGCGGTATTGATTATTTTTTCTTTTTAATTCATTTAATGCTTTTCAGATCCTTGCAGGACGAGAATCACGGGAAAACTGAATTTGGTATTTGACACGATGGTGCTGGTTCACAGTCGCCATGGCAATGTTGTTTTGCGAGGCGGATACGTGAAAGCTGTTCTTGTATTGCACCCTTGTCGAACAAATGACGAATGAATGCCACTGCCACCCACAGACACTCACCTTGCAACCACCCTGCGGCCTATAGAACAGTTATCAAAGGCAACCGGCTGGCTACACAGATACACTCAAATAATATAAGCCGACTGTTTGAGATAGCCAGCCTTTCAGGATATAATTTGGTCCCTGATGTGATGTGGAAAACCGCCATATTTACGAACACACTGTTGGGTGCTTCAATACAGGCTAGTGTCTCAAGTGCACGTGGCTGGGATTATGCATAAAATTCATAGAATCCTGCGAGGAGCTGATTTTTTATCCTCTTCTGGCACATCATACTGAGATTTTGTGTGTTTTTATTTTGGCCCCTTTCAAGTACAAATTTCACATTCATTATCAACAGTGGAACGTATGCGTTGAATGTCCCTTCTTTTTTAAAGTAGACACTAGGTTACTGTTCGTTAAGCATTTCCATTTCGGTTTCTGTTGGCAGAGCCTGATTTTCAATATCCTTCCATCGTTTAATCATTGTGCCAAGTTTACAGGCTCCTCGGCCTGGTACTCGAACACAAGCAAAAGGTGGGACAGACAGAAGGACCCTGTTCTGACAGTCCTTGAAATATTTTACTTTTGCAATGCCTGCAATGGAATAGTTGAATAGTGAAAATGGCAACGGAAGATTCCACTTTGATGTCAACATAGTAGAAAAATTGTCAACGAGCATCTTTCTCTAATATCTCTCACACATGCTGAATGTTGAACCTTGAAGGGTGACAAATTGTAGAGAGAAACGTATGAACTGAGCTTCTTGTTTTCATATCAAGGTTTTCTTTGACATTTTGAGATGAATTCAGAGAGGCTTAGGTCGATTTGGGGTGAAGCTTTTGCACCGCAGGAAAGCATCCTGTTTGATAAAGAAACAAACACGATGAATTATCTTCAATTCTTGGAAAGTTACACTAATCTTGGATCATCCACAAGGATTCTGCGGTGACATATCCAGCAAGAAATATGTGAGGATACTGGGGTGTCATATGAAACACTTAGCAGGAGACCAAGGATACTTTGACGACCAAATAGTATAGTAATCCCAACACTTTAGGGGTTTTTCGCTGTATGTTAGATTTCTTCAAATTAAATTGCAATGGATTTTAAAGTCGTGGATTTTAAAATGCGGAAAAATGAAATATGCGCTGACTGAATTATATAAGAAGTGAATAGGTACAATAGAAACTTCTTCAGTCGGTCTCAAAAGTGTTAAAACTCGACGCCCAAGGACAAGTCGTACAGATGGCAACATCCGTGTTGTTCGAGAGCTTTTTGAAAGTGATGGATTGAACACTTCCATAGCTAATACCCACTTTTTATCAGATTTCTCCAACAGTTAAGTGGCGATCACTTTCAATAAGCTCTCGAACAACACGGATGTTGCCATCTGTACGACTTGTCCTTGGGCGTCGATCATGACTTTCGTTTTCGATATGTTCTCGCCCAATTTTAAGTTCTCTGGTCCACGTATACACACGATTGTGAGACAGTGTATCATCACCAAACTGTGCCTTTAATCGAGAAAAAATGTCCTTCCTTCATTTGTTAAACATTTTATAATAATACGTTACGCAACAGACCTATGTACCTCTTGCTCGCTCATGGCTGTACTGACTACAAATTGTAGCGCGCCCGCTAGCCAAGCCGATTCCTCTACTCTTCATAAACCAACCGACAGCCACGCACAAGATTATCTATCTCGCCACTTGTTGCTAAGCAAAAAAGTAAAATGAGCGTATATATTTATTTCATCCTCGTATTTCAAAGCTCTCATTAAAGAACTTCTTTATAACTACTGTAAAGTTTAACAAAATAACTGATTTGAATCGATTCGATACATATTTGAGGTTATTAATGCAGACCTGATGGATGATCAAATGGTGCAATTGGTGCATGTTGGGCGACATGCTGAAAATTAAACAAAAATGCAACTTTCAAAGATTTATTAGATGGTACACGACCGATAGTCAAGTTTCGAGGAGCTTGTGGCGTTTCTAACAGATACACACAATACACAAGCTAATAGTGAAGAACACCGAAAGGAAATTTAAATAAGTTAAGCATCAGAGCCGTATACCATAGCGATAACATAACAATTTCACATCATTTGAATGTACTTGAGTTTAGAAATCCAATTCGTACACGCGGCAGTGGCCTGATGTGTGGAGCAGTGGTTCAATTTTTAGTGATTCTAGCTATCTTAGCGTCAGTTCGAATCACACGTTCTTCACTATCATCGCAAACGCTATAATTGGTGTCCCCGGCGTGATCTGTACGCACAGCAATATCCCATAGGTAAACAGGACTTTACTACTACAATCACGACTTCCGCATAGAGCACCGACAAACTCGCCTGCTTCGACGATCTCTCGCTCACTCGTTCCTCGCTCCGTCGTTCGCACACGAAGTTGATCGTAACAAAGTTACAACGCACATCATACTCTTAGTGATGCCAGCCTATGTGCTGAGTTCACTCCTCTCATGTACGACTTATACTGTGCGGCTCCTGCCCATATGTGAGCTGCATACATTATAATGGAGGTGTTGACACTGGTTATGAACTTCCTTATGTGGGGCCGGGGTCCAACATTGGGTAGCAGTCTCGCCAAAACTTTGCACACTCTTGCCGTTTTTTAACTCGTTTTCCTCAGGTGTTCCTTGAAGCTCAACTTGTTGTCGAGTATAACACCAAGATATTTAATATAAGGACTGGATCTGATTATTTGTCCTTCTATTTCCAAATCAAGGTGTTCAACTTTCTTGTGGCTGCTTATTAAAACTGCCTCGGTCTTATGCCCAGCTAGTTTCAGCCCGGCCATATCTAGCCAGCATTTAATGCTCTGAATTGCTTGAGAGCAAATATTCTCCAGGTCATCTAGATGTTTAGCTACGGCCACTATTGCCAAATCCTCTGCGTACCCAATGATTCTAACCCCCTCCGGTACATTGACCCTGAGCACACCATCATACATTATATTCCATAACAGCGGAGCTAATACAGATCCCGTGGTCCCTCATCTGTATCATACAGCAGTCTTCTATCCGAGAGATAGTTTGCTAATATATGCACTAAGTAGGGCGAGACTTGTAGATCGCCCAACGCTTCTAGAATCCGATTCCAATTCATCGGATTTTTAACATCTAGCGTCACCACCGCGCAAAATTTCTTTGTACCACCTAGCCATCGTGCTCCAGCTATCGCATTGCGACCGATGTCGCACACCACAGGTAGTGCCTTACCGGTTGATCTAACTTTCCGGAACCCATACTGCGATTCAGAGAGCCCCGATGTCCCCTCAGTGAATTGTTCCAGGCGAGTGGCAATTATTCGCTTAAGCAGTTTTCCTGTTGTGTCCAACATGCACAACAGGCGATAAGACGACGGCGCCTCTGGATTCTTGACTCCTTTTGGTATAAGCCCAAGCCGCGTTTTTTTCCATCGTTTAGGTCCTGTTTGAAGGCAGGTTGTGAAGAGACTGCTGAAGACTTACCGCTTTTTTGTCAAAGCAGTCTTCACTACAGCGTACCAGTCCCGGGTCTTGTTTTTTTGACAACCCTTGTGGGCGGTGTGTCTTCGGATCTGTATTTTATTAATTCCGGGGTGCCTCAGGGTTCTATTTTGGTTCCAACCTTGTTTTTTGCTTCACATTAATTGTTAATGGTTTGCGGACGGTGCCTCTTCGACGACGTCTCCGTTTCCTTTTCCAGGTGGACTGTACTTCCGGCCGGCCAAACGATTTATTTGATTAGTATCTACATCTGTTCCTGTAATTGCTTAACCACCTTTTATTATTTGTTATGTACTGATTTATATTGTAACTTGATGCGGTACACTACAGTCAATCACGTGCACTATACCTGTTATTGATCTCTTTACACCGAGGAGTTCCCGTGGCAGCTCAACTGGTCCAAAAAAAAAAAAAAAAAAAAAAAATGGGGTGGCGAGATGCCGACTTTAGAGAGACAAGGGCAAATGTGTCCTTCATTTTGTCTCTGGCTTCTGGTCATCTTGCGATAACCAGAATCACCCACATCCGTGAAGATGTTGGGCTCGGTCTCAAGATATCTGAAAAGAAAGGGGAGGGAGGTGTCTAAGGATAGTGTGGACAGGGCTAGTTCAATTGTTCTCTAACTACTTGGATGGGGGGATGGTGGGAAAGAAATCGTACAAGACCGGTATGAGTGTGTGTTGGTGCTGTCTTGTACTGTGCGTGCGTTTGTAGTGTGTCAGAAGTAGACCCTATGGGATGGGTCCAGGAATCCTCTATTATAAAGGAGAATGTTGTTGGGAAGGGTGCTTTCTTCAGTTTTGTACTGAAGAAGAAATTGTGGTGGTCTGATCCGAAGAGATCGAAAGAGAGAAGGGTCAAGAACGCAAGACTCCCGCACAAGTGGGTTCTCGCTGTTCTGAATGCTTTCGAGGTACTTGTATGCTAATTGTAGCTAGTACTCATCGACCGGGATAATGGAGGCGCCTTTGTATAGGTGAAAGTTTGGGTAATGGCGACCGTCAGGCCTTCTAGAGTGGTTGATGCATCTTCTGAGGAGTTTTCTTTCGAAAACTCGAAGTCTTTCCATTTGGGCCGAAGATATGCAGGACCATATGGGAAAGGCGTATGATACTCCAGATCGAATTAGCTGCTTATAACAGAGAAGCTTAACTTTGGTGTCAACTTTGTTGCTCCACTCCAAGATGTTGTGCAGTTGCTTAAACCGCCCTTTAAAGAATGTGGATTACATGTTTGATAAAATTCTCTTTTGGGGGGTATAGATGACCCCAAGATATTTCATCCTGTCCTGTGGTATAATCGTAGTTCCTCCTATTTGTATTTGGATATTCTGTGAATATCGAGAAGTAGGTTGGGGGTGTTTACTACTCAGAATTATAGCTACTGCTTTGGATGGGTTAAGTCGAGCTTTTCACCGACTGTAGTACTGATACAGTTCGTCTAGATGACGTGTACACTAGGACGTCATCAACTCAACTGCTCCACCGATGTGCCCGCCTTATATAAGCCACTACCCGTCGTCTTCATTTGCTCGTTTCCTGGGTGGCTTCCTAAAATCATCATTTTTTTCCAGGAACTTGTATACCGGAACTTGCCTTGCCTTTCCTGGGAATTCGTGTTGACGTGATGCATTGCCAACATTAATAATTTACTATAATCAACGGATGACAAAATACTCAGATTTATGAATGATATTACACATATTTCTTCATTTTTGAATGATCGGCCGATTAGTGCATCAACGTGGCACTAGTTAAGTTGTGCCAGGTCAACTCGCTGAATCGGGCTCATACAATGGGAAAAGGCCAATTTCGTCGACTTCAATACAACGAAGACGTAATATTCAACGTTTACAAGGATAAATGTATCGTCGGTTCCACAGTTAATGATGAAGGGCCAGGCCTTTGAATCTAAGGAAGGCATACATTTGCTTGGCGTCACTCTGCGGGAATGTGTTGTAGCATGAACATATATCGAACATCGCCAGATCCGCCATTAGAAAATTTAGTTACCACTTTGGAGCCAAAAAATATTTTACTCCGGCCCAACTTTTTCTCCCGCATAAATCTAGACCCGTGCTAGAATATTGTGCCATTGTTTGGAGCACTGCTTCTAAGCATAGCCTCGACCCATATAGAGACAAGCGATCCACCTGATCGAGGACGCAATGCTGACGTCGCTACAATTTGCTACCACATCAAAGGGGCCTATCCGACCTTTGTCTGTTTTACAGATACTATCATAGGGTCCGTATCTTGGATATTCGTGGTATTATTCGGTTTATTTGCGCTCCAAGAGATAATTCGACGGATGCCGATGTTCATGTATTTTAAAAGACATGAAATAAATTCAATGGTAAAAAAATAAAAAATATATTAGAATAAACAATAATAAATAATATTTATTTATGTGAGTTCTTAATCCATGCTCTATCCTCTAACCCCTGAATACAACTTGCCATTTTTCATATTACCAATTCTTTTACGTGGCTGCAATATTCGCCGGTTAGGGTGTTCGTCGTGTATATCCCACACATTTCATTGTAGGTAAAGAATTCGTATTATATGAAATTACCACACAAATCAATGTACAGACACCCCTTTGTTTGTAGCGAGAGTTTTTCAATTTCACAACACCACAAAGGATTAGACCAAAGCTGACCACAATGTTTTGATTGCAATAAATTCTGCCTGGCAGAATCAATGAGAGTGACTACAAAAACCAAACATTGAACAACACAACTTTTCAAGGATTAAAAAATTTCAACCGTTTTCGCCACACAAACACAAAGGTTATGGGCAATGTTACAATCATGTCAATAAATAGTCGCCCTACATGTAAGGATAATAAGCCTCATATTTCGTATGAGGATGCTACGTATTTTTACTGCCTTTAATCCTCTGACACGCGAAGGGGGAGGTTTGATGAAATAAGTATTTAAGGATACAAGCGTGTTGAGTTTTTTTTTTAAATTTTTTATTACAGGCGTTTGAGTTTGTTACTTCCGTAGAGGTGTATTGAAAGCCTTTAATGTTTCTACAGATTATCAACATGGCGATGGTTATTTTTGTGCTATAAATTTATAGTATTAATTGCTATTATTGGAATAAATAGGGTGGTTTAAACCAAAAGCTGCACCTTGGCTGAATTAAACAGCATTTTTTTTCCTATACCAATTTGTATTGTACCAGCTAAATAATAAGTCGATCTATCAAACTAAATCTAACGAATTGGCCTCTGGAGGCAACACATACAACGGCGTCGATGTTGAGTGTCATTTGCAATTATCTTCGTAAAGATGGTGAACTATGGAGCCACAATGTGCTTTTCTCTTTAAAAAGGATATAAACTACAGTGATACGTATAGCTACGTTGAAAGTGCATTGGTATTCTTCGGTGGTCTACTCCTTTTTACAGCCTTCCGTTGCCTTGAGGAAGAGTAGTAAAACAAAATTAAATTGACCTAAATATTAGAGTTAAGAGTTATTTTCCCCCGTAACAGACGGATTTCATTGGTGGCGTATTCAATTCCTTCCTTCTCGCACTGCATCTTCTTGATTGAGATCAATTCCGGAAGTCTACAATCTCGCTGTGTATGGATACATATTTTATTTAAGGGGTTGCTATTAAAGCCCCTAAATTACTCCTCCCTTGTATCATATTTGCAGCAACAGGGATAACATTGAAACAAGTTCGTTGGAGTCATAGCTCTGCTCTTACGTGATACAATTTCTTTCATATAGCTCTTCCGCAAAGCACGGGGGTTTTCAAATATTTATAATACAGACCTAATGGACTGAAGGATGTGCGGGAGTGGAATGTGTATTCAATATTCATTTCGTTGATTCATAGAGATTGAGGTAGGCGTGTTAAGGTTGAAAAAACTTGTCCTGAGGTATTAAACGATTTGTGATGGATGCCGTCATCTTGCGAAGAATCCCAAATGAGTATAATAAGTTTCTACAACCTACTGGAGCAAGAGAATTTAGCGGTGATTCAATGCCAAGTGTTTTTAGCATGTTCTGCGGCCTTTTGCTTAACTCGATATACACACACGCAACCAGCCGGCATTGATTGCCCTACAATCGAATCTGACAATACATAAACAAGTTTATTATAGAACTTGTAGTTTTGAACCTGACTAGATCATTGATGTAATGAAGAAATATCTTACGAGATATGGGCTGGTCAAATGCATGGGGTGTGTGCGTACTGGACTTTTGTTCGTTCTTTGGGAATGGTAAAAAATTGAAAGTAAAATTACGATATATAAAATATTAATTACGATATTTTCAAATTAAATTTCACGGGTATATCGAATGTCAAAAATAATTTTTACCTAAATTGTTAGCATTGGGTCGACAGACATTTGTGTTAAATTTCAAGTAATTATCTTCATTTGTTAAGTGAACATCGATACCTCCTTGTACAATGTACTTCTATAGCGTTTGCGATGATAGTGAATAACGTGTGATTCGAACCGACGCTATGGCGGTTAGAATCACTAAAATATTGAACCAATGCTCAGCACATCAGGTCACTTCCGCCTGTACGAATTCGATTTCTAAACTCAAGTACACTCAACTGATGTGGAATTGCTATGTTATTGCTTGGTATACGGCTGATGTTTTTGCTTATTCGATTTTATTTCTGTGTTGTTCTTCACTAATTGCTTTTGTACCCTGTGTGCATCTGTTAGAAACGCCACGCAACGATGCCTCCTGTGCTTATCCACTTCCTCTCTTTCCGCTCGCACTATGCTTTGACATTTATAGGTACTCAAAAATCCCACTTTGTGCACGAGTTACGACTCCACTCAGACGCCTTCCATCCCATCAACACCTGAAGTACAGCCACCACCAAATTCCCACAGTAACCCAACGTCCTCTCAAGTTACTGCAACCTTCAACCCTTCAAGTACAGCCACCACCAAATTCCCACACTAGCCCAATACCCTCTCAAGTTACTGCAATCTTTAACTCCTGAAGTACAGACACCTCCGAATGTCCACAGCAAGTCAACACGCTGGCAATAGGCTACCTGGCCCGCATAACTCACCAGAATCGCAAACGATTCACTTTTTAAATATAAATTAAAATGTAAGACACCTTCAGTGTTCAGTGCATTGAATCATAGGTTGATTATATGTCGTATTGTTGTTCGGTTATTGAAACCAAAAAATCAAACTTATACAAATAAATGTTTTTTTATCACTTCTACGGAGTTATAACATAACTCGCGCGTTTGTAAAAAAAAAAAAACAAAAACAAGAAGTTAAGCTTGTGTTTTGTGAGCAACAAAAGTGAAATTGGCGACTTTTATAACGCGTAATATTATACGAGGGTGATCTGAAAGGTTTCCGACCTAACAAAGATACAAGACATTTCTTCTTAAAATTTATTTTTATTTTTCTACATAGTCTCCTTGTAACTCCACACACTTCTCCCGGCGGTGCTCCCATCTCTCTAACCCGTCCAAATAGTACTCGGCGTATTTTTCTGCAAAATAACTGTTCACGAAGGTGATTGCCTCCTCATTTGACAAAAATCTCTGTCCTCCGAGCGGAATTTTTAGATTAGGGAACAAAAAGAACTCGCTTGGGGCTAGATCTGGCGAGTAAGGCGGATGGACAAGTAGTTTAAACCGTAATTCGTGGATTTTCCCCATGGCAACCGCTTTGGTGTGAGACGGCGAATTGTCTTGGCGAAACTGTATTTTCGTTTTCTGCATATGTGGCCGTTTTTCCGCAATTTCTGCCTTCAAATGGTCAAGTAATGATGCGTAGTATGCTCCTGTAATGGTCTTCCCATTTTGAAGATAATCGATTAAGATAACTCCATGACTATCCCAAAAAAAAAACAGTCGCTGTCACTTTCCCAGCCGAAAGAACAGGTTTTGCATTTTTTTTTTTTTGGAGCCGATTCCCCTTTTGCAGTCCACTGTTTTGACTGTATTTTTGTTTCGGGCGTTTAATGGCGTATCCAAGTTTCATCGGCAGTAATTAATCGGCGCCAAAACTCGGATTAATTACCCCTAAACTGCGCCAACAGAACATTAGAAATGTTCATTCGAACACGTTTGTTGCAGCACAAGCAACAAACAATCACGACAAAGGTGAATAGATTTATCACCGACAAAGGATAAAGAGAACAACCAACCACAATTCGACTGCAGACCCACCTATCAGCAAACCAACGCAACTTACACCTTCGGAGCTGTTACACCCTAAAGGTATGCATAAGAGATCGCACCATAGATTGTTGTGTGTGCTGAGTTCACAATGGCATTCCATTACACTGGACATGGCGTGATCGACCGACCAATAATGATTGGCAAACAGAATTGGAGCATCGAACAGTTTTTTGCGGGAATTGCTGTGCTATGATACGGGCCTTGATCGGATGATTCCAACGGCAAAGAAAAAGACCTTGGATTACATTTGGAGTGATCTTGTGCGGTCAATTTTATTTTGTTTTACATTAAAGGGTTTAATTAGAATTTCAAATTAAAGTTGTGCAAGTACAATCAGGAAATAAAACCGAATTAAACCTTAGTATTTTCACACAAGTGTTCGTTTTTCGTTGTTCAACGTCAATCGCTGGTGTTAGGTCGTCTAAAGGACTTCCGGCGACGATATTGACTAATCCCAGTTGGCGAACCACAACTGGCGATCTGACAACGTTTTTGATCTATCGTGAGCAAATGTGGCACCCAGCGCGCGGACAGCTTTTCCATGCCTAAATCTTGATTTAATATGTGACAAACACGTTCTTTGGACATTTTCATTGCATCTGCTATCTCTCTCATTTTAATTCGGCGGAGGTCTAACCCCACTTGGTGAACTTTAGCGATGTTATCGTCAGTTGTTGCAGTTTTTGGACGTCCCGAACGTTCATCGTCTCCCAAGCTCTCACGGCAGCGTTTAAATTCCGCTGCCCAAAATTTCGCTGTGGTAAATGATGGTGCAGAGTCCCCATACACAGAGTCCAACCCATCTTTGATTTATGTAGGCGTATTGCCTTTCAAAAACATAAATTTAATGACAGCTCGTTAGTGCATTTTGTCCATTTTCACAAAAACACTCACATCGACTCACTCAAACGACTGTCAAATAAAAATTACGCCTTCAAAATGGTTGACATTTTTGTGAGTAACTGTCAAAAGATCCACAACTACATTCACTAGCTTTTATTAACGAGTGCTGTTATCTTCACGTTGAGGTCGGAAACCTTTCAGCCCACCATGTATAATATTACGTGTTCGTAATAAAAATTCAGCTGCAGAATCATTGAAAGTGTTACAGAAGACCTTTGGTTATGTCAAAAGCTCAAGCATACGTTTGGCATAAGATTTTCGGTCGAGAACGCGTTGATGATGAACCATATCCTAGATGACCATAAACAACATGATGATCAAGAACATAGCGACTTGGTGCTTAACTATCCTTGATTGATAATAGGATAGGTTGCTGAGATTTTTGTCAGTTGGATCAGTAAATCATCATCGGCACTACAACCGGGATCCGGTCTTGGCCTTATTTAACAAATCTCTCCACCGGTCCCGATTTCGAGCTCATGTCGTCCAGTTTGGTACATCCAGGCTCTGGGCGACCTGGTCTACGCCATCCCTCTATCGCAGACAAGGTCTGCCGCGCTGTCTCCTTCGATACATCCTGCCATAAAGGACTTACCGGGCAGGCTCCTCTTCGCTTATTCGAGTTAGGTGTCCCGCCCACCGGAGTCTACCGAGCTTGATTTTTCTTACAACGTTAGCTTCAAGGTAGTTCGCGTACAACTCATGGTTGGGCTGTAGCGTCTCCGGAATCGTCCTCCCTCACATACCTGGCCAACAATTCTCTTGAAGACCTCCCTCTCGAACGCGGCTAAGAGTTCAGAGTGCCCTTTATTGAGCACCCAGATTTCGGATCCATACATGAGTACTGGTAAGGCCATGGTCTTGTACAGTAGCAGCGTGGATGTTGGATTTGATCAGGCGTTCGCGTATTTCTTCTTCCATATTGTTATCGCTGATACTATTGAGCCAAGGTAGTTAAAAGATTGCACTACTTCAAATTCGTGCTCCACTACCCTGATAGTTTGACCAACGTTAGGTCTTCTCTTCGCAGAAGTTTCTTAGTTACTTAGTTTTTCCCTCATTAATGTGCAGTCCAAGTTTTTGTGCCGCCTGTTCGATCTGAGGGAAGGAGTCCTGTACAGCCGATTCAGATCTACCGATGATGTTGATGTCACCTGCGTAGGCAAATATCTGGCTGGACTTGGTGATGTTACGGACCTCGCGTCCATGTCCTCGGCCAACACCCAATAATTCCCGCAAATTTCCCCTCTCTGCCTGTAAAGGGAAGACAAATCGCCAAGTAGCTAATTTGCATAAACTACTAATAAAAAACGGCGTTGGCGCCGAATAAAACAATAAACGTCAACTGCAAAAATAAAAATTAATTGATTCGACGTTAAACTGCGACTGAAGATGTATTGCTTACCTAGAAACGTTTCTCTGATAGAAAAGTTCGTTTTTAATTGGGTCTGACAATAAATGTTCTTATTGCACAAGAAAATAAAAGGACAAAACTGAAATAACATACAACAATCAAACAACAACAAGCTGATTCGGGTAGCACATAGCTCAACGCCCCCTACAACCTGCCGGCAGCAGAGACCCCAACTACAGCGACCGCTCCACGGTCGATCAAGTAAGTCCCCTTTACTTACATTTAAATACGTTTAAAAATATTTAAATATATTACAAATATATTATAATTGAATTGTGAAAATATTACACAACAGTGACAATATTCTCCCTGCTTGTACCGCCAGAGTCACGGATTGCTTTCTTCAACGCCGGGTGGAGGAGGAGGCAGGACAGACCGCTCAATTGTCGGAGTCCTTTAAAGATGTTTATTGGTTTGGACAGAAGTCCCGCCATTTTTACTTCACTAGTTACGTTGGTCATGGTCAACCTACAAAGTCGTATCAATTTGTTTGGAATGCCGAACTCTCTCATGGCATTATATAGTTCTACCCTGGCAATGCTGTCGTAGGCGCCCTAAAAGTCTATGAATAGATGGTATAATGGAATCTTAAATTCCAGACATTTTTCCATCGCCAGCCTAAGGGTGAATATCTGATCACTCGCAGATTTGCCTGGGATGAAGCCACGCTGATATTGACGAACGATGACCTTAGCTGATGACTGGAAATGCCGAACTCTCTCATGGTATTATATAGTTCTAGCCTGGCTATGCTGTCGTAGGCGGTTTTAAAGTCTATGAATAAATTATATAATGGTATCTTAAATTCCAGACATTTTTCCATCGCCTGCCTAAGAGTGAATATCTGATCAATCGCTGGTTTGTCTGGGATGAAGACACACTGATATTGACCAATGATGACTTTAGCGTATGGGGCCATCCCTTTTGTAGGATAGTGGAGAGTATTTTATAGGCGGTACTCGACAATTTTATACCCCTATAGTTGCTGCACACTGTGATATCTCCGTTCTTATGCATGGGGCAAATTATTCCACGACACCAGTCTTCCGGTATCTCCGCTTGCTCCCGTACGTGCACCACGATCTCATGAATTGTATGATGTAACGCTGTCCCTCCTTGTTTGATCAGCCCAGCTGGTATGTCATTAGCTCCGGGGGCTTATTTGGTTCGAGCTGTCTTATGGCTTTTAATGTTTCCTCAATGCTTGGTGACGGCAGCATTCGGTCTTGATCTTGCAATGGTGGAGCCTACAATTCTTCTGTGAGCTGACCATTTAGCAATTCATTGAAGTGCACTTCCCATCGCTCCAGAATGATCGGTGATAAGATTACCCCCTTTCTCCTTGCAGTAAGTGCAAGTACCAAATTATCCGCGTCTTACTGCGGATTATTTGGAAGAACTTCGGCGCCTGATGCGGACCTCGCTCTCTACTTTTCGCTATTTCACAGACAAGGTTTATTTCCCAGGCACTTTTCTTTTGTTTGTAGTCTTTTTTCAGATCTTCTGAGCTCTTTGTATTTCTCCCCGCGTCCTATGTGACTGCTGCATTGCCCGGTATGCAGCATTCTTAAGTTCAGTCGCTAGTTAGCACTCATCATCTAACCAGTCGTTCCGATCTCTACGACTACTGCCTAAGATGGAGTTGGCAGTACTAGTGACAGTATTCTTAAGGCGTGTCCATTTCTTTTCTACGCCCGGCATTATGGCCCCAGGGCTTATTCTCCCTCCATAGAGCCCTTTGAAGGCGAGTCTTAACGCATGAGCAGAGGTGTTGCTGGTGTTCTCATTGCGTAAGGCAGCTGTGTTGATCCGAACCTGATCCGCGGATGCAATACGTCTCCGTAAGGTAATTCGCGCTCGGAAAACTATACCAACAAGATAGTGATCCGAATCGACGTTGGCACCTCGGTACGTTCGTACCGTCATCAGGGCCGAGGAGTGGCGGAGATCTATCAACAAGTAGTCAATTTGGTGATACCCGGGTTACTTTTAGTTTCGTTTAGTGGGGGCAGAACCCTCATTTATTTAGCTTAATGCAAGCTTACATTAACTTAAATTAAATTAATATAAAAACTTTCGACGGAAATCTTGTTATGGGGGTATTCTGGTCTAGACACACGAATTTAACGCAAGTTTTGAAGTGCAGTAAAAAAAAAGCAATCAATATTTTTGCTATTCATTTTTTTATAGGATGTTTATTAATATTTCAAGAATACAGTAAAAATAATTGAAAGTAAAAAATTCAAAAGTCAAAAAGTTAGCGTTTTTCTCGAAACTGTCTTTTTTAACACAATACCCACGATTTTTCAAGTTCTAGTTAACCGATTCACCCCAAATTTAGTATATGTCTTCTTTATAGGCTTTTCTATTGCATAAACTACCCTCATCCCCAAATTTCTATGTTAACTATTTTTAAAAAATTCGAAAAACTAAAAGAAAGTGGTACAAAAATATTTTTTTTTCAAGCAGGCGCCATTTTGTAAAAAAATTTTTTTTTCAACTTTTTTTAGTTCCAACGATAGAGGCATTTCTGTAAATTAATAATCTTTTTTTTTCAGATTGCTAGAAGGGTTGAACCGTGAGTATGGTCGCGTGCCAACTTTTTGAGATCCCCCACTTCATCAGCTGCTAACTTTTTGAATTTTAAATTTTTTACTTTCAATTTTTTTTACTGTATTCCTGAAATATTAATAAACATCCTATAAAAAAAATGAATAGTAAAAATATTGATTTGCTTTTTTTTACACCACTTCAAAAATTGCGTTAAATTCGTGCGTCTAGACCAGAATACGCACGTAACAAAATTTCCGTCGAAAGGAATCTTTAGCTTAAATAAGATATTGTAAAGTCAATAAGACTAACAAAATTTGTAACAAATGTAAAAAATACGTATGTGGAAAATGTGCAATACAAAACGCTGTAATTTGTAAAAAATGTGCTGAAAATGCATAAAGGTCAGGTAATTCTAAATAGTAAAGCGGGGAGCGGATTTTTATTGTAGCACCAGAAAAATAAATTGTTTACTATCCAATTGGCGAAAATCTCCTTCTATATTAAGATACATATGTTTTTTTTAAGCGGTCATTTGACCGCTCCTGGTAGGATTAGGTATACATGAAATGTCGGTAGATTTAGTGTTAAATTTTGGAAATGCCACAGATACAGTCACAGTTGCAGGATAAGGCAACTAGTCAAGCATCTTCTCTTTTGTCTCATTCTGCGGATTCGGTTATTCCCGGCGGTCATTCTTCCCATAGAGTTATCACCCTGCCAACCCTTTCTCTTGATGATCCGAAGTTTTGGTTTGCTTCAAAATATTTTCTAGTTAGTAGGTACTACAAAAGAGGGAATCAAATTTCTTTTGGTCGCTCTAAATGTTAAGAAAAACCGACGGCTTTAGTAACACACTTTGTTATTACACCTCCTGAATTGAAGCTCTACTCCACGTTCAAGGAGATAGTTTTGAAGGGATTCTCAGAGTCTACGCATAGGCGATTACGAGGATTGATTAAAGAAACTAATGCTTTTGGAATAAAGCCATCACATTTCCTGGCATGTTTACGGTCTTTAGCTATTATTCAACATAATCTTAATCTAACACGACCCACGGCGTAATTACGAGAAGGCAGTTAAATTCGTTCACTTTTTCAAATATGTTTCATACGTTTATTCTCTTAACTTGTTGCTGACACTAGCAGTAATGACTACTGAAATTTAATACTTGTTATCTTATATAACTTGTAAGGTCGTTAGCCTTAATGGCAATCCTGCCCCAACCTACACGACATAATAATAATAATACCATTTGACTTGATATGACACAACAAGAGAACTTTACACCTTTTTACATATTCAGTTCTCATTAGCTAACACGAGTTGAACGAACCGAACAACTTAACTCCATTGACCTCATTCTACAAAAGAAACATGCAATAATGAGTTTCCTTCCGTTAATTTCGTCCTTTCTGGCCCACCTCTGGAGTCCTTGATTTTCTCGCGATGTAATAAATACGCATAAATAGAATTTGCTTGTTTGGCACTACAGTGTCCAACTAGTGATTGTTCCAGTGCACCTCAATAGGGTGGATACATTTTTGGTAAATATTTTGTTTGGGGCAGCAAGAAAATCCCACAACACAAATACAACGTGATGTCATCCTTGGCTATGGTCTTTAAATGAAGGTTTTCTTTTACCACTATATATCTGCTCCTTGTAAAAAATAGATTAACTCATTCCCTTCCCAGTGGCAAATCTTAGGATTCCTGGAGAGAAGAGAAACAATAGGGGGAGTGCAGAAGGCTTTAGGCAGAACTCATAAAAGATATGCAGGAGGAATTAACAAAACTTCAAAGGACCAAACAGACTCAGTTATATGCAATATGATTGAGAAAAGTTTCTCTCTTAAGAACAAGGAAGAAAGGAATGTCAATAGAACAAACATCACGTAATTTTACGGAGTAAGTTCTATGGTGGGTTTGTGTGCTTTGCTAAAAGCACACGACCGCTCTTATTTGTTACTCTATCTAAGTAATGCACAAAAGGAATATGGGGGAATTGTTTATTAAGATTTTTCCTATTCAGCGTAGGTTTTTATGTCATGACGTTGTGGACTCTGCCAATAAGCTGATGTTAGCCAGTGGATTACGATATTAGTTTATTTCGTATATTATGTTGGTATCAAATTAAATCAGGTCACGGATGCTGGTGGAATGATGCGCCACAAGAGCATCTTCGCACACATTAAATTAATTAAGATGTAAGTAAATTCTGTTGGTAGTCAATACATTTTTGGCAATTATTATTATTATATTTTTCTTTATATTAAAACAGTGTCCAGTGGGCATAGGGAATATATGTTACATACATTGATGACATAAACACTCGATGCAAAACCAGAACACTCACTAGCTTCGAGCGTCCGCGAAGGACCAGTAAGTTAAGGTAATTAAGCTAAAATTTAAGCTTTTTTTGTCTAGCCTATAATTTAGAATCTAAGTAAAACAGGAATAAAAAATGTTGGTAAAATGACAAATGAAAAACCAAACCACTCACTGCTCTCTTATTACCTCATCTGTTCTACCGTGCATGCGGTGTTTCTTATTATATTTTGAGGATGTGGACTTTTTTTATACTGACGCGCGCACAAAGGGTAGCCTTAAATGTCAGAGCACACTGCGACCGGAAGGAGAGGTGCGGGGACTAGGTGTATATTGTGCCAGACACGGGCACTTGGTTCACTCCTATCCCCATCCGTCTGTCACTAAAGTTTCAAAAATGTTCCGCCAAACACTGAAGGAAAACAGCATGTCACCGGTGATCAGGAAAACACCGTAAGAACGCCGAAGGCACTGCAGCACGGAAAATTAAACACACGAATTGATAGGTGATCACCGAATTTTTATTTCTTTACTTAGATGTTCTTATATTTCACTTAGAACTTAATATTAATATTAAATTGATTTTTATAAATTTAATACAAGATGAAACATTTCCCTCTCGACACGACTTCACTATATCTACGCTTCTCCGCCGCGCGACGGCAGATGTAATTAGACTCAGTGATACAACCCTCGTTTGGGGTGAGTTTACGGTGTGGTGGTAGATATCCTTTCCACTAAGGATATGTATTTACTTACCACCAGAGAAACGTTAAGTCTGTCTTGGCTGAATAGAAAACCAGATCTCGTAATGAAGATCATGGTGGTATGTGTGTGATCGTTTAGATCTGTGTTGTTTACTCATACACGGAGGCAATGGCAAAACAAAGCAGGCAGGCGGCAAGGACAAAGGGATCGGGAAGATCGTTGTCTATGAAGTGCATCGCGTCTAAATAAATAGACGACGATACATCGAAGAAATGTGGTAAAAGAAAAGATGAGACGAGGGCATCATAAAAGTCTTAGATGAGTGATGCCCTTGTGTAAATATACGAATAGACATTGGGAAAGGTGCTAATGGGTTGGTGGACGAAACGAATCCCTTGCTTGCATTTGTATATGCAGGGAAATTCGTTTATGGGAAACGGATTCAATATTTGCATTGTTTATGCTTTGAATTCAATCCGGCGACTATGCGCGAAGTCGATGATTGTTTGGAGATTCAAACAAAGGAGCATTTCTGGGTAAAGTGCTTGCAACTGTATCGATAGTTGCAACTCATTGCAAAGCAGATTAGATGGTTATACAATGACGGTTTGTATATACCGTCTGTGTCAATTGTACATGGCATCTATGGCGACGCCAGCATCGAACTCTAGTGTGAATATCTACACTAATTGGAAATTCGGTTCTGGGTCGCTAATACAGAGATGCATTGATACATGTATGAATGCCCTTGTAGGAAAAATTCTTTACAGGCATTTCCAGATAATGCATTGAAAGCATTAATTATCCTTGGGTAGGAAATGTTTTTGCTGTGGGGAGATTGCGGTGCAGGTGTGGGAAGGTTGGAATTTGCCTGCCAACCGAAGGTACCGAATAGGTTAGGTTTTATGCTCCCGTATAATGGAAAGAATTCTTGTAGGGAATTCGTATGCGAAGAAATGCATGAAAGGTAAGAATTCTTTTACAGGGACTTTTAGGTTATATAAATTTGATCTATTTTATGCGTGAAGCATTTAAGGTGCTTGTGCGATTGCATTAGCAAAACTTATAAGGTTGGGTCGAAGTTATGGGGGTTCTTCAGGTAAGTAACAATGGGGTTTGGCAGAACCACCACAGAGGAAGTGGATAAGGAAAGGAGTTATCGCTGTACATTGGTCTTAAGGGCGGAAATTCCTGTAAACGAGGTGTTTTTCAATAATTTTTGTACAAACAACTGAAAGCATTTATTGTAATTTCTAAAGTTACATATTACAATAAACCTTATATGAAGAAATATTTTTATGAATAAACAAAACCAAAATGGCGACGGTACAGCTGACCAAACTTAAGTCGTCGTATCTGCGGCATGCAACGCCCAGGCCCTTGTAATTATCTTGTTACGGAGCTCGCATCCATATCCTCGCCTAACACCCACTAATAAAGGGAAGACAAGCGCCCAAGCTAAAAAGCTAAGGACAAGCGAAGGAACTCAGGATAGTCCAAATGACGATAAGTCCTCTCTTAATGAGAATCCCATTCCGGCCTGCACGGAAAAAGGAATGGAGATAACCAATCCTGAAGACATCCAGTTCCTACTCCGGGAATACCATGATCCTCCTTTGGGTGGACACCAAGGAGTGAGTAAAACGTGTAATAAAATATGTAGGAATTTTTGGTGGAAGAACATGATGCACGCCATTAAACTATACATCAAAGTATTTAAAACATGTCAAACAATGAAATCTTCGTCGAACATACGTACGCCCATGGTAATAACCGACATTGCAAAGAGACCTTTTGACAAAGTATACTTAGATATAATAGGTCCTCTTGATCGAACTCCAACCGGCAATCAATATATACTCACATTCCAAGACAACTTGTCTAAGTATATAGATTGCTACGCTCTCCCAGATGCGGAGGCAGAAACGGTGGCCAGTCTTCTTCGACCAAGTAATTGCTCGATGTGGTGTTCCGAAGCAATTGGTCACCAATCAGGGAAGCAATTTCCTAAGCAGTTTGTTTAAAAGCGTGTGCAATCTGCTCCGTATTAAAAAACTACAGACCTCAGCGTACCATCCACAATCGAATGGAGCCTTGGAACGAGCCCTTACCCTTAAAAGCATTGTGGATGGAAATTCCCAATCATGGGAGCAGTAACTGACGACGGCAACATTCTTATACAACACCAATGTACACGAAGGTACTGAACTTACGCCAATGGACTGTCTATTTGGGTTCACCCCAGAGGTACCGACGAGCATAAAGCAACCTGCGGAACCGGTATATAACCATGACAGTTACCATAAGCTATTGAAGTACAAACTTCAACATACGTACGAAATAGCAAGGCGTAACCTGTTAACTTCCACGAGGAAGTCGAAAGAGTACTACGATCGTAAGACCCGCCCAGTCACGTTCCATGTGGGCGACAAATACGGAACGCGCAAAAGCAAGGAAAACTAGCTCCCATATGGAGGGATCCCTATAAGGTAGTACAGATAAAGAGTCCGGTGAATAGCGTAATGAAGGCAGGGAGAAGAAATGTGGTGGTGCACAACAATAGGCTGAAACCCTACTATGAATCATCATCATCGGCACTACAACCGGGAGCCGGTCTTGGCCTTATTTAGCAAGTCCTAAGGCTTGTTAAATGTTGCATAATGATTTGTTTTTTCCGGGCAAGGTCATTAGTCTTGCGCCAGAAGCTCCCCGACGGGGAATCGAACCCCGGCCTCCCGCGTGACAGGCGGGTATACTAACCACTATACTATCGAGGAGTCCTACTACGAATAGAGGAGGCCAAAAGCAGACAAACCACGACAAACAAGGGAAAGTAACGCACCACAGTCGGTACAAGGTTCAATGCTACATTCTATACGTTTGTAGCCAAGCTGCATTCCTCTTCTAAAAATGAAGCTACCACTATTTAAGGGGGGAAGGTATTGTTACGGACTCCGCCTCCGTGTCCTCGCCCAACACCCACTAATTTCCACAAATTTCCCCTCTCTGTTTGTAAAGGGAAGAAAAATCGTCAAGTAGTTAATTTGCATAAACTACTTTATGCAAATTCTCCTTGGCAGTAAAAAATAATAAAAAAGGCGTTGGCGCTGGATAAAAAAATGTAAACGTCAACGACAAAAATAAAAATAGATTGATTCGTCGTTAAACTTTGAAGGAATGAACATCTGCCTCAAAAAAAAAAAGAAAGTAAATTAAAAAGAAAAACAACAGATTAATAGAGAAGAGAAATCGAAGAGCGTAGCATAAAACGAAAAAGAAAAATGGATTATAAAAAGGAATAATTAAAACGAAGAAAGGAAGAATAAAATTAAAAAAGAAGACGAGCAAAAACTGAAGCAGAAACCGGAAATAAAAAGGAAAAGACGATAAAAAAAACTAACAGCCAGCAGAACAGGGGAGCACAAGACTCAACGCCCCCTGCAACCGAAAAGGGAGTGGATATATTTCAGGAATCCTAAACGCAAGAAATCGTGGGTTGATCCGGAACAGGCATGCCGCTTATCCAACAGACCTGGTCTCTATTGACTACCACCTATTTTCGGCAATAGCCATACGCTCGCTTCGATTCCACCGAAGACGCCCGAGGATAGTTTGATGACTCTTCTGCCTCGAAGGAGAACCGTGGAATCCACAAATTACCCGAGCGAGGGGCAAATTGTAGCAAGCTCGTTGAATAAATTATTTGTTCGCTTACTATTAAATAACATGTCTTTCTCTGACTAAAATCAAAATTTAGTTTCTTCTCTTTTTTGGTTGAGAAAGTTATTGATTAACCTTCAGCACGGTGCCACAACATATCTTTTTGTCTACTTTGGGTGATACTTTACCTTTACAACTCTTGTAGTCAGCACCTACCCTTAGACGCAAAGGCGATCACCGTTGTAGGTGCCGATCCCAACTCAGTTCACTCTTATTTCCGACTCCTTTTTCACTCTGGCCGTTAAGTCAGAGATTTATGATCGACTCCCTTTTCTTTACTGGGTGAAGGTCAATGGGTAATTTAGGATTTATGTTTATCCTTGATTGATAATCAGAGCACACTACCTACGGATGTAACCTAAACATCCTTTAAGATACATGCATTATAGCGCTTTATTCTTTATTTACCCAAGATGATTAGGAACGAATGTTTATATTGCGATTCCTGATTGATGGTGGGCACTTGTTTTTAACTTGTCGCGTTGCTAAGCAACTTGTGTTTACACAAGTGTCCATTCGTGGCCAACATTACCCCCTATATTTTTGTATATCGTATTGGATTTGTTTCATTATATTTGCCTAATTATAGGTGCCAACATAGAGTTTCTCCCAAATCTGGGCTCTAGGATTTCCTTCCCAGTTTATACATTCCAGATTTTATGCATTTTCACAGGTTTACTCGCAAACACCTTGGTGTGTTTATTAAGCAATAACTAGCCAACGTTGGTAAATTCGCGGTAAGTGAATCCAAATACATAAGTGTGTTGGGGTGGGTGGTTCAAGTTGATAAAATTGTAGTGGAACTTGGATTACCAAATGTCGTTAAGTCATTCAACGTAAAACAAAGAAAAAGTTATTTCCTTTGAGATTCTATGAAATATTTTTTATACAGATTTATACTATATAATTTGGCGCAAGGCTAATCACCTTGCCCGGAAAAACAAATTATTATGGAAAATTTAACAAGCCTCAGAGTTGTTAAATAAGGTCAAGACCGGATCCCGGTTGTGGTGCCGATGATGATGATGATACTCAATAATTAGAAGTTCAAATATAATAGCATTGCCAGAAACTAGAAAAGTTGAACACAAAGCAATAAATAATGCAATAAAATTGCAAATTTTTGATAAGATAATTGGATTGTTAAATCTTTGTAGATAATTGATTTGTTTACTGTCATAAATGGTTTAATTACTCGAATTTGTTCCGCCGCCCAGTGGGTGGCCACTGCCAGGGATCTATCTGTGGATCAAACCGATGTCCAACAAGCGGCCCCAGCGCAGCTACATTATAACCACAACGCGACCAAGTTCACAGCAATCACCGGATCCAGACATACGGATCAACCGACCAGTTCGCGGCATAGCCTGCCGGAGCTTAAAGCTACAATTACCGCCGCTCCGAATGCAGCCCCCGTCCAGTTTAAGGACTTAAAGCCGCCAGATTAGTGGTGCATTACCCGCTGCTCAGAACGCAGCCCCCGTCCAGCCTAAGGACCTAAGGCCGCCAAATTACTGGTGCATTAACCAACTGCCCCAACGACAGCTACAACTACCGCTGCTCAGACCAGCAGCCCCCGTCCAGCCTAAGGACCTACAGCCGCCAGCTTAGTGGCGCGTCAACGAGCTGGCCAGTGCATCTACTTACAACCGCCCAGGTTCTCAGGTAAGAGAATTTTCAATTTTTCAATTAAATTACCGCCACCGAATTTGTGGCAAACAGAAGCTGACTCCAGCAGCTACCACTACATCGCGCCCAGTTCGCGACACAATGACGACCAGATAAATGAAACAGCTACCACCAGTTCGCGGTGCAGCCCGGGATCCAGATCTGTATCGGCTACCGCCACCAAGTTCGTGGCATACTAAAGGGCCCAGCTCAAGGGACGACCAACGTCAAGGTTGCGGGACACCAAGTCCAGACGCAAAGACCCACCGTTGTCAACAACTAGAGAGCGCCCCAATGTCAGAGAAGTTTATAATGACAAAGTCTACGTTAGCGGAACGGCTCATCAGCGCCCAGTTCGCTTCTCAGGAGCGGATGTCCTGTGCTTTCGTCAACCTCGAGCAGAGAGGGCCACCAACAGTATTCACGGTGGACATACGTCTGCACAGTCTTCAGATCGATTGGGAGGACATTAGAAAGCGACACAATGAGATAGATCGCCTGGCCACTCCAGAGATGACCAGCAGCCACCGCTACTTCGTGGACCGATTCATCAATCAGGCCGAGGAGATATATCTGGACGAGGTCACAAAGTTTATTGAGGCAAGGAACGCCCTCACCGCCGACCGTCCGACCGCATCCAACACTGCGACGGACATTGTCATTCAACCATCAAGTCGTTTGCCGCCATCACAACCACCTTGGTGGCCAGTAACTCCATGAACAACAGGCATGCATATGCCACCTGGTCATCCATCCAGATTGCCATCATGGATGATGCAACCGGAAAAAACCTCCCCTACGGAAAACAAAGGTGTGACGACACACACCGAAAAGCCAGCCAAGGCAGGTGCTGCCGAACGCAAGACAGCCAAGGGAGGAACGGTCGAGAAGAAACCCGATCCAAAGGCAGTGAAAGAAGTGACAACTGCAGCAGCATCCATCACCGCTAAAACGACACCATACAAGGAGGCTGATTTCAGTAAGAAGGCACCAGCAGCTGCCAATGCACCAGCACCAGCGACGATGGATGCCAACAGTTCTGAGGCATCCAGCCCAGGAAAAGAGCCTGCTGCAGAGAAACCCGCCGAGCAAGGCACTGATGACCACCTACCGAGACTGTGCGAGGCTTCGTTCGCGCTCGACCCAGTCTCCCCCATTAAGGCAAGCGACGCCGACCAAGGCAATGATACCCAACGACCGTCCCCTGTGACATCAGCGATCCTCAGTCCGACAGCACATAGACGAGAACCGCACACACTTCCAGTGAGTATGCATCAGCAGGCCGCCGACCAGAGAGCCGCCTGCCCACCGATCAAATCGGCCCATGTCCCGATGTCCGGACCAACGCAGGAAAACACGGCCGTTCCTCGTGGGTTGCGAATTTACAACTCCAACCCAGAGCAACTGATCCACACGGAACAATGCACACCGAACAAGAACCGCGTATGCACGCATCAAGAGAGCAATGTCCCGCTTGGCGGGCGGCATCCCCCAGCATTCAGGGATCAGCTGCATCCCAGCCAACAAGCACGCCTCTCAGTAATTCGGGAGAGGCGGCACTTTACTCAGCCCAGTAGGCACTGGGTCCGCACCTGTCATTCCGTCAGGACCCGCGGACGGTGCCATGGAAGAAGCCACATCAAACTCTACGTTGCGGCCTCACATGCCACAGGCCGCATACCATCGGAAGATACCGTCCAGCGACGGAACACTCGTCGTCATCAATACATCCATCATCAATTCAGGGCGGGCGGCTCTCTCCAGGCCTCCACATCGTCACACACATTTTTCTGCCCACAACAATCACCATTGTTCGTGGAAGTTGCGTTCAACGTCTGTTGTTCGCAAACATATATGTTTATTGTTAAATATCGTTTATGAGACTGGGGTTGGACAGCAATGTAAATCAAAATGTAATTTTTGTTAAATTTAAGTGAAGTGAAGATTTTTCTATACTTTACGTAACCGCTTTTATTATATTTTTTTCTATTGTAACCTAGCCACATAACTTTATTTCTATTGGGGATTTTTAGCCCTGATGCCCACATGAAAAACCTTGAAAAATAAATATGATTTAAGTGACTATAAAAAGATTTTTTTTCACTGAATATATCAAACAACTCTCAATAACTTAATAAAGACCTTGATTCGTTCACCCCACAATTCTCAGAACAATAGAACAGTTAAATGAAACAACTCATACCTGCATTTCAGGTGGTCCGCCTTCATCACGTATCAACAGCAAATAACTTTGATTATCGATAAAAACTTCTTTCTTAAAGCGTCCACCTTCCGGTGAATCTTCTTGCATATAGGAACCAGTCAAATAACGGTGCACCAGTGCTGACTTTCCAGAACTCAAGGAGCCCACAATGCCCAAGCGTAAGTCCGGAACCGATCTTGAGATTGTCCATTCTTGACTATTGACAAAGGAGTCTGTAAGAAAAACAAAACAAAGAAAACACAAATTAATTACATCCTATCATAAAATTCATTACTTTTTATTTCATCCTCGAGAATCTAATAAATATTCATAGCATAAAAAGCATCATAATATTAAGTAGGAATAAATGACGAAAGGACGTCAAGAGCTAGTCTTATAATTCACACCTCATTACAATTTGACACCAGCAAGTTGGTCATCTCACACCACTTCACCAGTTGTGCTCACTCAATAAACCAGATGGAATAAGGACATATTCAAAATGAGTCCCGTCAGCAGCTTATTCTTCAAACTTATATTTCCACTTCACTGACAAGATATGTTTGCCCTCAGGTACTCATCTCAAGTAGACTACAGATTCCCATAAACAGTTGATGATATCTTTTTGACGTTCAACTAGATCCTTCCATGATTAGCATTGTCACTGCCAAGAAACTGTTGCAAATCAACCGGACTGATCGGTGTCGTTGTCGGTTTTGTTGGATTTGTCCAAGGCAGAAAAAAAGAACTATTTCAAAGCTTTGATAGACATTTGATTGGCAGGATAATAGCACGAGGGGGTCAAAGGAAACCATGAAAAAAAAACCACTCTCGATTTTCATGGTCATTGTTCGTAAGAAAACATGTTACGGTTTTCTTTCAAATGAGCTAGCCAATCAGATGAAGTTAGGGTTGATCGTTGTGGGGAGGCGACAAATGGATACAAACATGTCCCTATTTTGCTCACACAAGACAACTCTAGACTTAAAGCGTAAGGGGACTTATAATAAAAGAACAAACACTATTTTTCGGTTTGTACGAAACCTGGGGTCATAGATCGCGTTAAATTAAATAGATAGATAATTAAGTAGATAAATAAAATAGATAAACATAAATACATTATATAAAAAGATGTAAAGATCATTGAGGAATGGTCTAATGAATGCAGTAGTCCAACAAGAGCATTTGCTTTTACCCAAACCTTTAAGTATAAGACCTAGTCATGAGATTGGTTTAATAAAACATACACGCTTTCCCAAACTCGCAAATGAATTGAGGTACCCTTAAGTGTTTGGTAGTATTTTTCGCGTGGCGTTTAATTAAAGTTCGTAATGTATGCCGTGAGATTTGACATCATCATCATCATCGGCACCGCAACCGGGATCCGGTCTTGGCCCTATTTAGCAAGTCCCAAGGCTCTTTAAATTTTCCATAATAATTTATTTTTACGGGCAAGGTTATTATAAGATTTGACATCACAAACACACAAAAGTATGACAAGAAACCAATCCGACAGGATTTAAATTATATTCTACTTTTGTTTCATGTCGAGTGATGTAAAATATGGGGGGATGGGAGCGAACATACAGACAAAGTCACTGATTGTTTTCAACCCAGCAAAGCCCAAGACGATCCTTGGCCCTCTTCAATCCAAGTTGACATGCAGTCCCCACGTGATACCCCTGGATCGCTACTTTGGCACCCGCCGAGTAGTGAACCAATGCATGCAGCGACATCCCGAGAAGGTTTGGCAAAGGCTAATAACCTTGCCCGGAAAAAGAAACTATTATGGAAAATTTATCAAGCCTCGGATATGGACCGGATATACGACGATGACCACGGAAACGAAAATGGGTAAACGATATGAGTTTTTTCATGGAACGTCCGTTCACTATGCGAAGCTCGAGCTCCACAACAGCTAGCCGATGCCCTGTCCGAATACAAGGCTGACATACCAGCATTACAAGAAATAAGATGGACGGGGAGCGGTGTTATTCAAAGAAGCGAGTATGACATTTATTACAGCTGTCATGCAAACCACCATGTGCTCGGGGTAGGCTTTCTAGTCAGCCAAACACTGAAGCCTGCCCTCATCGGCTTTAATGCAATAAACGAAAGGCTATGCACTCTTCGCGTGCGAGGCAAGTTTAAGAACATAAACTTCATAAACGGTCACAGACCTATAGCGTTTGAAATAATAGTGAAGAAGATCGTGTGACTCGAACTGACGCTATGACAGTTTGAATCACGAAAAAAATTGAACCTAAGCGTTACCCATCAGGTTACTGACCGTGTTTTGAATTTGATTTTTAAACTCGACTATACTCCACTGATGTGAATTGTTATGTTATCGCTAGGTATACCGTTCTGATATATTTTCTTATTCGATTTTCGTTCGGTGTCGTTCACTATTTTGCTTGTGAATTGTGTGTATCTGTTAGAGATGCCACAGACCTACAGAGGAGTGCCCTGACGACGAAAAAGAAGAATTCTATGCCGAACGGGGCCTCAATGCCTGCCCAAGATACGACGTGAAAATCGTTCTTGGTGATTTGAATGCGAAAATAGGTGGGGAGCCGGTTTTCGGGCACTACGCAAGTACCATTAGTTTGCTTGAGAACACTAATGACAATGGAATACGAGTCTTCGAAGTGGCAGCATCAAAGAACTTGGTCGTTGCGAGTACCAGGTTTCCGCGTAAGGACGTCCACAAAGCCACCTGGGTATCACCTGATGGAGCCACTCGCAACCAAATTGACCACATGTTGATAGATCGCCGCCACTCCTCGAGCCCGATGATGGTACGAACGTACCTAGGTGCCAATGTCGACTCGGATCACTATCTTGTTGGTACAGTTTTCCGAGCGCAGATTGCCTTACGGAGGCGTATTGTATCCGTGGATCAGGTTCTCATTACCTTACGCAATGAGAACATCAGCAACACCTTTGGTCATGCGTAAAGACCCGTCCTCGAAGAGCTCGAGGGAGGAAGAGTAAGTCCTGGGGCCAGAATGCCGAGCGTAGAAGACTCCATCTTAGGCAGTAGTCGTAGAGATCGGAGCGACTGGTTTAATGATGAGTGTAAAGTAGCGACTGAACGTAAGAATGCTGCATACCGAGCAATGCAGCAGTCTCATAGCATGCGGGTACGGGAGGAGAAATACAAAGAGATCAGAAGATCTGAAAAAAGACCACAGACAAAAGAAAAGTGCCTGGGAAAAGAACCTTGTCTGTGAAATAGAAAAGAGTAGAGAGCGAGGTCCGCACCAGGCGCGGAAGTTCTACCAAATAATCCGCAGTATGACGCGGTACACACCACGCTGCACTTACTGCAAGGATAAAAGGGGTAATCTGATCACCGATACTGAAGGAGCGATGGGAAGTGCAGTCAAATGATTTTCTAAATGGTCAGCTCACAGAAGAATTGGAGGCTCCACCAATGCAAAATCAACACCAAATGCTGTCACCACCAAGCATTGAGGAAACATTAATAGCTATAAGACAACTCATATCAAATAAAGCCCCCGGAGCTGACGGCACACAAGCTGAGCTGATCAAACAAGGAGAGACAGTGTTACATCACACAATTCATGAGGATCGTGGTGCACGTATGAGAGCAAGAGGAGATGCCGGAAGATTGGCGTCGTGGAATAATTTGCCCAATATATAAGTGGGAGATTATAAGAAAAATGATAATACATAATTTAGAGTGCTTGCGAAGAGCCAGTAAGATAATGTAAGAATGATATTTGTGAAATAGAATTTAACATTTAGTCTTGAGTTAAATCTGGAATTGAATTGTTAAATAAATGTGGAGATAAAACAAAACAAAAAAAAACACAAAAAAAAACATAAGAAGGGAGATATCACACTGTGCAGAAACTATAGGAGTATAACATTGCTGAGTACCGCCTATAAGATACTCTCCACTATCCTACAAGATCGGATAGCCCCATACGCTAAGGCCATCATTGGTTAATATCAGTGTGCCTTCATCCCAGACAAATCAGTGATTGACCAGATATTCACCCTTAGGCAGGCGATGGAAAAATGTCTGGAATTTAAGATTCGATTATATCACCTGTTTATAGACTTTAAGGCCGCCTACGACAGCATAGCCAGGGTAGAACTATATAAAGCCATGAGAGAGTTCGGCATTCCAAACAAATTGATACGACTTTGTAGGTTGACCATGACCAACGTAACTAGTTAAGTCAAAATAGCGGGATTGCTGTCCAAACCAATAAACATCTTTAATGGACTCCGACGAGGGACCGATCTGACCTGCCTCATATTCAACCTGGCGTTGGAGAAAGCAATCCGTGACTCTGGCGTTACAAGTAGAGGGAATATTGTCACCAAGTCCAGCCAAATACTTGCCTACGCATATGACATCGACATCATCGGTAAATCCGATTCGGCTGTACAGGACTCTTTCACCC
The DNA here is from genome assembly GCA_963931805.1 of Microdon myrmicae. Taxonomy (NCBI): domain Eukaryota; kingdom Metazoa; phylum Arthropoda; class Insecta; order Diptera; family Syrphidae; genus Microdon; species Microdon myrmicae. The sequence goes on from OZ007496.1 coordinate 25,776,720, forward strand.
AGATCGAACAGGCGGCACAAAAGCTGGGACTGCACATTAATGAGGGAAAAACTAAGTACATGGTGGAAACTTCTGCGAAGAGAAGACCTAACGTTAGTCAAACTATCAGGGTAGTGGAGCACGCATTTAAAGTAGGGCAATCCTTTAACTACCTTGGGTTAATAGTATCAGTCGATAATAATATGGAAGAAGAAATACGTGAACGGCTGATTAAATCCAACAAAGCCTACTATGGTCTATCAAGGCTCTTTAAATCCCGAAATTTATCCAGAACATCCAAGCTATTACTGTACAAGACCATGGTGTTACCAGTACTCATGTATGGATCCGAGACCTGGGTGCTCAATAAAAGGCACTCTGAACTCCTAGCCGTGTTCGAGAGGAAGGTCTTAAGGAGAACTGTTGGTCCCGTATGTGAGACAGAGACGGAGACGCTACAACCATGAGTTGTACGCGATCTAACTTGAAGCTAATGTTGTAAGAAAAATCAAGCTCGGTAAACTCCGGAGGGCGCAACACCTAGCTCGAATAAGCGAAGCGAAGCCTGCTCGGAAAGTCCTTTGTGGCAGGATGTATGGAAGGAGACAGCGCGGCAGTTTGCGATGGAGGGATGGCGTAGATTAGGACGCCCAGAGCCTGGGAATGCTAAACTGGATGACATCGGCTCGAAATTGGTACCGTTGGAGAGGCTTGCTAAATATGGCCAAGACCGAATCCCGGTTGTAGTGCCGATGGTGATGATGATGTAAAATATACGAGAGGGTGTGGTGATTCCAAGAACCCCAGTAAACCTCGGTAGGATTGTGACAAGTAAAACCTACCACCCTCAAGTTCTTACCTATTGGGGTCATTCCCTACAATAATCGGATTCGCTTGAAGGGACATTTCCTGGGCTGTTTAATTTGTATTTAATCAATACTTAACTGCGTGACAGGATATATATCGAGAACCCAGGAAATATGTTGAAGAAGGAAGCAACTACAGATGATATTCATACCCTGACCCTGAACGGTTACGAATGCACGCATATGGCGTAAAGCTAGAGCCCCCCAACAGGTATTACGTTCATGGCCATAAGGCATCTTGCAGAGGTGCTAGCGCTTTAAACTTCCAGAGGTTTGTTGTTGAAACTATAAGGAGCGCAACGTTGCAACTGTCATGAAAGATCGTATTGTAATTTTTGGAGTTTTAAACAAACAGTACTGGGACATACAGAGTAAGGCCACTAGAGAATGCCATCAGACCAATAACCAATCATCAAAAACAGTTATTCTAGACAACTACGGAAAAGCGAAAGTATTTCAACTTTCCCAACCATAAACTATCACAAATGTTATGCCTTTACGACAGATTGTAACGGTCTATCATTAATTTTTAATTGTTGGCTGTTTCATTACCATATTCACCCATTGCAATCCCATGCATGTAGAAATAAAACACCAAAACATATCAACAATGGCCAGGATAAACAACAATGTGGAATCTTTAGTCGCCTTTTATGAGAAACTGTGGATATATTCTATACTGTATTTAGGCATTAAGACCCCCAAGAAATAAAACTTCTAAAAAATCAGTTTCATTTGAGATTTATCACTTTCCTCAAAAAACAAGGACACTACCCCTTTTCAACTAATGGAATAATAGTAGACATTACATTGTAATCTACAGGTCAAATTTCTCAATCATAAGCACACCACATAAAAATTTACAAGTTCAACTACTACAAATGAAATGAATTCTAATAAAGTTAAGCTCTTTACATAAGTGGCAATCCTTGGCAACCGCCACACCGTGTCCAAGCTACATAACAATAAATAGCAATGGAGAGTAAACAAGTAACATGATTCCTGTAAACAACAATGAAAAACAGCAACATAAGAAGCCAGACAAAAGGATTCATAGCAGAAAGCACGACAATTGACCCTTTTCATGTCCTTACATGCCCATACATTTATATTTTATGATCAGTTAAAGGACGATTCAATGGGGAGATGGTCAACCCCTTTGATATTCACTTCATAGAATATCACTAAAACCCATCTCACTCCCATCTGAACACACATCCAATGCCAGGAGGCATTTGAAGCATCTGAAAATACAAATCAAAGGTGAAAATTCACAACGTAACCCAACGAGGTCTTGTAATGAAATTCTATTTCTTAACATTTGATTATCCTTCTTTGTTGTCGTCTGTTTTATGTTTAAACCAAAAAAAAAGGTGAAAAAAATAAAGAGGAAAGAAAAATGAAAGGACATACGAACATTGCCATAGATGATGGTTGTATGGTCAGTCTATTGTCTCCTTAACAGTGACATCACTCGACGATAATGAGCTAGGAACAACCAAGAAGGATATAAAATTTGACGTTTACGTCCTTTTGAAAGGGCATTCTATAGAATGTGCAAAAGTAAAAAAAAAAGCCTTATATGTGTATAATGAAAAGACAGAAGTTTGTCGTAAAAATTAGTTTTATTATGCATTGCAGAATCATATGCCTGTTCGTATGTCCAGGCACGATTTAAGGATCATAAAACACTTAATGGAATCATTATTTTTACGTTTCATATACTGCCTGCTGTGAAATGATTAAACTGGACTTGTGCCAAGGATTCACAGAGGAGGAAAACATTTGAAGTTAAAATTTTTGACAGTGGTTTTGATAGGATGTTTCATTAAAAGCCCAAGATCGAAACCTTAATACCGAACGTACTTTTCATTTCTTGACGATGTTATTGTTTAGTAAGATCAGTGTTAAAAACACGTTGGTAGTGAAGGATTCGAGAACAAGAATTAACAAGTTCCACAACTAAAATTAGATTAGTGTAAAAAAACTAGTTACGAATAACGTCGTTGCAATTCCATATCAGTATTCGCTCGTATAAATAAATTTTAACGTCCGTATAAATGATTAAAACGAAGACCATTTGCTTTTAACATTGATTAGCATCAACGGCATACTGAAATATTTATTCCGCGAGATGTCAGTGTGTATAATTTTTAATGGCTTCCCTTTTCTGCATAATCAACTCTTAAAGGAGAGTACATTCAATTCAATGACACTAAATTCTCCGCTGGTTTAGACATAGGTCGTAAATAAGCCAACATGGGTACCACACGTAGGTGTTCATTCTGCTAATACCATGAACCTGTTCCTCATCACTCATCCTAATAAATACTCAATCCAAATTTCTCTATCCTTGGGGACAGAGATGTCAACTAAATTTCCGATAACCAACAGTGTTTAGGGGAAACTTTTTAAAAGTTGCCAAAGGGCAAATTGGGGCGATCTAAACGACTCAACGAAATTAAATTGGTCGTTGTTCTTCATCAATCATGACCTTAACATTACATCTAATGCAATAACACGAATGATTATTCTTGATATGCGGACCTGCGTCCCAAATCCAGTAAACCAAGTTGTATCAAACTCAAGTCGAGTATTTGGTTCGATTGCGGGTGCAAGGAAACTAAAGCATTAAGCTTTCGGTTATATAAATCGAACAAAATACAGGAGGACCGAAGGAGATGCAAAAGGACTCAAAAATACTGCAATATACACACTCAACGCGGTTAGTTTTATATAAAACATCTAATAACTACACAACACTAGGGGGAGATATAAACACCGAGACATGCAATTATCTATCTAACTAGATTTTGAGGTAGGTTATCGGCCCAATCCTGTGTTAGAACCATAATCCTATTGTTTTTTGGGTAAACACTTTCGCGACTACATTACTATACTGCTATTACTATTTATTGGTCTGTAGGAATCCGGGAGTTCATGACCTCACCGATTCTACTCTGCCAACGTTCCGTGTCCTGTGCACTCTCCTTCCACACTTGACCAGCCGATCCGATCTCCTCAAGGTCAAACCTAGCATTGTCCTTCCATCTCCGTCGCGGCCGTCCTATCGACCTCGTTCCCGTTGGTCTACCGTAAAGAATTATACGCACGATCCTATCATTGCCCATTCGCGCCACATGTGCCCTGTGAGTAGGGCGTTAGAATATACTCACAGCTAGGCCGGCTTGTCGTAAGAGGCGACTAAAGGCCGAGTGGTAGCCGGGGTCCCAACGCCCTGTGAAATACCACCCCATCAAGCTTTAGGCTCCGTGAAATGGTCGGGAGAAATCCCTGGCCATCTTTCGGAGCTTGGCTGATGGACCGGTTCGAGAAAAGGTTGGTTAGGTGGTAGTCGGTCCCAAGGTGAGATACCACCCCGTCACGCTGTACATTCCGCGATATCGCCGAGAGACATCTTCGACGGTGTTTTGGATGTGTGACTGATGGCCCGGACTGACGCGGGGATAAGTCATGATGGTGTCTTCTGATATAAAGAATTCCGGAGGTAAACTAGTCTCCCATTCGGATCTCCGGGGGGGACTATGTCAGGGGGAACATCATGCAGATATCATGATAAATAATGGAACTTTGAGAGGTTCGTCATCGCATAACCGGGCTAGCTCTCGAGGCTCGGCCCACGCTCGACTGGTGATGGCATTTTGTAACATCAGGGGCATCGGTTTCACCAATACGAAGGTAAACGCCATCTATCAATATTTGCAAACCACGAAACTTGATATCTTTGCCCTAACTGAGACCCAGGTCAATTCGTCAACTGATTCGACATATCTTCGTTGCTCAGGACACGACTTACATTCGACATTCCGCTTTAAGGCTGCATCTTCGCGCGGTCCGATCTGGCTTGCCAAAGGATGGAGGCGTTGGAACACAATAATATGGACATCATATGGTTGAGGGTCGTGCTGAGGAATTCCGTTAAATTTCTTTGTTGTCTTTACCGCTCCCCGAATGACGGTCGACCGTCGACATTTTTCGAACATATTTCACATAATGTTGACTGGATACAGATCAACCACACAGCTTCTGAAATTGTTGTCCTTGGCGATTTTAATGTGCACAATTCCGGCTGGTTGTTACATTCTAACAGAACGGACGAGGCTGGGAGGCTGGCGGAGATGTTTGCCGTAACTTGACTCAACTCGTGGAGAAATCAACGCGAGTGCCGGATGCCCGAGGCGATTATGCGAACACCCTGGATCTGTTTTTGACAACCGAACCGAGTATTTATACCGTAGAGGTTTCTGCGCCACTGGGAAACTCAGATCACTGCTTGGTATCTGTCGCGCAAGCACTTGCATATCAAGCGAATAACCGGCCCAGGCAGCTTCGCCATGTATGGAGGTATGGGGCTGCTAACTGGGACGATTTGCGGGATTTCTTCGCATCCTTTCCATGGTCCGAGGTGTGCTTCGGAGACTGCGATGTTAACGCTTGCGCGGAGTCGGTATCAGAGATTATTCTTCTGGAGATGGAGATGTATATTCCACATTCCATCAAACGAAGTTCGTCTGATAAGCCTTGGTTTGATAAAAAATGCGAGCAAATTACAGCGGCAAAATATAGCTTTTATGCAATGGCGCTCCAATCCCACCGATGTTAACAGAACGAATTTTGTTAGAATCAGAAACGCGTGCAACCAGACGATTGATACCGCGAAGAAAACCCACAACGACAGGGTGATCAATAAGCTCCTTCGGTGCCCAACTGGTTCGCGCTCCTTCTGGTCAATGGCAAAGGCTGTCAGCGGTAACTTCGCATCCTCCTCATTCCCTCCGTTGGTGACACACAGCGGGACATTAGTTACGAATTCAAGGGGCAAAGCTAATGTGTTCGCGAATTTATTTTCCGCGAATTCAAACCTCGATCCCGTTCTTTTGGAGCCACCTGTGATCGCGCCGGTACGGTCTTCCATGCGGGATGTGAGATTTCGTCCGGGCATTATTCAACGCATTCTACGTGAACTGGATTGTAGGAAGGCAACCGGCCCGGACGGTGGTCCAGAATTATCGCCGGTTCTTGGCAGACTCTTCCGCTTATCTTATGCACGGAGGACCTTTCCTGCCTGCTGGAAAATCGCTCGAGTTCAGCCAATCCCAAAGACGGGAAAAAAGTGTCTCCCACAAAATTACCGCCCGGTAGCATTACTGTCTATTTTATCTAAGGTAATGGAAAAAGTCATCAATACAGGGTTGGTTAAGTATTTGGAGTGCAACGGACTTCTGAATGATCGTCAATACGGATTCCGTGGCAGGCGGTCCACGGGAGACCTTTTGACACTTATAACCGATATATGGACATCTGGGATTGAACAGCATGGTGAGTCAAGGGCGGTCGCATTGGATATCTCCAAGGCTTTTGACCGCGTCTGGCACGGCGCATTGCTGAGCAAACCTCGTTCATATGGACTTTCCCAACAGCTTTGCGACTGGACGAGGAGCTTCCTCGAGAATCGATCGATCCGGGTTCTTGTGGACGGCGAGTGTTCGGATCTGTATCCTGTTAATTCAGGGGTGCCTCAGGGTTCTATGTTGGCTCCAACCTTGTTTTTGCTTCACATAAATGATTTGTTGGAGGCAACGGATAACAAAGTGTTCAGTTTTGCGGATGATAGTACGCTTGTTTCCTCCTTTTCGAGTGTTCGGCCGATTGGTGCATATGCGTCGCATCAGCTGAGATGCAGACAGACTGACTCTCTGAATCAGGATCTAGATAAGGTCCTGCAGTGGGGAAGGGCTAATCTCGTCGACTTCAATGCAGCGAAGACACAATACACAACATTCACAAAGAAAAGTGGATCATCGGCTCCACAGCTGATGATGAATGCCCGATCCCTCGAGGCTGGGGAAAGTTTGAAATTGCTCGGCGTAACTTTTTTTTTTTTTTTTTTTTTTTACATTTCTGTATTTATTGATCATCAATAATTTTTACAATAAGCAATACAGATAACTTATGATACTTTACAATAAGCAATACAGATAACTTATGATATAATTGTGTACATATACTTACTAGTACATTTTTCAAACAATATGATAAAAGTTATATATAGATTATGGATTAAGATTGTAGTGGGTAGAGCTTCCTGGAAAAGGTCAGAAAACCATGATGTCGGCGTCACGGTCTGTGGGAATGTATCATGGCATAAACACGTGTCGAGTATCGCCAGGTCAGCCTCAGGAAAACTGAACTATCTTTTTAGAGCCAAGAATTATTTTACTCCGGCCCATCTTCTTCTTCTATATAAATCCCAAATTAGACCCGCGCTCAAATATTGCTCTCATGTTTGGAGCTCGGCTCCTAAACATACCCTCGACCTACTTGAGAGCATACAGAGACGAGCCATCCGCCTGATCACGGACTCGGCGCTGACGTCGGGACTACAGTCGCTATCACATCGGAGGCGCGTAGCCGACCTCTGTCTGTTTTATAGATATTATCACGGGTACTGTTCTTTGCAGATTCTTGGTATTGTTCCACGCAATTCGGCTTATATGCGCTCCACAAGACAATCCGACGGATCGCACCCGTTTGTGGTTCATCTCCCGACGGCGCGAACATCCCAGCATCAGAACTCGTTCTTCTACAGTGCGGGGAAGCTGTGGAACGCCCTCCCCACGCGAGTGTTCTCGGAGCGTTACAACCTGCAACTGTTCAAAAATAACTGCAACAGTTATTTGATGACATCTCGGGGCGCCCACTCGGCGCTATAGATTCGCCTCTCCCGAGAGAAGTCTATTACCACAAAAAAAAAAAAAAAAAAAAAAAAAAAAAAAAAAAACATGTCCCATCTTAATCTTAGCGACCTGATTACTCTCACCATTGTACGTTTGCGGTATAGCTCTTCCAATTCGTGGTTGTAGAGTTTCCTCCGTGGTCCTGCCTCCTCGTCATGTTTACCACCAAAGATACCCCTTAAAACTTTATTCTCGAATTCGCGGAATTTGTTTTCTTCCCGCGGCTACATATACAACGATCTACTTTAAGGTTACTATCGTACGTGTAACACATCACACACCATTTTGTTCTGTTATAACGCGTCACGCCGTGCTTCCTCAATAGTGAGGGAAGAGCGAGTAAGCGGAGAGTTAAACTGAAGGAAAAGGAGTGTTTTATTTAAGTGTCTTACGCTTGAGTATGACCCGTTAATTACTTTTCCGATTAATTAACTCTTAATATTTATTTATTCAGAGCAAAGGGCCCGCTGTTCTATCGCAAGGCTGAGACCTTTTACTCTGATCGATTAACTCTGCGTTGTTTAAACAAAAAAAAAAAGGGTGTAGGAGAGGCCGATTTAAGCGACAAGAACAAATATGCCCTTCATCTTGTCTCTGACTTCTGGTCATCTGGCGACAACCAGAATCATCCACATCCTCCGTCTCAAGATGTCTGAAAAATAAAAAGCGGGGGCAGATATCTAAGTATAGTGTCTACAGGGCTAGTTCAAAGGTCTGTAATTACTTGGATGGAGGGATGGTATAGAAATCATACAAGACCAGTAGGTCTTGAGTGCGGTAGTAAACGCAGATTACGTCTTTGGCGTCTGATAATATGTGCTTTGGTCGGTTGTGTGTATGTGTGTGTATGATTGTGCCGTCTTGTACTACACGTGTGTGTAGTGTGTTAGCAGACCCTGCGTTGTTTTCTTTGCAACCACTTCTTTTATACCTAAAATTATTGGGGGAGAATCGCAGACGATGCACACTATTCTTCTCCACTTGGCATGACCCCGAACCGAAGTCATTTACTCTGCCTCAGTTCCGCTCTGTCGGCTTTGACCCATATTGAGTGCAATTGCCTGGTACGAGTCATTTGCGTTGCTTCATTGCTATCGCCACTTAATTTATATTCGTTTTAACGATATTTCGCTTAATTGGTCCACATAAAGTGCAGTGGCCTTGGTTCAAGCAATACGTTTAATGAGGCAATTCAACTACAAATGAGACAATTCAACTAATTAAAAATTGGGTACAATCCGTCGGGTTAGAAGTGACCGATCGCAAAACGGAAGTAGTACTTATCCCTACTCGAAAGGATGTGGAATGTGATAACTTTCAGATCGGTACTCAGAACATACGGTCAAAGGAAGCTGTCAAGTAGTTAAGATTCATGCTCGCCCATAAACTAACTTTTAAGTTCCATTTCACGAGGTTGTCTACTTTCAATGGCTGTCAAACACAAACTAAATGACGCAGCTTGCTCAAGCTTTGACAATAGTCTGTTTATAGATGGCAGTTGATGGGGGCAGTATTTTGAAGGTACTGACCGGAAGGGTTTTTAAAAATACTGTGCGAGAAATACAAAAAGTCAGTGACATAACAAACTGCCCTCGTAGTTTGGAAGATTTAAAGTTCGAGTCAAGATTATTAACAATGAAATAGGAATAAGATTTTCGAGAAAAGACATTAGACCAAGATGTTACGGTGGAGCATAGTATCGAGTTGACGAGCAATAACTAGAATCGAGTAGAGGGTTGACGAGCGATGCCTAGATAAGCGCCAATCCCTCTAGTTTTTCAAAAATGAAAATACGTTCAAACATTTTTAAACATGCTTGTATACATAGGATATTCTGATATTATTATACAATTATATTCTATCAGCAAAAAACCCTCAGTGACTAGATTATTTTAGATTTCTTCAGTGGTTTTACCATTCAAGTTGATTTTTAACGCACACTCTGAATAATCTATGGCGGATGGGTATCGTGGCAAGATATTTCGGGAGGTGAAATGCATTCATCAAGTTTAGTTGAATTACCACCATGATAATACCTATAAAAAAAGGGGAAAGGTACCATTGTGCTTTTGGTCACATTGCGATATTGATATCGCCTGTATCCATAATGAGTTCACGACTCGTTACAGAGATAAAGATGATACCATTAGGAAATATGCATGAAAGTTTCCGATTGACTCTAGTATATAAACTTTACTTAACAAAATTATCAACCACCTGATCAATTATGCAATTACTTTCAATAACACAGAAAGAGCAATAGATGGGCTAAGAATAACGACCAAAATGGTACAAGATTTACCGAACATCGTGAGAAGTTATTCAAATCAGAGCCAATAGGCTCAGGTGCTAGGCTCAATATGTTAATTCAGTGATACGTAATTTTAAATTACTTTTTAATAATAAATAAATAATAAATAATTATTTCAACTCAACTTGACAAGTGATTTCAATTCATTGTCAAATATTTACAAGCAAAAGGCAATTGAAATACTATTCAATACAGTCAATAGTAACCGGACAAAAGCTCTTGGCTTCCCCCTCAGTACTGGACGGATTCTAAGAAAATTTCAAAGAAAAAGACCAATTAAGATAACCAATATGATTAATGTTTCGTTCATTTATTCTACTTTTGCCAAGAAAAGCGAACCTATGTCTCTGAGTCAGCGCCCTGACATGATATTTTTTTTCCCGATCGGGTCCATCAGCTAAGCTACGAAAGTTGCTCAAGGATTTCTCCCAGCTATTTCACGAAGCCTATAGCTTAGTTGGGTGGTATTTCACCGGATGGCTGGGCTTTGGGACCCTACCTACCATTCAATAAGTGTCTGCAGTCTATACGATTCCTATATCTGGAAAGCTATCCCTCGAAATAACATCATACCGATGATGGGGGTGATCATATTCAAATTATATGAGATACTTCTACTACAATCATAGACGAATATCAGTTATCCCGGATGATCAATTTTATTTCCTAAGCTAAGAGTATATAGGGCGCACCATCTTTTATGTCGGTATGTAAATACTATAATAACTTTGACATTTATCAACCAATTGACGTGAGTAGACTTATTTTTGAAACGTCATTTCAGTACAATTTTAACCATGTATCGCCTCAACCCGAAACAACGCACCGAAACAAAGACACTGTACACTGAAAATAGTAGTTCAGTTGTGTTAATTCAACACCCATATCATCGAATATATGGCGCAAGGCTAATAACCTTGCCCGTAAAAAGAAATTATTATGGAAAATTTAACAAGCCTCGAAACTTGCTAAATAAGGCCAAGACCGGATCCCGGTTGTAGTGCCGATGATGATGATGATGATGATCATCGAATATATCATGAGCAACAAGCACCGTCTGACAACACTATTCCCCATTTGGTGTCAAATTTTGTTGATCACGGGGCAATGGTAGATCGTCGACATGCCATTCATCAAGGCCCATGACATTTCAACGCACTAAAGCGGTAGTGAGGGTGTTGCCTAGGGCCCACATGTGTCGTATCGTCATCGGGTCAGTATTTTGGCGTCAGGTGGTTCCACCTTGCTGGGCATTTTGAAGAATGATTTGCATTTTTTTCCATATAAAGTGCAATCGACTGAAAGAATATTACCGGCAGACCGTCTATGTCGCTTGGAATACGGCTAAACAGTCGCTCGAATGATTGACACTGAACCTGATTTTTGGAAGCAAATTTGGATGACCGATGAGGACGCACTCTCTAGAGCCGTTTACAAGCAAAATTGCCATATTTGGGGAACAGGGAATCCACACGAGATCTATGAAACATCATTGCATGGCCAAAAAGTGACTGGTTCGGCGTTTGCGATAAAACCATCATTGGGCCATTTTTCTTCAGAGAAAGCGAAACAGTCGATGGGAATTAATATCGCTAGATATTGGATCATTATGTCTGCCAACAAATGAGTGAAAATGGTCTAGACGGTTACTGGTTTCAACAAGACAGCCCACCATGCAACACTGCAAAAGAAACGATGCAGTGTCTACAACGAAAATTCCCGGGACCTGTGTTGCCAAAAAAATGGCGAGATTGACTGACCACCCAGATCACCAGATGTGACCCGTACTTCCTTTTGTAAGGTTATTTGAAAAGCAAAGTGTACGCCAGCAAGCCTCAAATCATTGACGAGGTCAAGGGAAACATTCGTGCCGAAATCATCGCTATGCCGCCCGAGATGCTGGAAAACGCAGCAAAAGGCATGCGGGGGTTCGAAGTATTATGCCTGACACGGGCACTCGGTTCACTTCTCCCGACAACAATTACGTCGTCAAACTTGCTCTTAAGAGGAAAGAGGAAACGAAAACACTGTTCTATTTGTTGTTTTTATGTTGTTTATTTTTTTGCACATTATCCAGAATTTTTGTTTTCCTTTTTTACTTAACTTAGAACTTATTATTAATATTATCAAATCGTTTTTTTATAAATATTATACAAGTTGAAACACTTCTTTCTCGACACTGTGACCGCGGTAATTAAAATTTAGACTTGACTTATTAAGTGGCGACGTGACCGACCGCGATGATGATTGTGTAACGACTGACTTTAAAATGTCGCGAAATTAAATTCGAATCCGGGCGGCGGCATGACCGACCGCGGTTGTGGTTGAGTAATGACTGCCTGGATTAGGGATGAAGATTGGGATTTTTGATTTGCACCACAAGCAACCAATCGAGATCATCTTTACATTTGCGCTCTCTCAAGTCCCCGCCCATCGAGGTAGATAAACGCTTCAGTTAATTCGATAGACGACGGATAAAGGAGGATGAGAGAACCGCAACACAATGTGCAATGATCCCGGGGTGGATTTGGTTTTTTTGTGCATGTATCAATGCAGCTCTGAGGGTAGCCCACTGACCTAATTCGGTGAATGTGGTGATCTCAGAGTGTATTGAACGGTGGGAAGATAAAATTGAGGAGAGGAAAATGCTTTGTAGCTATTTACCTGCAAGAAGAGATCATTGATCCCCAGCGAATGGAGTGTCTGGGGAAAGTGAATTGGCTAGGGAAATCTGATCGTGGGAACTAAATTAAATACTTTGTTAATTTCCCCAGTACATGATTATGTAACCGCGTCGTTTGATCAGACTATGCCGTTGCTAACCGACATGAAATGCGATTTCCGGTGGAAATCTTATGGGTTAGCGAAATGGAGTTGCCGTATGGTGAAAAGGTAGCTAAATTCAATTATGCATTATCTGCATAGAATAATGAGTTTAGCTATGCGTCTATTTGGGAAACATGATTTTCAGGTGAATTAACTGAACGGTGGGATAGGGGTTGATATGACGCACTGAAAGCGGTCGAAATAAGGTTGAAATTTGTTTGAAATTGTGGGTTGGTTCTCCATGTAGCATAGAGAACCCCCACAAGCACATTTTAGTTTGATCAATAGAGGCGGCCATTTATTGATATTGTATTCAAAAACTAGTCCAAATAAATTGTAAAAGACCAAGTTAAATAAAAATACCTCATATAGGGTAATCGGTTGTATTTTTTAAGTTATTCAATACTCACATACTGACATAAATAGTGGCGCACTCTGTAGATTCTAACACTCACCAAAGGATTGATATCGACAAATTACACTCCTAGGTGGCTGAGTTACTAAGAAACATTGTGATTAACGTGACTGTGCGTACGTAAGTTCAATTCATATTTCTGCTTTTATATCGGTGGGTCAATAAACCATCGACAAGTTATTAGAAGGAAAGAAAGTATGTCCAACAGTATTTCGGGATTTTGCACAATCTGGTATGATAGCTGAACTATAAAACTTTTCTCTCTAATTATTCGAAAATCTTGGAATCTCATATAGCCAAACGTTACTGCAGAATCAAACAAGATGCGTATTCCTATCAAGAATCTAAGTGGGTGTACCCCAGGGAGTGTAGTGGGACCAGTCTTATATCTCTTGTGCACTAGTACCTTGCCTAGAAACAATAAAAAAATTGTTGCTGTATTTTCTCGTGACACTATAACCTTGCCTTTTGGGTAGGATAATACAAATTCACAAAAAATGGCAAAAAATCATAATCGACGTTCAAACGAGGTATCAAGTTAAATGAAAGCAAATCAGTATATATCAGATTCGACAATAAACGATTAGGACATGAGGACAAGCCTGTATATATCTGTATGAAAATACAATTAATTATGACTATTGTTACACCTCGCTTTACACCCCCTCTCAAACAATTAAGATTCCATCATCTTATGATCCATCATCCTATGATTCCATCTATATAAACAATCATCAAAGTATTCTGCATATAATGCAATACTCGCCTTTGCAGGAATTGAAATTCGCATTTTGCATACAATGCAAACAATTGAAATTCGCATTCATTCGGAAGCAAAGCCTTCTCCACGGGCAATTAATTCATATCGCATACGTTGCGATAATTACCCATCCATGCCAAAGTCATACACTTGACCCACTCTCCAAGGCCACTGCATTCTGCTTCATATTACAAAAATTAAGCAAGCGCTTGTCCACGGACCTACACGGTCTCATTTTCAAAAACATATGTTTACAAGTGTGATACATGATATACGAGCACAAGCGGCATTATCAAAGGCCACCGACTACAAAGTAGTTGAACGTCAGTGAAATGCTGAGCTCGGCGAAAGTAGCGAACACAGCAGTGAGTCGCAATTAATCGTATGATACGATTTGTACGAGTACGTAGAGCAATGTACTGTAATTGGTTCGGCCATTGCCACTGCGCGTCGAATAAGTGCTTAATCAATACCGTTGCATTTATTGCAAGGAAAATTAAATGATTATCGAAAATTGCAAATTGCGAGTGACAGGCAAATAACCCCCAAATAGGCTACACGCGCTGGGTGAGAAAAATGCTCTGTCTGCATTAACTCACCAATTAAAATGGTATTTAAAGGTAGTGCAAGTGAGTTTCTACACAGTGTAGAATAAAATCCAAGCAAAAGACTGCGGCCTAGCATAAGAACGGCGGGTCTTCTTGCTATGGAATAAAAGTAAATCACTTTTGTTTTGACTAGTGAATCAAGTAATGTAGTGAACTGTTGTAAAGACTAGAATTAATAAGTATTGGTTTTAAACAATAAAATGTATGTGCAAGTAAAAGAAAAGGTTCTGTTTTAATTGCTACAAAGAACCCAAACCAGAAGGGAGCCCGCTGACCTAAGACGCAAGAAGACAATCAAAGAAGTCACAACAAAGGAAGAAAATGCCCCTTTTGAGTAACAATCCAAACCAAAAGGAAGCCCGCTGACCAAAGACGCAAGTAAGCAACCCTTAATTCTCTTGAATAAATATTATAATTAAATGTTGTGTGACCAATAAAAAATTATACAACATCTTGGCGCCCAACGTGGGGCCTATAATAAAATACTAACAACAACAATAATACGACATTTTGGCCATTAGCTGCCCGATAACTAAATATTAAATGATAGCATCTGGGGTTACGCTCAGGTGTTACATTTTAATAATCATAAAATATTAAATGTTAACATTAGGGGTTACACTTTAATGTTACATTTTGGCGCCCGAACAGGGACATAATAAAAGAAAATATAATAATAAAAACTAACATTAATTCTAATAACTAAATATTAAATGTTAACATTAGGGGTTACACTTTAATGTTACACTATATGGAAATGATCCTTAATGCTAATCTAAGATGGCAAATAAAACTCAAGAAAAATTAAAAAGAATCAACGGTAAGAGGAAGGTGTGAGGGTAGATACCTAGAGATACCAAACCATTAGTATAATCAGAATAAATTACTTCGAATTACTCTCAAAACCTTTTGGTATACTCGAAACAAGAATCTGTATAAGGATCTGTATGTCGATAATGAGTTCAAAAAGCATCTTCGGCAATGAGTGACTTCATGAGCACATCAACGTCAAGAGCTAGATAATTAGATTAAAGACTAGATAAGTGAAACCATTGCATGTAATGTAGTGTAATGTGTCTGTGGGAATGTATCGTGGCATAAACACGTATCGGGTATCGCCAGATCAGCCTCAGGAAAACTGACTTATCTTTTTAGAGCCAAGAAATACTTTACTCCGGCCCAACTTCTTCTCCTATATAAATCTCAAATAAGACCCGCGCTCGAATATTGCTCTCATGTTTGGAGCTCGGCTCCTAAACATACCCTCGACCTGCTTGAGAGCGTACAAAGACGAGCGATCCGTCTGATCGGGGACTCGGCGCTGACGTCGGGACTACAGTCGCTATCACATCGAAGGCGCGTGGCCGACCTCTGTCTGTTTTACAGATATTATCACGGGTGCTGTTCTTCGGAGATTCTTGGCATTCTTCCACGCAATTCGGTCTATATGCGCTCCACAAGACAATCCGAAGGATCGCACCCGTTTGTGGTTCATCTCCCGACAGCGCGAACATCCCTGTATCAGAACTCGTTCCGTTACAGAGCGGGGAAGCTGTGGAACTCCCTTCCCACGCGAGTGTTCCCGGAGCGTTACAACCTGCAACTGTTCAAAAAGAACTGCAACAGTTATTTGATGGCATCTCGGGGCGCCCACTCGACGCTATAGGTTCGCCTCTCCCGAGAGAAGTCTAATAAAAAAAAAAAAAAAAAAAAAAAAAAAAAAAAAAAAAAAAAAAACTATAGACAGAAAATTGTGATAAATAGTGCACAAGAAGGTAATAACAAAAATATTCAGAAGAAAAATAATTCTCATAGGATAAATAGAAACAGTGATTAGTTACTAAATCTCTATAAAATAAATTCATCGGTAGGTGTTTAAGTATAAGAAAGAAAGGATGGTCAAAATAGAATACAAACATGACACCTTTGCATACAGTATAAAAATCGCTCCTGAGGTTGGTGTGAGACATTTGCCAAGTTACCCAAGCGAGTGGAAAATTAAACCATTAATCCAATTACCTATTATAATTCGCCGCATGTTGTTCTCAGCCATGTAATGGAACTTATCACATTTGTCCCCTAGTGACTTATTACCTCGAGGCACACAACCCTTTTTGGGACATTCATCTGACAGTTGATGAATTACCTAATTTGTTTTTTTTTTTTTTTTGTTTTTGTTTGGAGCCGCCGCAGCCGAATTTCCTCGTATACGTGGTATCGTACTAAATGCCTATATCTTCGACATCCCTCATATCCGACTTCCTAATTTTACAATTCCACTGATAGCGCCTTGCTCCGAGAGTATCTCGGGTCAACTGCTTCTTTCACATCAACGATTCGGGATCTTTTACATCCAAACCAGTTTTTGTTACCAAAATATTTAGTCAATTGAGTCGGTCTGGGGCGATGGTGTGAAAAACTAATGTCACTTTATTATGAAGATAAATCGGGCAAAGCCTACAAGGAATTGTCTCATTAGGTAGTCCCCAGTCGACGGCAATGAACTGATTCTCCGGTTTTGTCTCATTATGCAATCAGATGTGCTGCCTTTTATGGAAGTTTGCATGTTTCTTGTAGATTCTCAATTCGGGTCTCGAGTAGTTTCTGTTGGGTACGTTGAACACGCCAACCTGTATCGCTGAATCACAGGGTATTGACTAAAGAACTCTGCCAGCGTAAGTGGGCAATCGTAGGCAGAGAATTGGCATCTTATTCAATGCCTTATTAGGCTTTCGATTTGGAAAGAGGTTCAATTTAAAATCGAATTTGTGTGTGTGCAATACCTTTTGGTTCAAAAAGATTATTACACATAAGGTATTAAGTCAACGGTTTACTTGCTATTAGCATCAACAACACACATTTCGAAATAACAACTTTATTTTCTTAAACTGAATCTAGACAAGTTTTTGAATCCAGTTTCGCACTGCTACAAAGTCACCTTGACTTGTTGGATGAATGACATTGATTCTGAATAATTAAGAGTCAAAGGTAACTTTCGGTGAAGTACATCTGAGTTTGGTTGACGAAACCGGTTCGCAAAGTTCTGTTGACTTTAAAGGACTTTAATGAACATCATTGATTGCGACTGAACAAACTACTTTCACTTTTTGGTGAGGACAACATATTGATAATTAATAATAACATTATTCATAGCTATATTATGTGTAGACCTGGGGATTAGTTCATAGGTTCAAATATTAATCTAATCATGTACTAACCTGCTGTTATACCAATCAATCAACTATCGCATATAAGGCTAAACCAGAATCGAATTAAGTCACCACAAGATTAAGCGTCTATAACAGATCTTCGTCGTAAAAATGCTGTGGCGAAACAGTCTTTAAGATTACTCAGATACCTTTTAAGTTTGTTTTATAATCTAGATGTTCTAAAAAAAACATACGAATCTTGAAATTAATTTCAATTTTAGAGACAATGTTATAAGGTTTTTATATGGATGTAAACTAATATATTCCCTCAAAATGTTCTACAATGAGTTTGAAAAGATGCCCAACTCTTAACAAAGCCGTTGAAACGATTGATTTGGGTCTTAACAGAACCCTGCATCGGCCGCAGTATTGTCCCCACTATTGCATTTTTTTTTATTGTAACAGGAACATTATGTAATAAGTGCTATGATTCGAACTTTTACAACGAACCGCACACAATTCTTCTTGTAGGATGACAATTCAGTTCACCCGGAGCTTTCGACTGCGTTTGACGTGTTCATCTCGGTCGCGAGTTCTCATTACAACCATTCCCAAACGCGATAGATCGCCTGATACCGGGGACAATTGCTTGTCCTCGGATAAAAAACTTCGTTCCACTATGCATCCAACAAGTGGGCTTGGTAAAAACCCCTACCGTAATAAATTCACTCCCCTACAATGCCATCCAGATACAGATAATTCTGAAATGGACGAAACTGATTCGCCAATAATCAGAAAAGTGTATGTGCCACCAATCAAAGTGCTGCAAAAATCACCAGAATATGTGCATAGCCTCATGAAAAAGCTTAAAATATCCAGTTATTCAATAAAAAAATTAACAATTGGTATAAAAATAATGTTCGGAACTATTGAATCATATAATATTGTGTTAGAAAAACTAAAAGAGGATAACTGTCAATATTTTTCTCATGATATTAAAAGTGCTAAAACTTTCAAAGTTATTTTGTATGGACTGGATGATATAAAAACTAATGAACTCAAAGCTGAACTCATTTCGCTTGGCTTAAAATGTTCTGATGTTAAAAAAATTGAAAAAAAAACATGATAAATTTACTGACTTTTTTTATCTCATTCACTTTGAAAATGGAACAATTAAATTAAGTGAACTTAAAAAAAATTATCGCTCAATTTTTCATACCCAAGTGAGCTGGAACTTCCAAAGGAAAATCAAAGGTAAGGTGACACAATGCTTTAATTGTCAAATGTTTGGACATGGTGAGAGAAATTGTCACATAAAAACATATTGTGCTACTTGCGCTGGTTCACACAAAACAAGCGAATGTAATAACGCTTCGGTAAATAAATGTGCCAACTGCAACGGCAATCATAAAGCTACTGACGTCACATGCACCAGTAGATCTAAATACTTAGAAATAAAAGAAAGATCATCTGGAAGATCCAAGATCCATCCAAGAACTCATTTCGCTGCATCAACTCAAATTTCAAATCATCAAGCTTGCCAAAAACCGATTTCGTTTGCCTCTATGAGTGATTTTCCTACGCTTCCACAGCCACAGCGACGACTGGGACTAACCAATGCTCCGAGCAAAAGCTTTCCAAATTCAAGCCCGCAAATTCAAAGTTTACCACCAACAATTAATGCATGGGAAAATGACTCACGCGGCGCTTCTTCATCAAACAATAACAATAATTTACCCAACAACAATTCAGCACTCTTCACAATCGAGGAACTAAATTCCTTGTGCATGGAAATGATCTCAAATTTATCAGTTTGTAAAACGAAAATAGAACAATTTAATGTGATCGCGCATTTAGCCACTAAGTTTTTATACACTAATAATGTTAAGTAAAATGGCAGATACACATATAAAAATAATTACTTGGAATGCTAAAGGCATACGTAATAAATTTCATGACTTTTTAAACTTTTTAAATAGCTATAAAGTTGATGTTGCTCTAGTAACAGAAACTTGGCTTAATTTTGATATAAGACTCCCATCATCTGACTTTAACTGCTATCGCATTGATAGAGTAGACCAAAGGGGTGGGGGAGTGGCGATTCTTATCAGGAAGTCAATTCAACATTCGCTTTTACCTGTAATTCCAACTAGGCTTGTGGAGAATGTAGGTGTAATGATTAAGTTAAGAAACCATAAGACAGTAAAAATCTATTCTGTTTATTTCCCTGGTGGATCTTCGTCGGATATTAAAAGAAAATGGCTCAAGCAGGATTTAAAAAAGTTATTCACAATGAATGGTGAATTTCTATTAGGTGGTGATTTTAACTGCCGGCATAGAGATTGGGGGTGTGTAAGAGCAAATGCTTGGGGCAATATATTGGCTGCCCTTCCATTGGCGCTACCAATTAATATTTTGTATCCACCTTGTCCAACTTATTTTCCCGCAGGTTCTCGTGGCATCCCCTCTGTCCTTGACTTGTTTGTGTCAAATGTCCCTGGTCTTATAACAGAACCCGTTTCGTTAAGTGCTCTCAGTTCAGATCATAATCCTGTTTTTTGTAACCTTTCTTGGTTGGGTGAAAGAAAGATTCAATATTTCCTGGACATGAAGAATGCTAATTGGAATTCATTCAAATCAAAGATTAAAATGAGCCTTCAAAATAGTACTACAAATCTTGAAAGTGTGTCTTGTAAAGATGATGTTGACCTTATTGTACAAAACTTTACGCAAGCTATAATTTCTTCGGTTGATGAAAGTATTCCCAAAAGAGTAAAAAAAGATATTTTTAAAAAACTTCCAATCCATATCTTAGAGCTTATTAAAGTGAGAAACATTCATCGAAGAAACTGGCAGAATTACCGTCAGCCCTTTTCTCGATCAATGGTTTCCCATTTTAATGAGCGCATTACTGACCAGATACAAATCCATCGTAATAGAGAATGGAACAAAAAACTGAGCGTTATGGATAAAAATGCTAAACCGTTCTGGAATGTAGTGAAGTTAATCAAGAATAAAAACCGTAAAATACCATTTCTGAAGGATTCTTCTACTACTTTTTTTACAGGTTTTGAACAAGCAAACCTATTTGGAACAAGTTTTTCAAAAAATCACTTGGTCTCTCAGCATTTGGGTGAATTTGAAACTAATGAACTTGTCGGTAACAGAATCGAAAGATTCGACACCACAAACGAATTAACTCCTCTAAATGCATTTGTAGAAGAAGAAAACGTAAGAAATGTAATCAAGTGCTTGCAAACACGAAAAATAGGAGGACTAGACAAAGTTAAGAATGCCTATCTAAAACAATTGCCTCATATTGGAATTAAATACTTAACATTTATAATCAATGCATGCCTTAAATGTCAATACTTTCCTCAATGTTGGAAAAAAGCAATGGTTGTACCTATCCTTAAGGCTGGAAAAGCCCCAGATAAACCTGAAAGCTACAGGCCAATTAGTTTACTTAGCAACATAAGTAAAGTTTTTGAAAAAATCCTGAAACAACATATTTTAAAAGTTGTTTCAGATAAAGATATTTTCCCCGATATCCAATTTGGATTTCGACGCTTTCACAGCACCTCGCACCAGGTTAAACGAATTTGCAGCCATGTTCTAGACCATCGTTCACGTGGTCAATCAACGGGCATGATATTGTTAGACATTGAAAAAGCTTTTGATTCCGTATGGCACAATGGGATAATATATAAAATGATACAGTTCGACGTTCCTTTGTATTTGTGTAAGGTCGTCCAGAGTTTCTTATCCAATAGATGTTTTCAGGTTCATGTCAATTGTGATGTTTCTAGATTGATATTTTTTGATTGTGGCGTCCCCCAAGGCTCAGTACTTGGTCCAGCTTTGTACAATATCTACACTTCGGATTTTCCAAATCTACCGCAGTGTGAATCAGCTATCTTCGCTGACGACACTGCAGTATTTGCGTCGCATGAATTTTCTCTCAACGTTGAGACAAATCTAAAGCATGCGATCGAGATACTTGAAAAATATTATATGAAATGGAAAATCAAGCTAAATGTCGGGAAGACACAAGCCATCTTTTTTACACGAAAGAGAAAAGCTTGCTATCTTCCCAGCAGTCAGCTGCAAATAAATGGTACCACGATTGCATGGGAGCAATCCGTAAAGTATCTCGGAGTTCATCTCGATACAAGACTCACATTTAAACAACATATTCAAAGTACTCTTAATAAAATGAGTATTGCTATTAAGATGCTTTACCCTTTTATTAATCGCAAGTCTTTACTCACAAATGAAAATAAGATTATTATTCATAAAGTTATTTTCCAAGCTATACTGTTATATGGGTGTCCAGTATGGGGTAACGCTGCAAGGTGCCATTTAAAGAAGTTACAGGTATCACAAAACAAAGTTTTGAAAATGATGCTAGACCTCCCTTGGCTCTATTCAACCTTAAGTCTCCACGGAAGGGCGAATGTTGAATTGATTTCTGAAAGAATTCGTAAACTAGTATATAACTTTAACATCAGCTGTGAAAGTTCTGAAAATCCTCTCATAACCCAGCTTCTTGCTTAATTTGTCATAATTTCATGTAAATATTTACATTTTATATTATTTATTATTGGTTTTATTTTTTTTTATTATTAATTTTTTTTTTTTTTTTTTTTTTTTTTTTTTTTTTTTTTTTTTTTTTTTTTTTAATGAAGGTTTTTCTTTTTCGTATTTTCCTTCGATTTATTCTTTTAATTATTAATTATACATATTTTTCTTTTCTTTATCCAAGATAATGTTTCAGTTGTAAGATATAACTTATCAAATCTCTGAATTGTAAAATGTGCGGTCACAGACTTTTTTTTTTTTTGAAAATATTATTACGAAATAAAAGAACAAGTTTTTTTTAGGATGACAATAGCAACCGAATATTTGAGTTAACGCGCGTAAAGTAAAAGCAAATCTTTATTAATAAATTTGAGTAATTTATAAATATTTAAGCTTGAGTTATTCCATGATTAAATGGTTTTATTTGACAATTCAAACTGTTATAATATTTGAAACATGAATAGAATTAAAACTATAAATGTTATTTTGTTGATCATTTATTTAATGTAATAAACGTTTATTGAAATTTATTTTTTAAAAACGACGTCGAGATGTACCCCGTCTCGTCGTTGGCACTCCTGCAATCGACTACGCAACTTTGGAAAACTCACTGACACATGCTGCGAGGTATCGCGGCTATCTCCTCCTGCATGTTTTCTTTTAATTGGGATATGGTCGTCGGTTTATTAAGGTACACTCGACTTTTTAGGTATCCCTTGACCCAAGCTTTGATTAAATTAACACTTGGACACTTACTTACACGGCGTAATCCGTATTCAATTTAATAGACGTCGTACAGTAACGTAGGAATCTTTGTTTTTGTAAGATTGTTTTACACAAAAACCACGCTGTTGTCCCGTGAAGTGCTCCATCGTGACTAAAATTGCATGAAGCGACGCACAATTCCCCACCACTAGATAATGATCAACAATCAGTAACTGCGTACATTTGGTTTTTCTTCGACACCAAAATTCTATACCCGAACCGTACCTAACAGTACTTTGATATGGTGCATCAATTTTCTCTTATCAGTTTTTTGTTTTTGCCTAGTAGTAAAAAGTACAAGCGAAAGAGATATTTAGCCTGGAAAAAATAATAGAAACAAACCGTCGCCACAGTCTTCTATCGTGATTGTGAAGTAAACCACTGGTTCGTTTTTGTTGAAATCTTCGTAAATTTGTTAAACTTGTGTTTTAGTGTTTGTTAGAAGAAAAAAAAAACAATAAAAATAAAATTTTGTGAAAATGGGTCGTGGCGTACATTGCACTAGTGTAATGGTTAACAGCAGAGTCAATCATAAATCATAATGTATTGATTTAAAGATGGTAGGATTTCCGTGTATGTAATGCTTTATCATTACTTGTAATATTCAGATTATTAGAAGTAGCCGACTAAAACCTTATTTTCCTATTTGTGCTGTTTAAGCGCAGCTCGCTTATGTGGATGACGTAGAGCGCCGCAGTGTTCGAATCAAAACGGTATAGGTATTTGATTGATTTATTATTGAAATTGCTGGGGTATTTATACTCCCAATCAATCACTCAATTATTCACAAATTTCTTAATCTACTCATACAAATTTTGCTTCATAAGCCATTTCACACTTCATTCGTAATTCACTCAAATACAAATTGCTTGTTATGATATTCAATTTTCTATCACCAGCTTGGTGCATAGTGTAAGATTTGACTCAATTAATTAGTGAATCATTTGTCAGCGGCAAGCTCGCAAACGATCGTCATATGATTCTTTCAAATCGTAACCGGAGCAACAATTTACTCAATGAAAAGAATCGACCTTAAAATATGGTCAGCAACGAATGCTGGTTACGTGAAACTTGCTAATTGTGACAAGGGCAAATTGATTTACTTGATGGTCATTTCGTGGGTATGTTGTTATACTACACTAGTTCCGATCATGGATTGATAAAAAAATTAAGAAATGACGGGGAAACAATGGATGAAATAGCTAAGCTAATGAAGTGCTCTAAGAAAAAAATATTCACAGCTCTTCATTCAGGTCCCAAAATGAAACCAGAGGTAGAAAAAAAACAGACTAATAGAAGCGGGTCTTCCTGGAAGGAGTCCCAGAAAAGTTCCATACTTGAGCAAGAAAAATATAAAGCAGAGACTCGTTTTTGCCAAAAAACACCTCCACCGTGCGAATTGGAATAACATCTTATGGTCGGAAGAAACCAAGATTAATTAGTTGGTTCCGATGGAAAAATGTACGTCAGACGACCAATGAATTCAGAATTCGATCCAAAGTATACGAAAAAGGCAGTGAAACATGGTGGAGGCAATTTAAAAATTAGGGAGTGCTTTTTAACATCTGGTGTTGGTCCAATTTGCTTATAAACAACAAAATGTGTGCTAAAGATTATGTAGAAATGTTAAACACCGTTATGCTACCATTTTCTGAAGAGGACATGCCTATTAATTGGGAGTTTATGCAGGATAATGACCCCAAGCACACCTCAAAATTGGCTAAAGAATGGTTTCTTCAAAACAAAGCCGATGTTATGGAGTGGCCATAGCAGTCCCCTGATCTTAATCGAATAGAACACCTATGGGGCATTCTTAAGCGCAAGATCGGAGACTGCAAAGCCAAAAATAAGGAAGAACTTTGGTCCAAAATAAAAGATGAATGGTACTCTATACCAAATTAGTCAATTCCATGGGACGAAGATGCGAAGCAGTCATTAAAAACAAAGGTGCAACAACTAAGTATTAAAAGGATATGAAACACTTTTCATCATCATCATCACTGACACTACAACCGGGAACCGGTCTTGGCCTTATTTAGCAAGTCCTGAGGCTTGTTAAATTTTCCATAATGATTTGTTTTTTCCGGGCAAGGTCATTAGTCTTGCGCCAGAGGCTCCCCGACGGGGTATCGAACCCCGGTCTCCCGCGTGACAGGCGAGTATACTAACCACTATACTATCGAAGAGCTGAAACACTTTTACTGTAAATTAATTATTCATAAACACCAAGAAAAAAATAATTTGTTTCTATTATTTTTTGCAAACAAATCCAAGGAAAACCGGAATTAATTTTTTTTTTCACTATTTCTCGCTTTTTTTTTAATTAAAAATTTAGTATTTCTTTTGTGTATTACAGTGCACCAAAGTTATTAGTATATTTTTAATTCTTATTTTTCCCCAAATACATTTTTTCTTAACGATTAATGTCGAAGAACAAGCTTGTTTCTATTATTCGACCTGCGTACAAGCGATTGCAACACGGCTGCCTTACGCAATGAAAATACCAGTAATACATTTGGCCATGCGTTAAGACTCGCCCTCAAAGGGCTCTATGGAGGGAGAATAAGCCCTGGGGGCATAATGCCGGGCGTAGAAAAGAAATGGACACGCCTTAAGAATACTTTTACTAGTACTGCCAACTCCATCTTAGGCAATAGTCGTAGAGATCTTGTATTAATTTTTCTCTTTTGTGGTATTCCCTTTTTCTTTGTCTTCACCACTGGGTTCGAGTGACCTCTGCTGGACTATGTCGTCTGCAATCGAGACCGAGTTGAGGCCTGTACTCACTTTCTATTATCCTCCGATACCGCTTTTCTCCCCCGCTTGGCGTGGTTGCGAGACACCGCTGCGAACCTCTAGCACCTGAGAATCAAGCGTTAAAACAGTTTACCTGGGTATTACGTTGAAGGTAACGGCAACGCCCGGTAATCAAATTAAATCCATGTGCAGCTCGACGGGAACAGCCAACAAAAAACAGAAAATCCAAAGGTACATAAATTTTATTGTTGCCTCGAATTTACAATCTGTTTTTTTTTTCTTTCACAGATATTTCTTTTTCTTTTATTCTCGCCTCGTGCCAGTTTTTCCGTTTTACTTTTCCTTTTTCTTTTTCTTTTTCTTTTTCTTTTATCGCAGCGACTGCTCTTTGTTACTTCCAGCACCAGACTGCTTCGAAAAACTCTCCCTCTCTCAATCTCCACTCACTCCGAAAACAGATATCTAACTTTCACACGATCCACACTCGAACAGGAGTATGTCCGCACACTCACATGTGGATCGTGCGCCTTTCGCACCACCTTACCATCAAACTATATTAAAACAAAATTATACTAAAACAATTAATTGATGGGGTGGCGGAAGCCGCACGTAACAGAGATCGGAACGACTGGTTTGATGATGAGTGCTAACTAGCGATTGAACGTAAGAATTCTGCATACCGGGCAATGCAGCAGTCACATAGGACGCGGGGAGAAATACAAAGAGCTCAGAAGATCTGAAAAAAGACTACCAACAAAAGAAAAGTGCCTGGGAAATAAACCTTGCCTGTGAAATAGCGAAAAGTAGAGAGCGAGGTCCGCATCAGGCGCTGAAGTTCTTACAAATAATCTGCAGTATGACGCGGATAATTTGGTACTTGCACTTACTGCAAGAAGAAAGGGGGTAATCTGATCACCGATCCTGAAGGCATTCTGGAGCGATGGGAAGTGCACTTCAATGAATTGCTAAATGGTCAGCTCACAGAAGAATTGTAGGCTCCACCATTGCAAGATCAAGATCAAATGCTGCCGTCACTAAGCATTGAGGAAACATTAAAAGCCATTAGACAGCTGAAATCAAATAACGCCCCTGGAGCTGATGGCATACCAGCTGAGCTGAACAACAAGGAGCGACAGCGTTACATCATGCAATTCATGAGATCGTGGTACACGTATGGGCGGAGATGCCGGAGAATTGGCGCCGTGGTATAATTTGCCCCATACATAAGGCAGATATAACAGTGTGCAGCAACTATAGGGGTATAATATTGCTGAGTACCGCCTATGAGATATTCTCCACTATCCTACAAGATCGGATAGCCCCATACGCTAGTCATCATTGGTCAATATCAGTGTGGCTTCATCCCAGGCAAATCAGTGATTGACCAGATATTCACCCTTAGGCAGGCGATGGAAAAATGTCTGGAATTTAAGATTCCATTATATCATCTATTTATAGACTTTAAAGCCGCCTACGACATCATAGCCAGGGTGGAACTATATAATGCCATGAGAGAGTTCGGCATTCCAAACAAATTGATACGACTTTGTAGGTTGACCATGACCAACCTAACTAGCCAAGTACAAATAACGGGATTGCTGTCCAAACCAATAAACATCTATAATGGACTCCGACAGGGAGACGGTCTGGCCTGCCTCCTCTTCAACCTGGGGTTTGAGAAAGCAATCCGTGACTCTGGCGTTACAATAAGAGGGACTATTATCACCAAGTCCAGCCAGATCCTTGCCTACGCAGATGACATCGACATCATCGGTAGAACCGAATCGGCTGTACAGGAATCCTTCACCCAGATCGAGCAGGCGGCACAAAAACTGGGACTGCAC
This sequence comes from Microdon myrmicae, assembly GCA_963931805.1. Taxonomy (NCBI): domain Eukaryota; kingdom Metazoa; phylum Arthropoda; class Insecta; order Diptera; family Syrphidae; genus Microdon; species Microdon myrmicae. The sequence goes on from OZ007496.1 coordinate 25,804,339, forward strand.
ATTAATGAGGGAAAAACTAAGTACATGGTGGAAACTTCTGCGAAGAGAAGACCTAACGTTGGTCAAACTATTAGGGTAGTGGAGCCCGAATTTGAAGTAGTGTAATCCTTTAACTACCTTGGGTCAATAGTATCAGCCCATAACAATATGAAGAAGAAATACGCAAACGGCTGATCAAATCTAACAAAGCCTACTATGGTCTATCAAGGCTCTTAAAATTCCGAAATTTATCCAGAACATCCAAGCTACTACTGTACAAGACCATGGTCTTACCAGTACTCATGTATGGATCCGAGACCTGGGTGCTCAATAGAAGGCACTCTCAACTCTTAGCCGTGATCGAGAGGAAAGTCTTAAAGAGAATTGTTGGCATCGTATCTGAGGGAGGACGATTCCGGAGACGATACAACCATGAGTTGTACGTGATCTAGCTTGAAGCTAACATTGTAAGAAAAATTAAGCTCGGTAGACTCCGGTGGGCGGGACACCTAGCTCGAATGAGTGCCAGAAAGTCCTTTTTGGCAGGTTGTATGGAAGGATACAGCGCGGCAGACCTTGTCTGCGAGGGATAGATGGCGTAGACCAGGAAGTCCAGAACCTGCAAGTGCCAAACTGGATGGAAAATGGGGACCGGTGGAGAGATTTATTAAATGAGACCAAGACCGGATCCCGGTTGTAGTGCCGATGATGACGACAAGCGATTGCAAAATGCCTCATAGACTAAACACTTACCGGTCAAGCCTATACTGTTCACCTGCTATTTACTTGTGTACTATTAACACGTATACGATTAATTTTCGTGCCATTACTCGTATACTTTTCACTCTTACACTATCCAGCCTTCTATAGGGTGGCGCAAAATGAATCACCCTATCGGAAGATGTTATAATTTTTGCAAACAGCGTCGTACGTCAATCATATTTGACATTTGTGAACTAGACAACCGCAGTCATCTTTTGTAAAAATTGTAAAGGTCCAAATAAAGATTTCCATCACACAGAATCATTTTTTTTATTTAGTTAAAAGATAATTCAAAAACAAAATGGATGATTAATTTTGCGCCACCCTATACTAACTATTCTCCCTTATATATTGTTATGACATTTACTTGCTTATGAAAAAAAAACATGCAAAGTAGTAAACATGCAAAATATTTTTCTTTCGTTAAGGGAGGTTCTCATCAGCACCTTCACTGCCGGTTATACTGCTACTAGTTTATTTAATGAAACTAATAATGTCGCCCAGTTAGCTGATACGAAACGCATTTGAGTCATTGGAGTCCCTACTACAATCAAGATGATATATGCACAACTTTCTTTTTACAGTACTTTAAAGAGAGAAAAAATGATGAAAAACCGTATTTAAAAATTCAAATGTCCACCATTTTGTTAAACTCTCATAACTGCATTCATAACTACACTCATGACTACACTTATATAGTATATGAAAAATTTTAAATTATTGATTTTTGATCATTTTTGCAGGTGCTAGAGTGGCCAACAGCAAAGTACATTTTTTTGAGACGGTTACATTACTCTTATATAATTAAGTTCATTTAATTATCACCCCCCTATGAATAATTAACATCTCGTGTCACATGCATATCTTTCCCTTCCCTCCAAATCATCACTTTCCCATTACAATAGAATATTCCCAAATACAATAGTTAAATAATTTAAATAAAGTAAAACCCCTATTTAAAAACCACAATCACATTGCACAGCCATATTCTCTCTATTGGCCGTAGTATCCCTATCAACCATAGCCCAGCCCCCTATTAGCCAATTCCGCTTCCTAGAAATAACAATCATGGAAGCGGAACAAAAAAGGATATGGAAAACGAAGTACGTGAGATTTGTGTCTTGTTCAATAAGCAGTGAAAGCGTGCGGTTCAGTTGTATTGACGACGTTAAAAGCAAGGAAAAAAAAGGAAGTATTATCAAAAAGAAAATACAAATAAAATAAGAGTGACGCGTCTTTTTTGTGTCCTGATTTGTGTACTCTGTGTCCCAATTTCCCTGTGGCCGTCTATGTCGCAATTTCCCGTTGGTCTTATAATATTTTAAATCACATATGTGATAAGCCAGCATTAAAGTGATTAATTAAAATAATACGTGCTGCGAGTATAGAGTAAAACTGTAATAAAAATAAGAAGTTAATAAGTGATGGCTGGGAATTAATGGGATTAACCTCAGAAGAAGAAAAACGACACAACACAAGACCACGCAGGGGTAAGTTTTGTGGAAACAATAAATAAATAAATAATTGTTAAATTATCCTTAACATTGCAAGGTGTGCCAACAATTATTGTCATTTGTATTTGATTATTATATTTCCGTTGCACTTTAGAAAATATTAAACAAGTAACAATATAACAAAAAGTTTGAGTTCTTTATTTATTTCCTTTTATTAAAAAAAAACCAGAATATGAGCTTTATTGAGGCTCTCAAATGAGAAAACCGCAAACTCTTATACTGCTCGTCCTGTGTATACTGTACACTGTCTGTGATTTTTTTACACGAGCAAATCTTATACGTTTTCTTCTTAAAACTATCATTGTAATAATAGTTATTGTTATACTATTTACCATATGATCTACTCTGGTGCTGATACGAAGCTTGCCTCTTATGTTTCGGGATTTGGCAACCCTAGTGTTGCAATCCGGTAATTGACAGCTCTGTCGTAAAGTTGGACATTTTTGAGGTTATACGCACTCAGAACGTTTTGACATACGAGCGCTATTTGTGTTGTTTACAGTAACTTAAAAGATTCATCTCGGCCCAAAAATGGAATTAAATCGTCAACATTTTCCTGCGATTATTTTTTACAACTTTCGGCGTGGATTAACTCAGCAATAGTGCATGGATGAACTTAATTCAATTTTTGGCGATGAAGCTCCATCAAGGACCAGTGTTTATCGATGGTATGGTGAATTCAATCGTGGTCGTAGTTCACTCTAAGATGAATTTCGTGAAGGTCGTCCAAAATCAGTTGTTGTTCCGAAAACCATTGATGCTGTGCGCGAACTGATATTGGAAGATCGTGATGTGACCTATCGTGAGATTGAGACAACCTTAGGCGTTAGTGGGACCAGCATACATTCAATATTGCATAAACATTTGACTGTCAAAAAAATTTGTTCGCATTGGATCCCACACAATTTGTCAATCGCCCAAAAAAAAGGCTCGTGTCAATTGGTCGAAAGAAATGCTCAAAAAATACGGTCGCGGTGCTTCGAAACACGTCTATGACATCGTGACAGGTGATGAATCGTGGATTTACGTGTATGAGCCCGAAAGTAAACAGCAGTCGACTGTCTGGGTGTTTCAAGATGAGCCAAATCCAACAAAAGTTGTTCGCGCACGAAATCTCAATTTAGACCCGCGCTCGAATATTGCTCTCATGTTTGGAGCTCGGCTCCTAAACATACCCTCGCCCTACTTGAGAGCGTACAAAGACGAGCGATCCGCCTGATCGGGGACTCGGTGATGACGTCAGGACTACAGTCGCTATCACATCGAAGGCGCGTAGCCGACCTCTGTCTGTTTTACAGATATTATCACGGGTGCTGTTCTTCGGAGATTCTTGGCATTGTTCCACGCAATTCGGTTTATATGCGCTCCACAAGACAATGCGACGGGTCGCACCCGTTTGTGGTTCATCTCCCGACGGCGCGAACATCCCTGTATCAGAACTCGTTCCGTTACAGAGCGGGGAAGCTGTGGAACTCCCTTCCCACGCGAGTGTTCCCGGAGCGTTACAACCTGCAACTGTTCAAAAAGAACTGCAACAGTTATTTGATGGCATCTCGGGGCGCCCACTCGACGCTATAGGTTCGCCTTTCCCGAGAGAAGCCTAATAAAAAATAAAAATAAAAAAAAAAAAAAAAAAACAGTTCCAAGCAAATGGTCGCCTGTTTTTTCGGAAAAACTGAACATGTCGCAACCGTACCACTAGAACAACGCAGAACAGTCAATTCTGAGTGGTACACAACCATTTGTTTGCCAGTTGTCTTCCAAGAAATCAGGAAAACCAACCGCTGAAGACGGATCACCCTTCACCACGACAATGCGAGCTCTCACAGATCGGCTGCGTCAACTGCATTTTTAAGCACCCAAAACATCGATTTGATGGGTCATCCGCCGTATAGTCCTGACTTGGCACCGAATGACTTCTTTTTATTCCCGTACGTAAAAAACAAACTGAGAGGTCAACGTTTTTCGACACCTGAAGAAGCGGTTGCTGCATTCAGAATGCATGTGTTGGAGATACCTCAATCAGAGTGGCAAAAGTGCTTCGACAATTGGTTCAAACGCATGCAAAAGTGTATAGATCTTCATGGGGAATATTTTGAAAAACAATAAAGTGAATTTCGATGAGCAATATTAGTTTTTGTTCTCTAATCCCGAAATATAAAAGGCAACCCTCGTATATTACTTTAATTATATACTAGGTGTATGCATACGTTTTTCCCCAGTTTCTTTGGTAAAAAAAAAACGTAATTTTCTAGGGAAAGTAATTATTTTTATTCAAAATATTGGCCGCCGACTTCTACACATTTCGCCCATCTTTCAGTTAATTTGTCGCCAAGACTGGGGAGTACGATGGGTGCAGAAGGAAGAAGTTTTGCTGTGTGCTGCGTACTTTTCGCGGGCACCATTTCTTAGTTAAGCCAGAAAAAACGTATGCATACACCTGGTATTGATCTTCCCCATTGCTCGTAAACGTCTGCTGATTGTTTCTTCTGACACATGTATGTTTCTGCTAATTGCCGCTGAGTTTGAATTGGGCCATCATCTAATAACTCCTGCAATTGCTCGTCTTCACATTTTTGGTCTACCGGAGAGTTCACTGTCTTTCACATTGAAATCACCACTTTTAAATTGTCGAAAGCATGTCTCACATATTCTAATAGATGGAGCGTGTGCACCATATGCTTCTTTCGGCAAACGATGACTTTCAACAGCCTTCTTCTTTTGAATCAATAAGAAAAGCAAAGTGTGCCACGATGGGTGCAGATGGAAGAAGTTTTGCTGTGTGCTGCGTACTTTTCGCGGGCACCATTTCTTAGTTTAGCCAGAAAAAACGTATGCATACACCTGGTATTGATCTTCCCCATTGCTCGTAAACGTCTGCTGATTGTTTCTTCTGACACATGTAATGTTTCTGCTAATTGCCGTTGTGTTTGAATTGGGTCATCATCTAATAACTCCTGCAATTGTTCGTCTTCACATTTTTGGTCTAGCGGAGAGCCCACTGTCTTTCACATTGAAATCACCACTTTTAAAATATCGAAAGCATGTCTCACATATTCTAATTGATGAAGCGTGTGCACCATATGCTTCTACCGGCAAACGATGACTTTCAACTGTCTTTTTCTTTTGAATAAATAAGAAAAGCAAAGTGTGCCACGATGGGTGCAGAACGGAGAAGTTTTGCTGTGTGCTGCGTACTTTTCGCGGGCACCATTTCTTAGTTTAGCCAGAAAAAACGTATGCATACACCTGGTATTGATCTTCCCCATTGCTCGTAAACGTCTGCTGATTGTTTCTTCTGACACATGTATGTTTCTGCTAATTGCCGTTGAGTTTGAATTGGGTCATCATCTAATAACTCCTGCAATTGTTCGTCTTCACATTTTTGGTCTAGCGGAGAGCTCACTGTCTTTCACATTGAAATCACCACTTTTAAAATATCGAAAGCATGTCTCACATATTCTAATTGATGGAGCGTGTGCACCATATGCTTCTACCGGCAAACGATGACTTTCAACAGCCTTTTTCTTTTGAATCAATAAGAAAAGCAAAGTATGCCACAAATGCTTTTTTTTCAGGCACAAAACTCGACATGATCACTGGACGATAAGACAAAGACGCTAGTTTTTGGCGGACTCAACTTGTGTGTGTATGTGTCAAATTAATACGCTGCGTACTTTTCGCTGGCGCCACCTCTTAGTTAAACCGGAAAAAACGTATGGATACACCTGGTATTATACTTATGATAGACTATTTTACTGACATACTACTATTCCTCTGTACTTCGTGCCAGCGAGTCCATTTTTTCTAACACGGCATTTTCATTATCCTTTAACACTGTGTTTACAAGGATTCAAAAACACACCGAAGCAAGAAGCAAGAATACAAAAACTACGAATTTTTTTTTCAGAAATATCAAATGCGGTTTGCGACTCTCCTTAAACCTAACATCTCCCTTAACGTAGCCCTTCTAATCGCGTCACACCCCCAACCATACAAAAATAAATGTAATACATAGCGTTAATTTAATTTAAAACCTAGTGAAGGTGTTCTTGACCTTGGTCTATATATTCCTGACGACTGGCAACGTGTGTCCCAGGTGAAGGTCGTACTCATAGCCTGCTATTTAATGCCCCCGTGAACGATTCAATTTCTCTTAACTAATTTTCGAACGGTCAAAGCCATTTACACATTTCTACGGCTTCGTCACCTTTGGTTGCGGCATATAGCGAAATCGATTAAGAACTATGAAATGGAGAGAGTGGCTGTAGAAGAATGTGCTTTCGAATGTGATGCACACGTATATCACAGGTTGACTGTTTCGTGGTCACTGAAATACCCTGCCACTCAAAGGAACTGACATTTTTATAAGTTCCACGCTCCGTGAGTGCCTAGTGTCATATTTCCTTAATTTTGAAGAGTGGACTCGCTATTCAGGATGCGTGTCAGTGTCGTGTATTTGTGAGATTACATTTGAATGATTTTGATCAATTACTTTCACACCATTAAGCTTCTTTTTTTTTATTTTACTTTTTGGTTTTCGACGAATTCCTTGAATGGCCAACGTGTTTCAAAAGCATTTAGGTGACCTAATTGACGATTTCGATTTGTAGATGGCAGTCAATCAACCGAGTCGATGTGGGTTTATAATTAAAATCATAGGTAGATTGATAAAATACCATAGTCACAGCAATCGTTAAATGTTCTTAGGTCCGGCGCTGTGACATCTTATAGAAGTTTGAATGAGTAAATCCATCGACGCGAAATAGTCGAAGTAATTGACTAATGTATACTTCCAACCGGTCTGATTGTGATTGCGTGACATCGTCTAGTTTTCTTAGACAATATAATACTCGGAATATAATTTTCGTAACACGTATTATCTTAATATGGCCGTGAATCGATCGAGTATAAACCTTTGCAGAGAAAACTACAACCAATTTTAGATCAAATTCTCTTGACTACAATATTTGCCGCTTATCGAAGAATGGAACACCTAATCATGCTATCGATACTGAATAGGAAGACATCAGATAGTGGACGGGTGGGACTGCTACATATCACTCTTGCGGTCAGAATACAAATATTATTGAAGCCAAAATAGACAACGAGGTAATACTTAGAATAAAGTAGAATTTGGTACAAAAAGGTCATTAACACGTTTATTGTCTAATCACTTATTGTCTAATGAGTATACTAATAATATACGTAGGTGAGGATGTCACAATGGCTGTGGCTTTTTACTCCAAAGTCCCAATTGTGTGCAGATGAAATATATTGGAATATTTTTACTGCCTCTTAAAAAATCCTAGGGCGTAGTTCGTCGATCGACAGAAATCTCAAGTTCATTTTAAAGATATCTTTAGGTCGTCCTTCATGTCAAATCTGTACTTACGTGAAAGAGAAACATTTTTTTCCGTAGAAGCGAATATTAGATACGAAATGGTAGCTTAATCATGTTTGATGTGTAGAAAATAAGGAAACAAACGCCAGAGTCTGGCAGTGGATAATTATGTTGACTAGATAAACCAATACACTTTATTATATTGTAGAGGCTTAACGAGATCATTTGAGTTTGTAGATCGGTAAAAGATCTTTACATTCTGTTTTACTTAGCTTTGTTGCGCTTGTATTCTGTAAGACAGGTACTTCCTGTGAACCTGCGCAAAATCGTTTATTACGTGCAGTTAGGATTATGTTTCCTATAACCACTATGATAACACGTATAAGCAAACGATTCGGTCTCATTCAGTTCTTCAATGAAAAGTCTGAGAAAGAAGGAGAAGCTTGAGAAAGGAGATATCGATTTTCATTGTTTATAGATTGTAAGCACGAGAGAACATCTGACATGGCTGACTTTTCCACAGGAGCTAACACGATACGTTCCAGCTGCATTTTAATGACGGAATTGTTATTACCCACTCATTTTATCACATTGACATACAGTGCAGTTTTAAATGCACTTGACCAAATATGGGAATCGAATTCTAGATTAAACAGAATATTGACTCTCTAAATTGTGGCAAGGTTGGATAGGGTTGTGATACACAGAATCCGTCGATCCCTTTTTTAAAACTAATATGCCTACCTAAGGGTGTTTTGAAGTTGTTTTAAATGTCAGAGCTGAGTGCGAGCAGTGTTAATGATAGACTGCGACCGTTGCGGCCAAATTAACAATACTGTTTTCCGGTAGAGCAAGTTTAGCAAACTGCTAAAATCGAAACTGTTGTCACGTAATATAAAACTCTGTAATCACACCGATTGTTCTATAGGATGGGAGACATGGGTGCTTAAAAAGCGAGAAGAGAACAGATTCCGCGTATTCGAGAATAAAGTTTTAAGCAGTAACTTCGGCGGTAGATACAATGAAGAGGCAGGACAATGGAGGAAAGTTCCCAACCGTGAATTGGTAGACCTATACGTCAAACGTACTATAGTGAGAATAATCAGTTTGCGAAGATTACGATTAAAAGCGAGAAAGGGCAACGACAGAACCGTACGTAGAATTCTTGATGGGAGACCAAAGGGAAAGAGACCGGTGGGAAGACCGTGACGAAGATTTAAGCACAATGTAAGACGCGACCTTGAGGAGATCGGATCGGAAGGCGAGGCGTGGAAAAAAAATGCATAGGACAGGGAACAGTGGTGCAGCCGAGACAGTGAGGCCACGAACTTCCGGATTTCTGCCGGCCAATAAATAATAATATAATAATTCTGGCGCAAAACTAATAACCTTGCCCAGAAAAACAAATTATTATGGAAAATTTAACAAGCCTCATACTTGCTAAATAAGGCCAAGACCAGAACCCGGTTGTAGTGCCGATGATGATGGTGAATATAATAATAATAATAATAATAATAAGAAGAAGAAGAAGAAGAAGAAGAAGAAGGAGAAGAAGAGGAAGAAGGAGAAGGAGAAGAAGAAGAATCAGAAGAAGAAAAAGAGGAAGAAAAAGGAAGAACAAGAAGAAGAAAAAGAAGAAGAAGAACAAAAAGAAGAAAAAGAATAAGAAAACGAAGAAGAAATAGAATAGTGAAAAGAAAAAGTAGAAGAAAAAGAAGAACAAAAAGAAGAATAAAAATGGGAAAAAAAGAAGAAGAAATTAGTACAAATAAATTGATGAGCGCGTAAAACTTTGTAAATTAGAAATTAAATCCGATACTACTATCTACAAGAAGCAACATTTTAAAACTAAAAAGAAGTCATAATTACAAGGACGACTAAGTCTGTCGGAAATTTAACATAAGATAAGATGTACAAAGATAAAAGGAAGACGGGAAGTATTATATATCTTCGGCATAAGACTAATAACCTTGCCCGTAAAAATAAATTATTATGGAAAATTTAACAAGCCTGGAGACTTGCTAAATAAGGCCAAGACCGGAACCCGGTTGTAGGGCCGATGATGATGAGATGTACAAAGAAAACAGGAAGATGAGAAGCATTGAAAATGTTAAATCAGAAGAAGAAGGAGAAGAAGAAGGAGAATAAGAAGAAGAAAAAGAACAAGGAAAAGAAAAAGAAGAAGAAAAAGAAGAATAAAAAGAAAAGGAAAAGGAAAAAAAGAAGAAGAATGAAAATTGGGAAAAAAGAAGAAGAAATCAGTACAAATAAATTGGGTGAGGGCGTAAAAGTTTGTAAAATAGAAATTGAACTAGGTACTACTATCTACAAGAAGCAACATTTTAAAACTAAAAACAAGAATTCATAATTACAAGGACGACAAAGTCTGTCGGAAATTTAACATAAGATAAGATGTACAAAGAAAAAAAGAAAAAAAGAGAAAACAAACTGAATTTGTAATTAGAGAAAAAAGTTCAAAGTTCAAAGAATAGAAAACAGAAAGATTACAAAATGGAAAAGAAGGAAGGTAATCAAAACGAATGGATTTCACTAAACTTATTTAAATAAATTAAAATATTTACATTTAATGTAATGAAATATTATATTTAATTTAAGGGGTATCCTGGTGTTTAAAAGAAAAAACTATTTAATATATATTTTTTCAAATTTGAGCATTTATTGTGCATACATAGAAGGGTTTAAATGAATTTCGTCATTAACCCTTATGTCAATGACCAACTTTACCGACAGTAATCATTTCGTCGCAATTTCACGATTGCTCGGCCTAGTAGACGAATTTCGGTCCCATGTCTTAGATCATCTCCATTCAAACGTTTCTGAATGATAATTACGAAATTTCAATGAAAAAAAAATTTTTTTTTACTTTCAAATTGACATTTTAAAAAATCGAAATGGGTACCCGGGTACCCGGTCATTGACATAATGGTTAAATTTTATGCATAAACAAGCAAGTTATAAGTAAAAGACATCAGCGCCAAAAAAAAAAACGTTTTATGGTGTGCAGTGTCGAGCGTTGGATGATCCGTAAAAAAAAGAAAGAAATATCGTTTTATTTAGTTTATAAGTGTAGTAAATTGATGAGTATTTTAGGTATTTAAAAAAAAAAAATAATTTATTAAAAAAGTGATTGAGAAAAAAGTCATATGGTTTTGCGAAAACTATGTTCTATAGGGATGCGAAACATGGGCTCTCACAAAACAGGAAGAAAACAAAGTCCGCGTATTCGAGAATAAAGTTTTAAGGGGTATGTTTGACGGTAAATATGACGAGGAGGGAGGACAATGGAGGAAACTCCACAACCACGGATTGGAAGAGCTATACCGCAAACGTACAATAGTGAGTGTAATCAAGTCGCGAAGACTAAAATAGGCGGGACATGTGGCGCGAATGGGCAACGATAAGACCGTGCATAGAATTCTTGACGGCAGACCAACGGGGAAGAGACCGACAGAACGGCCGGGGCGGAGATGAGAGGACAATGTTAGGTTTGACTTTGAGCAGATCGGATTGGATGGTCAAGCGTGGAAGGAGAGCGCACAGGACAGGGTACGATGGCGGAGTCGAGACGGCGAGGTCATGAATTTCCGAGTTTCTATAGGCCAATAAATATTATATAACCACCGGTAACTCCCGGTGTCCGTTCTGGACGATATCTTACAACCCACTCCACGTTTTTCTATTCGTCTGCCCGAACGAAAACTTGCTCCTTCGATCTGCTAGGAGATTTGTTTTCATGGCCCTTTGCCACCCGTTATTCATTTCTCTTTATTTTTCCCAGATTGGGATCAAAACGAGGGAAAACAAAAAACGAACAATCAACAAAGGATCTTGGGGATGAGCATTTTTGATCGTCGATAACGGCAGGCGATAAAACGAACATGCGGTTCGTTTTTCTGGCGCAAGTTATTAGTTTTGAATTTAGTTTGTTAAAAAAGGAAATTGATGTTGATTGTGGGAATGGATTTGGGCAAACAAATTTTTTGAGGATGATAAAATTGCAGACTCGCATTTTATGATTCTCAGCAATATTTTGTTGAGAGTGTGTGAGCTGGTCCGCTCATTTGGATCCAGGGAATTTTGCGTATAGGCGAATCAATTGAATTTGGTTCGTTTATCATGTATAGGATTTTATAAATTGAATTCAATGTGAGGCAATTGAACGTTGAGTTCAATTTGTTTGACATTTAATTCAATATTGATTTGGAGATATGTTATGTATGGAGGCAATGCTAGGGTTTGCAGAGCGCTTCATCCTTTAGGTGGATCGTTCTGCGTGTACCGCGATTAACGGTGGAGGCTGGCACCGAAGAGGTAAATATTAAGGGATGAAAGGTCTTACGTGTAACAATTTCTTAACCGTTAAATGTAGTAATATAATATTAAGTACTCTAACAAAGTTAAACAACCTGAATTTCTTATTAGGTGCGATCAAAAAGTTACGGTATTTTATGAATTTCAAGATTGGAATCAATGCTTTGAAGAGGACAAAATTGATTGATTCATAAAGAGTGATTCATTTCATTTTTGTAACATTTTTTATTTTCGTTTTATATTCTTCATCATCATCATCATCATCATCGGTACTACAACCGGGAACCGGTCTTGGCCTTATTTAGCAAGTCCTTAGGCTTGTTAAATTTTCCATAATGATTTGTTTTTTCCGGGCAAGGTCATTAAAGTCTTGCGCCAGAGGCTCCCCGACGGGGAATCGAACCCTGGTCTCCCGCGTGACAGGCGGGTATACTAAAAACTATACTATCGAGGAGCGTTTGATATTCTTAGTTTCTAATTTATATGCCGGACCAAAAATGCTTTAATTTCTAGCTTAATTATCTTATATTTACTGGTCCTGCGCAGACGCTCTAAGCTAAACATAATATGACTATTGTGCAATTTGCCTTTCGGCGACAGGACTTTATTTGTGACTCTAGTTGATTAATTGTCTAATAAAGAAAAATTCAAAAAACATTGTGCCAACTTTTTCTTTCTGTTTTTCTTAAAATATAACTTAGTTCATTTTTTTTAAATTTTATTTTATTTACTTAAAAGAACTTAACTTAAATATTATACTACCCTAATTGAAGAAAAGCTAAGTGTATGTCAACTGCCTGATATCACTGCATTCTACCGACATTGGTAATCAGGTCTTTAATTGCCATTCAACCACCAGAACTGTTAGTGCTGTTTAATATCAACGACCCGGCTTCTTTGGGAGGTAGCCCTACTGAATCGCAAAAGTTCTTCTTCGGTGTGCGTTACTTCCCGGCCGCAGCACAATCGCCCGTTTATGGATTACTTACTCGATAGATCAGCGGAACTCCGGATCCATCCTGTACAAGCCCATTCATGTCCACATCAAGGAACACCTCTGGTGGAACAAAGCCGTTGCGACGCACGCTCTCAAAGTACAGAGTATTTAGATAATAAGCCCCAAAAATTAGGTCATTGGATGAGCTTATTGCTCTCGCAATATGCCCTCTGATTAATTTGATAATAAAACGATCCTCCCTATTTATGTAAGCGTTCTTCTATGATTTTACACATTTCTTTTAGATAAGATTTACCTAGGGGGTGGACGAAGTCTCTTTTGTTGTTGATTACAACTTGTTTAAAAAAAATTTGTCGATTTTGGTTTTAATGAAAAGTATGATTTTAAATTTAAAATTTACTACAAATTTTATTTTTTCAATATAGTTCGTCCACGCCTAAAACGAGGAATACCAAAGGAATGAATTTCTTTTGTTTTTTTGATGATGATCCTGTCTCGCCTTATTATGTCCACGAGATGCTTTAGGACTCGAGGAATAATTATTGATCAATTTTATAATTATCGAATTATTTTTTAAATAACCAGTTATGCTTGAAATAATAAAAAATGTTATGCACAAATCATTAAATAAATATACTCATTCGTTTTCTTGAGAAAGTTCTTCTTATTTCGCCCTGATTGCATATGCTCCCGTAAGAAGTTGTTGTATAGATTTGGAATTTTCGAAAACTTAATTTAAAAATAAAATTATTTATCTAACAATGTATGTCAATAACATTTTCTACAAAGCTTCACATGAAACGGGGTGGGGGGAGGGAAAAGAAATTACTCTCAGGCTAAGTCGACCTGGGTAATTTATAAAATTTGATTATAAAAAAAAATCCTTAAGTAAAAAAAAAGGCCCTTATTTTTTCACATCGTCAATGTATACGACGCAATGGCGCAAGGCTAATAACTTTGCCCGGAAAAACAGATTATTATGGACAATTTAACAAGTCTCGGATAAGGACCGAATACCGGTGGAGAGACTTGCTAAATAGGGCCAAGACCGGATCCCGGTTGTAGTGTCGATGATGATTATGATGATGTATACGATGCAGTTTAAGCACGATAAGTGAGAAACGTATACACTTCTGAGTTTTTAGTTCAGTGAATTATACCATTACTTAGTATAAAGAACTATGTCAAATTACACGAGGTACAAACCCAGAAATATTTTAATTAATTTTGAATACATTTTTGTAAAAGAAAGGAGTTTTATTTGTTCTAAAGCCAATGACCGGACGGAGTAAAAAATAAAAGGCATTAATTAGTAACTCGTTCCTTTTCGATTAAAACGATTTTTGTCAACTTTTTTTTTATTTAACGGCTTTACTGGAACACACAAGTGATTTTTTTTTTAGCAAATCGTGGTTACCTTAAGAGGTTGATATTAACACTAACAACCGTATTGGGTCCGGTAGCTTTCATTTCAAAACACAGCCTTTTTCTTAATTTTTTTTAAATTGACGCCAACAAGTTTTCTGATAGGTCCTCCTATCTGGCTCCTTCTTACCGAAGTTATAGAATGTCTTCAACCAATGAAGAACGACTTCTCACAGCCTATATTTATTCAACCGAAATGGGCGTTCTTTTTGCACTTCTTGACTCTGTGCAGCTCACTCCTGGTCTACGAAACTGGAAATAAACAACTTGAGACTTAAGTACACTTCTGCAAATTAAAAACGACACAGGACTGGAGACGCTCAGGAATAACACATTTGCAAGGGTATAATCTTAGCAAACCTTAACAACAAAAAGGTACCCGTTTCTATATAATATATAAATCAAGTTGCTTCCTATACCAACACAACAACCTCCTTTTGGTTTTTTCAAGTGCATCACGCACTAGATATCCCAACAATCCATAGGATCAACAGGGAGCTAATTAAAAATAAGAGCATAAGGAATACATTTATATATAAAAAAAATCTACAATCACATACCCTTTTGCCAGGGAATGAATTATTGTTTATTATTCGCTAATAAGCCAGGACGAACTTGAAGGGAGAGTCGAAAAGCATTAGATTAAAAAACGCTTTGAAGAGCCCTCAGAAGGATATCACAACAGATACATGCTGAAGTGATATAAGAAAACAGTAAATGTAAAGAATGGGGTTCTATTGAATATTATTCGTCCTTTTTAATTTACAAGAATATCAACCTTTTTTTATTAGCATTTAATTATTGTGAATAAGGATGGTGACTGGAATGGATTTCAAAACGAAAAAAGGACTTGAGACGTTTATGTTTTCTATTGTATTACCTTAAACTTATAACCTAGCAACGCAAAAATGCTTGCGTATATCAAGAATCACGCATAAGAGAATACAAATGGCAACGAAATTGTGTGCGTTGTTCAGAACTCGTATTCCTCGACCGAACACATATTGGTGACAAGGACCAAGACGATAATCACAGTCGGATCCTTTCTTTGGTAATTCGTAATAATTTTGAATTTCGTTTATTTGTCGCAGATTTTTGTTTGTTAATGAAAAATAAATGTGTGAAAAAAAACTGGACCAAAAAACATCCGAGAATTAGTCACACTTGAGTGAATTCTTTCACGGGAACTAGTATTTGATTTTAATTTACCGAAGATTTATGGTCGGGAGTGAGGGATATTTTTTGCATATGGGAATTGTTATCTAATTTATGGGTTTTGCGCAGCCAATTAGTGTTAAATGCTGAAGACACGAATTTCTGGTCTATACAGCAAAGAGAGTGTTTAGGCAACACGACCTTGAAAGATGTCGACTGCATTGAAACCTAGCTGACCATGCATAACATTTCGATTTGTTGTACACACCAACACCTCCGGGTCGTTATTCCTCATTTGTTTTCATATTGTGATAAATAGTCCCTTAGATTTTCTCTCTCGGATACTTGTGCTGCTGGCAATTTGTGCAGGAGACGCGGTTCATTAGTCACTAGGTTTTGACATCGTTAGTCGAATATTTTATGTTGGAAGTGATTGGGAAATATGTTGGGGTGGCTTTTATCTATCACTCTGCTACCAGATGTTTTGAATTGTTTGCGTTTCTTACGATGAAGGGTAATTGTTGTTTTCTTCTCATTTCAAAGGCACGCCTATAGTCAAAGTAAGAAACATAAATAGGGGTTATAACATGTGTGTGAATTGAAACATGATTATCAGCTGTTTGTCTTAAGTGTGTCCTTGAAAATGTGACAAGCCTCCTATAAGACGGTATTTATATATTTGTTAGGGTGGGAGGTGGGGAGCTTTTTCTTAACAAAAAAGGCTTTCCAAACACAGTTTATGTGACAAATGTTTGAAGAGCCGAACAGTTTATGCTACTGAATAAGAACGGTTCAGAATAATTACGTGGGCCAAAGCAGCAACCTTTTATGAAGTCCAACTCAACAACACGATTTAAGATAATTATTTTTCGAGCGTCATTGAGACCAGACAAATTAGTCACACCCTACCGATTTTCATAAATACTACTTTTTATAACCAACACATCCCAAAACAAATTCCCCCACTTAGTTAAATCTGGACAGGGGGTATTAGTAAAGACCATTAAAGCAAATTTCAACTAATAAACATCATTTCGAATGGATCATGAATGCTAAGACTAAACAACGAGTTTACTTCATTCTAAATGTGGCGTGGGCGGTTGTTTTGTTTATTAGAAACCACCATTGAAGATTCGAATGTAAACTTCAAGGGAAGCAGTACAATGGCCTCAAGGATAGATGCAGAATTATCCGAAAACCAAAATTATCTGCTCGAGAAAACGTAGGTAGAAATTATAAGTTAGAACCTAATTTGTATCTTTCATCTTTGAAAACGTAGAAACTTTTCAAACAAAGACATTGATGACGCCCACCCAGTTGCCTTCTAGAATCGCAATAATGAATTTCGGTTTTCAAATATGAATTTGCTGGCAATTTCGTTATAGACAGAATACTTGCAGCTGATTAAACAGTGAATACTTCTACAACAGAAGTTTCGTTAAAGATATTATTATTATGACTTCCCCCAACCGCTCCCACTGGCGGCTGGTTTATTTAAAGTTAAATTTAAATTCAAATGCTATGTGTAAAGTGTCCTTGGTATTTTGCACTGAATATTTTTCAACACTTCTTTCTATCAGAATACGTGTCGCAATTGTACTGGAAGACATCATTCAAGTCCGTTGGTGTCGATGTCATATGATTTAAGTGAGGTGAACGGATTGACTAAGATATAGATATTTGTTAATCAAAAGATTTGCTCGTTAATCCGTTCAATTTGTTTTCAAGTATCTACTGTTGGCTTGTGAGAGTGTTTAATGGCAACTTTCATATTGATTTTAATTTGGTTGACATTTTGGTAGATTATAAATACGGTTGATATCATTCGAAGACTTATCGTGAGCTTAGTTTACATAACTGACTGGTATTTTGTGTCGGCACGGCAGTGGTTGTAGTATTTCCAAACATTCTTTATTTCGTTTTGGTTTGATTGTCTTGTTCGCCTACATAAAGAGTTTTAATGTTGACGGTTAACGCTGTTTAAAGCTTACAAAGATAATTTCCGTAGCGACAGTCTTACAAGAGTTGGAATAATTTTAAATCACTGAAATGGTTTACGGTTTTAGTAATACCTATAAAGTTGGTAATAATGGCTATTTGGCCACAAACTACGAACTATTTTCAACATGACGGGAGATAAAATCATCCATTAACTTTATATTTTGGTTAGGTAATAGTTTTGCTGGGGTTTTACGGTGGTGTTTCATTCCATAAGCATACTAGCAAAGGCATTGTAATCAAACTTAAACTTATATAAATAAATATCATTGAACGACAATCGAAAGCATAGACACTTAACATATACCAGAGGTATTGTCCCATAATCAAGCAGTACGATAATCACAGTCTTTATACTACCTTCAAATACACTGTATCTTATCTCCGACTTCATCAAATGGCTGATCGAGCGCAATCAGTGATTCCACTGTCGCAAAACGTAAAATCGTATATTGACTGCCCCATATTCAATACTTTCTCGTAGGTACAAATGCGAATTTGAAGATAATCAAACGCGTATTGTTTACTATTGACCTAAATTGCCATTTAAATTCGTTCGTTTCGTGGGCACTGAGGTAACAATACATTTAACATTAAATAATTCTGACTAAACACAGTGGGGACCTAAGTCAGTTACGACTTGAAACTCCATACTGCAATGATAATTTAAATACACTTGTGGCGATGCCCAACAGACACATAAGAGCACACAACAGTAATCAAAAACATAGCACAAAAGAAAATCGAAAAAAGAAATCATCAGAGTTGTATACCAGATCATTAATGATACTCACTTACATCTTAAGTAGCGAGAAAATACATACACCTGTACATGTGGCCATGGTCTGATGTGTTAATAATTTGGTCGTAAAATTTACCGCAAAACACTGTATGCTGTCATAAATTACATATCATAATAGTGGTACGAACATCCTGAGAAAGGTTGGCGCAAGGCTAATAACCTTGTCCGGAAAAACAAATTATTATGGGCAATTTAACGAGTCTCAGATAAGGACCGGATACCGGTGGAACCTGTGATATACCTTGTGTCATGGACAACCGCGATTTTATACATACTGGCTCCCAGTTTCGTTTAGACTGCTTGTTTCAAGTTCCACGTTGTAATGTTATTTCGTGGCATTGCGATCTCTTACGGTTTAGCAGCTGTTGCGTAGAAGTTGAAAGCGCCACCATCGCACAAGTGAACGTGACTAATGGCATGTGTATGACATTAGTCGGGAAATGAACAACAAGGCAGAGTCGAATATCCCAAAGATGTAATAAAGACAGGCCAAATTGAGAGTTGTTACACGAAATCAATTGCAGTTAGCGAGACCTAGTATTTCCAGTATGAGCCTGCGAGATGAATTGTTATTCCCAACTCCTCATTACTGATGCGGATTGATATGTTATTGGTGTGATATAGGCCTCTGGTGATTCGATTATTCCCTTGGTGCTTTTCCTCACAACGGCTTGTAGCGTTCTACAAACGCACAATTCCGCGCAAGTAAGATTTCTACTTTCAAGGAACTTACTTACCTGAGAACGTTGCACGCGCCCACAGATGCGTGTCCTAAAGTCCCACCATAGGGCCTGCAACTCGCAGCCAATATTGAGCCCGACACCAAAAAGCAAGGAACTGAATGTCCTCAAAGCTTTTAATGTCAAGCTTAAAGAACCATAGTTCATCATACCTGAAACCAAGGTTAAAACCATCCATGCATCCTAGTCCTAAAGGCAATTCACGAAAATACTATACATTCTGCCTCAGCCCAGGAACACCTCATCGAACCGACAATACCGAGTATCGATACAAAGAATTGCTATGACCAGCAAATTAGCCGACCAACGGATGCACGTAGGGGTAGTCTGCCACAAAGACCACCCAAATCCATCGTGCAAACAAAGGAAACGGCAACCTCATGCAATAAAGCATATCACTTATCCGCTGCCAAATTCTAGGCAACCGTAATTATCTCAACGAGATAATTCGGGAATATTTATGAGGATAAAACCAACAAAAGGAACTACTCCGATCCCACGGTTCCTTTCGAATTTCACACCATTAGAAAGATCTAATGGATTTCGGCGTGTAATTACAAAGTCAAACAAGACCCACGGACTGTACGTCCAAACAATCATCGAATATCTCCGGTCTGCGCGCCAGATGTGCTGTGCAAACAGAAGGCCGTGGAAATGAGTTTCGATCACCACCACGGATGGTGATAAGGATGTATGTGACGAATGACTTTCTCCTTTTTAGAAATGTAGAAATTACCCCTGGGACGAATTAACATGCTGCTAACAGAGATTCGGAAATTCTGTTAGCAGAGCGAACAGGACATTTTTCTGTACAGATACAGATACGATCTGTATCAGGGTATTTTTCAGTAGTATAGAAACAGTCCAATTTTGATGGTCAACGAGATGACAATTCGAACGGCGAGGAAATCATCTCGAGGAAGAAGTAAGAAATTAATTGAGTAGCTGGTGTTCCGAACGCGTATCTTAACTTAACTTAACTTCACTTAACGTAACTTAACCGAGTAACTTGTGCTTCATTGCGTTTTCTTAAAACATTGTTGCGACATTCACTTATCCGAATTCATCATATTGTGTAACTATAAACAATTAGTGTTATTAAATAAAAAAGATTAAATCAAAAACGATCTTCGTGTTTCATTGGGCTGTTCGCTCTGTGGATTCCCTTGTGTGCTAGCAGTGTTCGGCGGAACGCTGCAACCAAAACCTTCAACCGAAGGAACAAACTTCCGCTAAAAGTGTCAACCTATGATACCCACAACAAACTTCCGCCAAAGGCTTGTGAATCCTCGGAAACGCCACAAGCCTCCTTACAAAGCAGTAGAGTGTACCGAGGTTAAGCCTACAGAAACCGAAATCAATGAGGGTGGGAATGCAGAAAGGTCAACGCACGCTGTTTTCTATAATTCCAAACAAATCATTCACAACCAAGTTATACCGTAACGCTTATCATTTATCCTGAGTATTGTAAACGTAAACATTAACATCATCATACAAGCGGCAGAAGAGATGGACCAAGAAATAATGAGTTCTCCAATAGGGACTTGACAACTTTTTTTCGGTAGTAAGGTTTTATAATTTGCAGACGTTGTTAGTTCGTGTACTTTACCACGATGAAAATGTTGAGTTTACTGAAGAAATTGACAGTGACATTTTGATGATTAGTGAAAGGGTGCGTTCAAAGTTGTCAAGTCCCTACTGGAAAACCTAAATGAAGACAAAACAAAATATATGATTACGGCGAGAACAGGTGAACCTCAGGGAACGCATACAAACGTCAGAGATAAGATATTTGAAAAAGTTAAAGAATTTAAATATCTGGGAACAATACTGACAGCCATTTACGAAATGTCGGAGGAAATTAACAGAAGACCACATTCCGGCAACGCTGGTTGGCACGAAGTCAGTAAACTGCTGATATCCAAACTGTTATCACGTAATATAAAGCTCCGCGTTTATAGAATCATAATCATGCCGATTGTTCTATAGGGATGCGAAACATGGGCTCTCACAAAACGGGAAGAAAACAAATTCCACGTAGTCGAGAATAAAGTTTTGAAGAGTGTCTTTGGCGGTAAATATGACGAAGAGGCAGAACAATGGAGGAAACTCGATACCGTTTGGGATGGTAGTGAAGAACGTGTGATTCGAACTGACGCTATGACTATGAATCGCCAAAAATTGAACCAATGCATAACACATCAGGCTACTGGCCGTGTGTACGAATTCGATTTCTAAACTCAAGTACACTCAACTGATGTCGAATTGTTATGTTATCGCTATGGTATACGGCTTTGGTGCATTTTTCTTATTCAATTTTCGTTCGGTGTTCTTCACTATATGCTTGTGTATTGTGTGTGTATCTGTTAGAAATGCCATGACTCCACAACCACGAATTGGAAGAGCTATACGGCAAACCTACAATAGTGAGAGTAATCAGGTCGCAAAGATTAAGATGGGCCGGACATGTGGCGCGAATATGACGAAGAGGCAGTTTAGCGGATTTTCGTATCTCTACGTCGCAAGAAGTGTTCTGCCGAACACTGTTCAATACTTAACACCAACAAAACACCATCGAATTTCAGCACACAAATGAAACACTGATAAGTTGTTTTCTGAAGTGTTTATTTATAACTTTTTTTTCTTGCTTTATTAAATATTTATATTTCGCGACGTTATGGGAGTACCCGATAAACTTTAGTTACGGTGAAACGCTTAAACGGATTTAAAAAAACATAGATAATCCTTTAAACCAAAAAGCATTCAACGTTTTAACTACACGGATTTTACACCAGTGGTCTGTCTTTCTTTTACAACTCAGGCACTATTTCTCATTCAAACTTTGTAGCTAAATTTCTTTTCTAATTACACACGCGCGGACCGACCTCCTTGTTGGGTTTCTCTAAGTGTCCTCTATCGACCTCTTCCGTGCGGTTCTCTCTGTTCGAATTAATTTTCTCTAAGAGCACTGCCCTATCTAAATTTTCCTATCCATCCTATCTGTCTCTTATCTTGAAGAGGAAATATCCATTTTGGTTTTCGATTCCAACTTTTTATCGGAATCTTGTTTCGACGGATCAAGCGTGCCGCCACTTCTTTCTTGATCCTATCATGGGCTTTGTTTACGTTACCCACCTGGCTTACGACAACAGCGTTTTTGTGTGCTTCAGATGGCTAACAAAGGAACCGTGGTATTTGGTTTGTAGATCGCATTTCCTAATCATAAACATCTAGCGTGGGATAGGCGTTTACGATGTTTATGATTGCAAGAATTGTTGGTCGGCGGGCGAATCGCTAGGCCTTTGTTTGCGCACGTGCGCTTGTCGGTTTGAGATCTTGCGA
The DNA here is from genome assembly GCA_963931805.1 of Microdon myrmicae. Classification (NCBI taxonomy): domain Eukaryota; kingdom Metazoa; phylum Arthropoda; class Insecta; order Diptera; family Syrphidae; genus Microdon; species Microdon myrmicae. Next base: position 25,826,690 of record OZ007496.1, read on the forward strand.
ATAATTTATGATGCTAATTGCTATTAGCTACTTGAGGAGATTATTCTGTTTGTTTTCAGAAAAATGCGTTTAATGGATGAATCGAATGGATGCATTGGATGGATGCATTGAATTCAATATTAGGAAATTTTGAACGTTAAGTTCGGTTGATTTTTATTATTGAATTCAATGTTGGGATATTTGGAATGATACCTTTTGTTTCAGGCGGAAGTAAGGACTTTTGGGAATGTGTCTGTGGGTACGTGTAATGGATATAGGTGAGTATGTTCCTTTGGTGGAACGACGATATCTCAACCTATAGTGGGTTGTGTGGTTCGTAGAACCGCCACAGCAGGACAATGAACGAAATTTCACAACCACGAATTGGAAGAGCTATACTGCAAACCTGCAATAGTGAGAGTGATCAGGTCGCCAAGATTAAGATGGGCCGGACATGTGGCGTGAATGGGCAACGATAGGACCGTGCGTAGGATCCTTGACGGCAGACCAGCGGGAGAGAGACCGACAGGACAGCCGCGACAGAGGTGGGAGGACAATGTTAGGTTTAACTTTGAGGAGATCGGATCGGATGTTCAAGCGTGGAAGGATAGCGCACAGGACAGGGAACGATGGCGGAGTCGAGTCGGCGTGGTCATAGACTTCTGGGTTCCTACAGGCCAATATATAGTAATAGTAATTATTTTTATATATTGTAAGCGTACAATTGCTTGATACAATAAACTTGAAAAACTACTTATACTACTTTATACAATAAACTTGAAAAATTACGCAAAAAATCTTTTTTTTGTTTTGAAATTTTCGGCAGTTCTTTTTGATTTCATCGAATCATCATCATCGGCACTACAACCGGGAACCGGTCTTGGCCTTATTTAGCAAGTCCTGGGGCTTGTTAAATTTTCCATAATGATTTGTTTTTTCCGGGCAAGGTCATTAGTCTTGGGCCAGAGGCTCCCCGACGGGGAATCGAACCCCGGTCTCCCGGCACAGGCGGGTATACTAACCACTATACTATCGAGGAGGATTTCATCGAATAGTTCCCACCAAAGTAGTTTTTTGCTCCAACAGCTTTGATGCTAAAGATTTACTGGTAGAAAAACTGTCGGTGGTAGGACACTAAATGGTTCAATCTATTACATAGCAACTAATTCACCAAGAGGTATCGATGCTGGCCTTACAAAAAAGTAACTTTTGGTGGGCGTGGTGATGTAGTGCTCTCATTGGCTTATACTTATTCAAAAACGAAGAAATAACGACTGCTAGTGTCAATTCTCAAGCCTATACTCGAAGACTTCGATCAGATGATATGTTGTTCCAAAAATTGACGCTACAAGTTACACGACACGCTTCATTGCGCGACAAGTTCTCAAGCCGCATAATTTCAAAATTTGCCAATATCAAGTAGTCACCAAGAACACCCGGTTTGACGCCGTTGGACGTTTTTTTCAAGGGCTACACGAAAAATCATGTTTAGGTGGATCCTCAAGCTCTTGAGCAGTAGAAAATTAATGTTCTTCACGTCATGAGCGAGAAATCAGAGATATGGCCAACACTCATAAAAAAATACTTCACAACATCAAGTCGTGCAAGTAATGTTGTGAACATTTAAATGATGATTATATTAAATATTTATTGTGAATGCCTAGTCAATAAAATAAAATACGGCATTAAAAAAATCTTTGTAAATGTTTTTAATGATATTTTTCGATGTTGAAATTGGATAACCCTGTGCTTTTAACTATTACTTCTTTTTGAAGACGGTCTTAACAATACAATTCGTTCTGTTCACCACTTACTTAAAATTCGTTCTCACTAGCAATCTTGGTTGAAAGGTAATTCAATCAATCAACTAACCTTATTCAACCTCGGAAATTCATGATCTCACTTAAACGACTATTAAACAAGTATCTATTTAAAAACTGCCAAATTAGCATCGAATTTCACCACGTACATATATCCGGGTACCGCTATCAGAAACAATACTCCTAACAATTTTCTCCAACCCAGCGTGAATCCTGTATCTTAATTCTCCTAATTGAGATTTGATAGCCAACGGACTTTCTCTTCTGATCACTAAAGAATCTTGTTAAATTCAATCAAGCCGCCGTGGATTCCTGCATCTTATCCAAATTAAGAAATCTATATCGCACTACTATCTATTGCTAAATAAGATGCATTCTTTTCTTTACAACGGGCTACCTTAGCCGAGGGAAAGAAGACCGCCGCCTTTCTACCTCATTACGGAAAGTCTTTGCTATCGAATAAATTTAATTTCCGAAACATTGCGCAGCACGAGTTTCTTCGTCGCCGTCATTATTGGTTTCTAATCAGAGATGCTTTATGTGACACCTTAACCCGCCAGCTGGACACGTAACCATAATTTTAATAAACTCTCAAATCACATCTGACTTTTTCCCAAAAGGAAACCCATAAAAATATATTTTTCCTTTTATCCCTGTTGAAGCAAATCAAATTACGGTCGATACCTTTCGATCATTTCACTTTCGTTCGATTTCTTTCATAAATCGCTGTCTTTCTGAGCCCAGCAAAGTGGCAAACGTATGCCGGGTGACCATCATAAAAGTGTCACATAAACTATGCAGTCCTTTAAGAAGGACAAACAACGTCATCAGCAGCAGAAGCAAAGACATTCTACAAAATGAAAACCCTGCAGTTTCATAGGTTCAATCCAAGACGTATCATACAGGACAAAGCCCCGAGTTGGATAGAAAAGATTGCCCAGAGAAAGGGCAAAATGACAACAAGAAAAGAAAGGACAAGCGCACAAGCAAAAAAAAAAGTGAACAGATGAAAAGAAAACATAACTAGAAAGAAAGCAAGCTACGTGTCCACTCTCCCGGCAGCAGTTTTGCACAATTGCGCTATCATTACAGGCATCCGCCAAGTGTGCCCCTCGGGCAAACAGGAAACAACCGTATAGATGCACAAACTCCCGATTCATGTACGAGTGTGACGGCATCTTGAGTCATTGAGTATCCAAGTTCAACGCATAGGTGCATATCGGTTGAATTCGGCTTGCAATCTCTAGTCCGTTGTGCTTCTGTGTACCTCTTGTCAGTGGAAGCCCATAAGTCAAATAGAATTCTTCGATCTATGCCAGTCATAGGTGGATGGAGAGTCATAGTCATGGTTGTATACCACGATAGGTTTTGCATCCATTGCCTTTTGGCGACCCATTTAACACAATCAGTGAATGTTGAGTTTGGATGGAGAAGTTTCCGAGGAACTCACGATTTCCTCGTGCCTTTCGGAGTCTTTGTTTTACCTCTTGTTGTCTCTCAATCGTTGAAATGCAATATGTCTATTTAACTTATCGCAGACAATGTCTCTGAATAGCTCAAAAAAATTCTTTGGCTTCAGATTTGTTGCAATCACCTTCGAATGATTGAGACAAGTTACCAAGGGTTGCAAAGGAAAGAGGAAAGTAAAACATGGCAGTGGGACTCTATTCTTTAGTCATGCCGATTGAGCATAGGTTTGATAATCACTTATGAGGTATAAAACCACAAAACTTTCTTCTTTCGATGCACTACTAATTGTAATCCGCAGTATTGACCAATAGGTTAGGTACACAATAGGTAACGTTTGCGTCTGAAGTTTAACCAGTTAATACTTAAAAAAAAAACATAACAAAGCGTTGTAACAACATAGAGGAATAAATACTGAGGCTAAGGCTGGGATACCATCGCATCATACTATATTTGCCGTGAAATAGTCGAGAGATTCTTGATGATCTCTGGGAGTTTGGCTGATACAAAGGTTGAACAAGTTCAAGTAGGTGGCAGAACGAATGTCAATTGCGGTCCCCCGATGAGATATCACTACAATAAAGTATAGGTCACAACAAACCTCATCATTTCAAGCTTGGTGGATAATACGGCCAAAATTAGGAAAAGTGATATGATATAATCTCGATTAGGATTAGGAAGCATGATATGATATAATCTCGTTGAGATATCATCCCAACATACTAAGATTTCCCTGCAATGATTGAAACGATTCCTTAATCAAATTTCGTAATTTGGGGAATGGGAATGTACAGCTGAAAAAGATCCGGGGTAAGTTGGTTAAAATTAAATACACTTCAATTGTTGTAAATAAAAATATAACAGCTGATGTGCTTCCTCGTCGTTGTAATATCCAGACCAATGTACATCGATGCCTCTTTTCCTTGTCCACGACCGTTAGTGTAAAAAAAAAAAGAAAAAATCGGTCGATTCCGTCGGTGGAGGAGCTTCTGCCAATACCCTAAATTTATTTCTGTCACAAGAACCATTCCATACAACAGTATCATTAAAAGATTAAAAATTTTAACGTTTTAGGTATAGGGCTTCATTTCAACAGAGGCCAACATCACAACATGCGCCAATTATTGAGACCACGAAGAATCAAAACAAAGAACTTATCAACAATGCACTTGAGTGTTGAACTGGCTTACGCGTCTCTTCTGGATATTCACCAAGACTTCAGGTATTTGTAGTGACTCCACGAGCTCATCATTAAAAATTACTTATTCATAAGCAATTAAAATTTGACAAGTGACATCTGTGTGCTAATTTCAAATCAACTCTGAAATTAGCAACCGAATTTGGAACTAGCACCAACCGGAGGCCGGTTCTCGGGTGGATATCGATAGTTGGTTTCAGTCATTTGCAACATGGTATCATGCTGTGTCATCAGTTGCGGGAGATTTTGGTGTTTGGCGTTCGTAAATTAAGTTAAATCGTATTAGGAGACTATGGGGTCGCCCCTTTAATTTCGTTCGCCAACCTCACCACCCTATTTCTACAGTATTCGCTGGGGATGACCACATTTTGTCCATCACTTTTTCAGGCTGTAAAATGTAGTCATCGCTCGAGTTATTACTTCCAGGGCTTAGAAATTCAATAAATATAAACGTGTTTCAATCTCACGACGTCCTCGATTTTTTCTTCATTTTTATGAATCTCTTACACTAAGTCGAGTAATTACATTTGACTGTGTTTCTTATGCTTTTCCTACGTGAGTGTACAACATACAGCGTAAAACGTACAGGGTTGTGGCTATGCTATAACTCTCCTATTTATACTACGTTCTTATCGTTACTTATTGATAAAAGGTTTGGCGTTCCTTCTTATGACTGTTAGATAGTATGTGATTGCCTCTTATCGTGGGACTGCGTTAACTGTCGCGAAGCGGGCAAGGCCAAAACTCGACAACCAGTTGGCCTACGCATCCCCATAGTATTTGTGGATGCGTTTTCTGGCGATAAATTTTTTTTTTCAGCTTGTGTTAAATTATATTTAGATCGAGTATAAAATTTAGTTTTATATTCTGTGTCAAAAAAAGGATGCTGTGGAAAGAAAAATCTACGAAAAAAATAGAGCACCAAATGTCCTCACTGGATAGAGCAAAAAACCAATAAAAAAAAACCTTATTGTGTGAAGAGATTTTGAATACAGTAAATATTTGTTTAGTTTTCGATCCCTTCCGTAGGTCTGTTTTAGGGTTCTCCACTTATTTTTTCTTTTTCGCATGACTACTATAAAAAAAATTGAGGGAACGAAAACTTCCTAATTATATTGAACGACAACTTAATTATTACTAGATTTCATTAAATACTGGGGTTTGCAAATACACAACCCATGGTGATGGCACATTTTTTCTCAGATGACGCTATACTAAAAAAAATTCCAGTGACAACAAAATCCCAGTGAAAAAAAGCCGCAGTGACACAAAGTTTCCTTATCGTAAAGGGAAAGAGATAACATGTAATCATAATAATTAATTGACCTGAATATTTCTTAGACACCAATTTCTTCGCTATTATTATTGAGCGGGATATTAGCCACAAACTTGTACGAAAAGCAAGTCCTTCCGAGAATTCGCTCTTTCATATTTTCACAGCTGATGTGAGGAGTTGAAACAGTCCAGCACACACGCGGCTGTGGTCTAATGGGTCTGTGGTTTGGATCTACCTTCTTCGTAGTGAAGATTCGAACCATGCTCTTCACGACCGTCGCAAGGCTCTATCCCATGTTGTCAATTAAACGGACTGATCATCTCCTAATGCTACAATACTATTACGATTTAATGGCCTATAGGAACCCGGAAGTTCATGACCTCACCGACAGAGTAGGTTATTAACATCTGAACAATATTCGAGTGCAGCACTGGCATCTAACTCGAACACAATTGGAAGAACGCAGCACCATAGACTATGAAGGCTGATTGCCCATATCACCGAAAAGGAAAGAACCCCTGTCATCCGCGGGAGGTTCAATGCGCAATTCATCACTCCCGCTCCCCAGTTAAGGGAAGCATCTCACCCAGTTCGATCGTCAAGGACTGAAATCAAGGTGATATTGATAGATGCTAGGAAAGATTTAGACTTTTATGTAAGCTTGAATAGTGTGAATACAACTCGAATTATTGGAATTGATTTCGGAAGCAACGTCAAGACCACTGAAACTACACCTGGGGTGAACCACAAAACGGGAAGAAAACAAATTCCGCGTATTCGAGAATAAAGTTCTAAGGGGTACCTTTGGCGGTAAATATGATGAGGAGGCAGGACAATGGAGGAAACTCCACAACAACGTATTGGAAGAGCTATACCGCAAACCTACAATAGTGAGAGTAATCAGGTCGCGAAAATTAAGATGGGCCGGACATGTGGCGCGAATGGGCAACAATAGGACCGTGCGTAGAATCCCTGACGATAGACCAACGGGAAAGACACCGGCAGGACGGGCGCGATAGAGATGAGAGGACAATGTAAGGTTTGACCTTGAGGAAATCGGATCAGATGGTCAAGCGTGGAAGGAGAGCCCACAGGACAGGGAACGATGGCGGAGTCGAGTCGGTGAGGTCATGAACTTCCGGGTTCCTACAGGCCAATAAATAGTAATAAGGTGAATTTTCCTTCAACCAATTAAAGTTAGTCCAGAAGGAAAAAAGAATACTGATTTACAAGAGTGAAGAGTGATACCCAGGAATTTCAAGCAATCATCATCATCATCATCGGCAATACAACCGGCAACCGATCTTAGCCTTATTAAGCAAGGCTTGTTAAATTTTCCATAATGATTTTTTTTTTTCCGGGCAAGGTCATTAGTCTTGCACCGGAGGCTCCCCGACGGGGAATCGAACCCCGATCTCCCATGTGACAGGCGGGTATAGTAACCACTATGATATCGAGGAGCTCCATTTTAAGCAATGTTATCTCAAAAATCAGCAGAAGGTAACTTTGTGGCGTTTCTAATAGGTACGCACTATTTATTTTTTTTACTATTATATTTATCAGTAACTATATCATCTTTTAGCGAGTTGGTGTTTCCTCGATGAATTCTTCCCTTATGGTAGGGTCGGTTCATCACACCTACGCCTACCGGGTTGTTCGAGAACAAATTACGACCGAATTTCTGAGTTAGTAGTCGCAATTTTAAGAAAGTTTACTCCCCATTTCCGTGGTAATAATCATTCCACCAAGCAGGCAATTTTTTTTAATACACTTCTCAAGAGGTTCGAACCTTTAGCCCAGAGTCGGCGTTCCGAGATGCCATCAAATATCTGTTGTAGTTCTTTTTGAACAGTTTCAGGTTGTAACGCTCTGAAAACACTCGCGCGGAGAGATAATTCTACAGCTTTCCTCTTCTGTAACGGAACGAGTTCTGACGCTGAGATGTTCGCGCCATCGAGAGATGAACCACAAATCTGTCGGATTGTCTCGTGGAGCGCATATTAACCGAATTGCGCGAAACAGTACCCGTGATAATCTGCGTAAAACAGACAGATGTCAGCTACGCGCCTTCCATACGATAGCGACTGTAGTCCCGAGGTCAGCGCCGTGTCCCCGATCAGGCGGATCGCTCGTCTCTGTATGCTTTCAAGGTTGGGGGAATGCATAGGAGCGCAGCTCCAAACATGAGATCAATATTCGATGCCAGTCTAATTCGGGATTTATACAGAAGAAAATTTTGGACCGGAGTAAAAATGGTGGGGGTGCTTATGAGCAGAGCTCCAAACATAAGCGCGATATTCGGACACCGGTCTAATTTGGGATTTATACAGCAGAAAAAATTGGGCCGGAGTAAAATATATAGCCGGAGTACAGTTCTTAAGGACTATAGCTGGTATTCCGTCCGGGCCGGTTGCCTTCTTAGAGTCCACTCCAAGTAGAATGTGTTGAATGGTACGCGGGCGGAACGTCTCATCCCATATCGAAGACAGTACCAGCGCAATCACGTGTTTCCAAAAGAGCGCCATTTAGGTTTGAATTCACGGAAAATAAATTCGCGAACACATTAGGTTTATCTTTTGAATCTGTGGCTAGTGTCCCGCTGTCCGTCAATAGCGGAGGAAAAGAGGAGGAAGCGAAGTAATTGCTGGCCGCCCTCGCCATTGGCCAGAAGGAACGCGAATCAGTTGAGCACTCAAAGAGTTTCTTGCCCACTCTGTCCTTGTGGGCCTTCTTATCAGTATCAATCGCCTGGTTGCAGGCGTTTCTGATTCTAACAAAATTCATTCTGTAAACATCGGCGGGATTGGAGCGACATTGTTTAAAAGCCCTATTTTTTGCTGCTGTAATCTGCTCGCATTTTTATCAAACCAAGGTTTATCAGATAAATTTCGTTTGATGGAATGTAGATTGTAAATCTCCATCCCGAGAAGAATAACCTCCGTGACCGCCTCCGCGCTTACGTTAACACCGGATTCTCCAGAACACACCTCCGACCATGGAAACGATGCGAAGAAGTCTCGCAAATCGTCGCAGTTAACAACCCCATACCTCCATACCTGGCGAAGCTTCTTAGATCGGTTATTTGTTTGAAATGCAAGTGGCTGCGCGATTAATAACAAGCAGTGATATGGGTTTACTAAAAGCGCAGTAAGTTCCACAGTATAAACGCTCGGCTCGGATCTCAAAAATTGACCCAGGGTGTTTGCATAACTATCTCGAGTATCCGGCACTCGCGTAGGTTCCTCCAAGAGGTGGGTCAAATTGCGGCTAACAGCGAACGTCTCACCCAGTCTCCCAGCCCCGTCGGCTCTGTTAGAATGTACCAATCAACCGGAGTTGTGTACATTAAATTCACCAAGAACGACAATTTCAGAAGCCGGGAGGTTGATTTGTATCCAGTCGACGGTACGTGAAAGACGTTCGAAAAGTGTCGCCGTCATTCGGGGAGCGATAGAGACAACAAGGAAATTTAACAGAATTCCCCAGGACGACCTACAACCACATGATGTCAATGTTATTGGGTTCTAACGCCTCCTTCCTTTGGAAAGCTAGATCCAACCGCGTGAAGGCGAGGGCTCGACCCTAAAAAGGGAATCGCGAATATAAGTCGGGATTCAGCAAGCAACGAAGCTATGTAGAATCAGTTGACGAATCGACCTGGGTCACAGTTAGGGCAAGGATATCAGGTTTCGCTGTTTGCAAATATCGGTGGACGGAGTTTACATTCGTATTGGTATATAGCAAAGAAGTAGTCGGTTTTCGGTTCTCTACAGTGGCATAAAGCCTTAATATCTACACCTCAGATATTCCCCACTCTACGGGCGGGAGTGTAAAGCAAATATGCTATGTGGACGATGTTTTTGTGTAAGCATCATCTATAAGCCTTAAACTCACAACAAATCGGTTAAATCATCACATAGGCGAACTGCAATATTACAGTCAAAGGATAGTTCAATTCAATCCAACATTTTTTTAGGATTATTTCTTCCTATATAAAGGACAGACTTTATTCGGTTCGATTCCGGTTAATGATATCCAACCCCTTCCTTGCCACCTCTGGGGGCCTCAAGAAAGCCACCTAGGTCGTCTCCTATTTATAGTTGCCACTAATCACATTGATAAGGTCATTAAGAACTCCTGTTTATCCCTATACGCTGATGACAGCACGATGTACAAGATCATCGAATCACCACTTGATTCTACACTGCTGCAATCAGACCATGACAACTTCTCGACGTGATGTGACAAAAAATGCTTTGTACTTAACGCCCCCAAATGCCAATCTATAACCTTTTCACGTAAGCGTATTCACTCATCCTCGCGTCCCTATTCCCTTCATAAGCAACTTTAACCAGTGTCCAATCTATTCGAGTCCTTGGGATCCTTTGCAGCAGGGAGCTTAATTTCCTCTCTCACATTGACGAGACGATCCGGAAAGCCACTTTTGCCTTCGGTTTCGTGAAACGATGGTCTACGGAATTCTCCGACCCCTACGTTACTCGATCCCTTTACCTTCGTCCGTCCACTGCTTGAATATGATGGCCAGGTATGGTCTCCTTATCACAAAATCCATACCTGCAGAATTGAAGTACTCAACGTCGCTTCCTTCGGTTCGCTCTCCGAGGGCTAGAATGGGAAAACCAATTAATCCTTTCCTCGTACATTAACCGTCTCAAATTAATCAACCTCAAAACCCTCGAGGGGCACAGAGTTCTGGCTAACATAGTGTTCATTCATCGGATCTTCTCCGGCTCGGTCGACTGCGCCTACCTCCTTAACTTAATCCCTCTGAATATAAACCCTCGAAATACGCGTAATCCCACCCTTCTCTACATCCCCCTTCACCTTACTTCTTATAGTCTCAACGAACCCCATTCGCGGATGCTGAGAAATCTCAACTCTAACTCCACCTTGTTCGACTTCGACCTCTCTACTCATAGCCTCAAGCACGGCCTTCTAAACCATTCTCACCACAAATCTTAAGCGGCGCTTTCTACACTTTACTATAACCTGCTCCCACCTCCCGCTCCTACTACTGCCTTCTTAATTTGTCCTGGTTACCTTAGGTTAAGCTTAGTTAACCGTTTTAGTGCTAAGCAATTTTTGTGAATATGTATGAAAATTGCTATGCATTTGCAAGTTGTTTTTAAATGTATAAATATGCACTCCCGTAACAAATTATGCGCGAGATTAGAATACGTCCACTACCACGAAGCACCAAAAACACACTGATGGGCGCGGCAGTTTTGCGCTGCGGCGCAAGTTTCGATTCAAACTATCGCATCACTTTTGCGCCGCTTAGCACTCTAACGGTTAAGTTAGTTCTTACGCCCTTTAGTTTGTAAGTTATGTAGGGTGGGCGATACATTTTTGGTAAATGGCAACACTTGATTTCTTAAAACCCGTTAGAGGGAGGGGTGCGCGAGTGGCGGGGCGTAATAAATGTATAAACAATCCCAACAACAACGTAATAAACAATTCCCCGCCACTCGCGCGCCCACTCTATAGTTGTAGGTACTTATTTTGCTTGAATTAAGGCAATAAACTGCGTGATAGCCCTACTGAACTGAAGCAGTCGCATTAATTCTAAGCAGTAAACACTCCCAACGTGGGAGGATGGAGATAGTAACATCAGTCCTCAGGACAGGATGAAATATCTTCTGGTCATCTATAGTCCAAAAATGAATTTCATTAAACATGTGACTCACATCACTCAAAGAGTCTTCGGTCAGTTTGGGCAATTGCATAACATTTTGAAGTGGACTATGTTAACAAGGTTGACACCAAACTTCCCTGCTATTAGCAGCAAATCCGGTCTAGAATATCGTACGCCTTCCCATTGTGGTCTTGCATATCTTTGAAGCAAATGGATGGTCTTCGAGTATTCAAAAGAAAACTCATTAAGACCAGCTACTCTAGGAGGGCTGACAGTCGCCATTACCCCAACTCTTAGTAGTAAAGCTTCCATTACCCCCATCGGCGAGTACATGCTACAAATAGCATACTATTTAGAATAGCGAGAACCTACTAGTATGGGATTCTTGCGTTTTCGATCCTTCTCTGCTTCGATCTCTTCGAATCCGACCACCACAATATGTTCTTCAGTACAAAGCTGAAGAATGCATATTTCGCAACAACAATCCTCCCCTCCATAATAGAGGATACCTGGACCTGGAACAGTAGCAGTTTTACTTATAAGATTCCTGTAAGTTAGCTTCCTTTGATTACCAATCTTCAAACTGTCTCACCATTAACATAACGTGTATTACATATGGAGGACGGCATTATTTGAAATATACACTGTGTTACAGCAAGGTAAAAGTCATATGCTACATGACGCTAATCAGGCCAATGCTCATATATGGTTGCCCAGTATGGTTCAACATAGGTCCAAATTTGATGGAAAAGATTCGGGTGTTCGAAAGAAAGTGTCTCAGAAGTTGTCTCAGATTATATCGGACACCGGAATCGGACTATAAAAAGTATTACTCAAATGAGACTTTATATAATGAAGCGTACATAAATAGGGTGGATAATTTTATGATTAAATTAATCAGAGGACATATTGCGAGAGCAATAAGCTCGTCCAATGACCTAATTTCCGGGGCCTATTATCCAAACACCTTGTACTATGAGAGCGTGCGTCGCAACGGCTTTGTTCCACCAGAGGCGTTCCTTGACTTGGATATGAAAGGGCTTATACAGGATAGATCCGGAATTCCGCTGATCTATCATGTAAGTAGATCATCTGTAGACGGGCGATTGTGCTACGACCGGGAAATAACGCGCACCGAAGAAGAGCTCCTGCGCTTCAGTAGGGCTATCTCCCACAGAGACCGGGACGATAGTATTAGACAGCGTCAACAGTTCTGGTGGTTGAATGGCATATAAAGACCTGGATACCAAAGCCGGTATAGAATCATAGTATCATCAGCTAGCTTACATAGACTTAGCTTTTCTAGAATTAGGGTAGTATAAGATTTAAGTTAAGTTAGGTTAAGTGCTTTTACATACAAAAAAAAAAAAAAAAAAAAAAAAAAAAAAAAAAAGTATGTACATATATATTAGGTAAGTTAAGTAAGTTAAATTTTAAGAAAAAAAAACAAAAAAATTGACAAAGTTTTTCAAATTTTTCTTTGTATTTCAACTAATTATCAGTAGTGCCACAAAGTTCTGTCGCCGAAAGGCAAATTATACAAATCTTAAGTAATGTTTAGCTTAGAGCGTCTGCGAAGGACCAGTAAGTTATTATATAAGATAATTAAGCTAGAATTTAAGCATTTTTTGTCTAGCCTTTAATTTAGAAATTAAGAATATAAAAAGAAAAATAAAAAATGTTTTAAAAATGACACTGTGTTACAACACACAACATGCTTCTTGATTAATTGAATCACTACAGGGGTTCAAAGTTCCGCATCAAATAAAATAGATAGGCAGGGGATTTCCAAAGAGCTTCCCGCGGTGACCCTTATTTGATTAACAATCGCCGAACCCCTGCGACGTATTCCACCTACTCAAATGTAACCGCAGAGTACTTGAAGGGATCACGGCATAACTCACTTCAATTGAAACATAGCCGTCACATTGTCAATGGGCGCATTCTGGTTGCCGTGATAGCTTGTGGAACAACAATGTTTTCCGGTTGGTGGTCAGTTGCGGACATTTCCCTCGATAGCATATGAACACTAAAGTGTTTTTTTTTCTCTTTTCGCTAACTATTCTCAAATGCTTTTATAGATGAGTACCGTTAACAAGCCCTACATTAATAGTCAGGTGGCCCCCGTGAACGTTCTAATTTGGTAGCTTTTCTAATCGGGAACCTTTGAATGTGCTTTGTGTCCGCGGCTTCGCTTGCCTTTCTTATGAAGTACTCGAATACATTTCAATTTCCCAGAACTAGCACCACAAGTATAAAACCCCGATAGATTCAGTACCTCTCCTCATACTGTCCGCGAATAGTGAATGAAATTAAAATTCATCATGAAGTTTACCTGTACAGGTTTAATGCAATGTCATGCGCCAAACCTGTTCAACTAAACAAGGCAACAAATCGGCGGTCGTTAGCTAACGACGCCAAGCGGGCGCAAGCCAGAATTTAGGACCATTCCACAGCCTGAATTCTAGGTCTTTTACATGGATTTTAGATCGTAAAAAACGATGGTTTATGTCTCATCAAAGATCGATACGCAACAAGTGCGATGAGCTGAAAAGTGAATTCGTCTAAGGCGCACACGCAAGTAGTACTCAATCACTCATGTGAGACGCGTGTGAGTGGCTTCGTAGGTTGTGGTCTAGCGAGGAGTAGGGGCACTGGTCAGTTACACGACGTCCAACTATACAAGTTTTCATCTATTTTTGATGTGGGGTTTCTATTTTTAGCGTCCTTTGCGTGCAACGACACACTCAGCTGAAGCGCGTTTGTCGTGCTTATAGACATGAACGACCTTAGTGGGAGGGTTGCCACGAGGGAATGCCAATGCAAGCATACACAACGGATAGATCTTAAAAATCACTGTCAAAGAGGAAATTAGACATGTTATGGAATCGAATAGATTCGCTTGAAAAAACTTGACTTCATGGGTCTTTTAATTGAGGATGTACGTACAAATGGAAACGCATGGATAATAGAAGTAACTGTCTTGACGCAATGGTAAACTGATTCCACTCTAAATCGCACAATTCAATATTTACATGTACACGTGTCTTTAATATACATTATTCGTCTGTATTTAAAATTACCAATCTCGTTTGGAATATATACATATCGTCTCTTTATAGTTAAATCTCTTTTCTTATCTGAACGGGTTTGGCAAAACTGTGATTACCTATTTAACTGTTATATGGAGATAGCGAATCTAAAATGCTAGTAGCTTAATTCACTCTATATCATATTACCATCGAACAATTAATTGGTCAGGGCTTTAGGAAATGAGTAGTGCACGAAAAAGGCAAAAAAAAACGTTTTCGATACTGTCACTGTATTATAGTATAGAAGGATTAAAAGTATAGCGACTAGAAAGTTGTGCACCCAAGATGTTAAATGATCTTCTTTTTATCTACAGTTTAAGTTTCGAAGAGAGTCTTGTTGCATTGAATTTATTATTCCCCATTGTTGGACGGTGTTATGTTTTATTTGGCTTAGTAACCATATAAAATATTTGTAAAAAACAGGATATAAAAAGGCGACAACGACGATGTACATAGACTCCAAATTAAGCACCATATATAGTGCGGGCCAAATCATTCGGCTCAAACATAAACTAAAACACAAAATACAAATGGTATAGATCAGACAATTCATTAGCATTTTATGACATTCGGCTCAAGAATGAGTTGTTGCGGTTGCGTAATAGAATCTGAACTTTAAAAGTTGACATTGTTGCACATTGGTGTTGGTATTCTATTAATTTCGTCTTCATGTTGTGACTCAGGATATATTCTTACAACTTTAATTACAAGAGTGAAAAGTGAAGCATGGAAACATTGAAGTATCTTGCTAGCTAAGTCCTACAAAGTACAAGACACAAGTACTACAATCAACCAATTCATCAGCATTTAATGACGTTCGGCACAAGAATGAGTTTTTATGCTTGCAGCGTAGAATGTAGGGAACTTTAACTTTATATTGTAACATGTTGGGGTTGATTTCCTAAAAATTAAAAGATACAAGTATTACAGTTCAAACAATTATCAATATTTTTGATATTTGGCTCAAGGATTATCATCATCATCATCATCATCGGCACTACAACCGGGAGGCGGTCTTGGCCTTATTTAGCAAGTCCTGAGGCTTGTTAAATTTTCCATAATGATTTTTTTCCGGGCAAGATTATTAGTCTTGCGCCAGAGGCTCCCCGACGGGGACTCAAGGATCAGTTCCTTTTTGATTTTAAATTTATCTCGGGGAAGGCGAACCTATAGCGCCAAGTCAGCTCCTTTAGACCAGGTCCATCAGCCAAGTTCCGAAAGATGCTCAAGGATATCTCCCAACCTGTTCACGAAGCCTATAGCTTAATGGTTTTGTATTTCACCGAGCGGCTGGGCTTTGGGACCCTACCCACCACTCAGTTACTGTGCCGAACTGCACAATAGCAAGAGTCGTCAGTTGAACCTAAGTTTGCACAATCAAACGCAAAGTACAACCTCCTTACCAACTCAGCCATTGAGGAAAGCGAGTGTTGGCTGCGCGTCATTCAATTATCAAAAAGAGGCCGGATTCCAAAAGTTGCAACAAAAAGCAGTCGATTTAGAAGAACGCACAGCAACAGGAGGTGCGTTGGGTACTATTGCACATTTGTATTGATTTCCTAAAGCGCTTTGATTTTGTACAAAATTAGGGGGAGTGATGGACTTGAATAATGCCATTGTTGCACTTTGGTAGTGATTTCTTAAAAAATATACTGGATAAGATATATACACTCCCAATCACTAGGATGAACACAAATGTGTTCCGGAAAGACGTTGACAACGACAGAAAGAGGACTAATAGATGCTTTCTAGGATTTAGGAATCTCAGGCCGAGAAATAGTAAGGACCCGAGGGCCCGGCCATTCATCATCAGCTGGGGAACCGATGATCCGCTTTTCTTTGTGAATGTTGTATATTGTGTCTTCGTTGCATTGAAGTCGACAAAATTGGCCTTTCCCCACTGCAGGACCTTATCCACATCCCGATTCAGAAAGTCAATTGGGCTACATATCAGGTAGTGCGACGTTGATGCACCAATCGGCCGATGACTCGAAAAAGAGAAAACAAGCGTACTATCATCCATAAAACTGAACACTTTGTTATTCATTGACTGCAACAAATCATTTATGTGAAGTAAAAACAGAGCCAAAATAGAACTTTGGGGCACCACGGAATTAACAGATACAGATCCGAACACTCGTCGTCCATAACAACCGGGATCTATCGATTTCCAAGGAAGTCCAGTCGTAAAGCTGCTGGGAAAGCCCATAAGAACGAAGTTTGCTTAGGTATGCCTGTGGGGGTTCTCTATACTACATGGATAACCAACCCACAATTCCATATCTCATTTTGGGCGTTGGTCAATTTTTATTGCGACATAGTCTAGACTGGGGGGAGAAGAGATGCCAATATGAGATGAGGCGAGTTTATTTTGGGTGGCAAGCGGCACACCACGGCAAGTTGAATCCGGACATATACCATCGTCATCACGAAAACCGTTAAAAGTGGAAGGGAATAGTTCTTGACTGTGAATACTGGGGATATGCTTGGTTTCGGTTAGTATATATATATATATATATCGAAAGAAAGGATATGAGCATTTTGCAGAATCGATTGCGTTTTAGAGCGGAGATCTCTGACATTTTGATAGTAGATCGTTAGGGGGAGAGTATTGAGAGTCTTCTGGCGCAAGACTAATGACCTAGCCCGGAGAAAACAAATCATTATGGAAAATTTTACAAGCCCTAGGACTTGCTAAATAAGGCCAAGACCGGTTCCCGGTTGTAGTGCCGATGATGATTATGATGATAATTGAGAGTCTTAGAAGGGTGTGGGGAGTGCGGTTGATTGGGGTAAAAAAGACTTGCCCTTATTGGAAGAGGTCATTTTCTTGTGAATATATAGACGAAAGCCCAAAAGATCTTTCGACAGTATTTGCGGGAGTATACCGACATTTTTGTGGAACTTCATAAGATGGTTGCGAAGGCTAGCAAAGTCAGTAGGTAGGTCTTCCTGCCGAATGGAAACCGCGACGCTGGTTTTCATCTTACCTTCATAGCAGACTGAATCAGAATTGTCACGGAGGTACGAAAGATAGAGGCAGACATTTTTGTAGGTAGATGAGGCGTAGCGAGTATCAGATGAATTGTTGTGTGATTTTAATAGTTGGAGGTAGGGGTCAATAATTGGTCGGGTGGAAGGGGGTGTAGAGTAAGGGCGAAATGTGGATGTGGGGGGTCTTAAGTTGGGTTCGGTGGATGAGTGGGAAGTTTTATGGTGGGGGGGGGGGGGGGGGGGTTATTGGGTTTAAGGGTGTGTGATCTGTGGAAGTTGACGCAAGGCTAATAGCCTTGCCCCGAAAAACTAATTATTATGGAAAATTTGACAAGCCTCAGACTTGTTAAATAAGACCAAGAACGGATCCCGGTTATAGTACTGATGGTGATGATGGTGGTCTGCGGAAGTTGCTATACTTCGCACGAGCTTTGTGGTCAAAAAGGAGAAAGGGACAAGAGATAGGGCCAGAATGTGGTGTAAGGCGAGGAGTTATGTCGTGATTAAGAGGGAATTTATTATGGGCGGGTGAAGAGGAGGGGCTAGAGTGACGGGTGCTGAAGCGGTTAATATTAGGGAGAGGAGTTGGATTAGAATTTGGCTTGACATATCATTTTGTGGTTCGAGTTGTCGTTTTTTTGGGAAGGGGGCTGCAGATGTGACCAGATTTGGAGAGGGGAGGATGGGTATGCATTTGCGGGGAGTGAGAGTTTAAGGGACGAGTTATGATCGGAATAATGGGTGCAACGGACGCGAGAGGAAACGAAGTGGTATTCTGGGCTGGTTTAGGAAAGGGCGTCCGACTGTTGTCATGTTCTACGGATTTAGGAAAGAGGGACAAGTGTTTAATTAATTTTTGAGGTTGCTCTTGGATATAGCCATCCTGCCGATCGTTAGGTAACCGTTTTTGTTCGGTTGGAAAATCCAATCGTATCTAGAGGGGCGACCTATGCGGAAACAAGACCTGTATTTGGGGACAGGAAGCAAGTGAAATTCTTTTACGGGAATCCTGTAGTTTTTCAGAATGAATTTCGAAATCCATTCGGAGTTCGCGGTTTTAGGGACGCCCTTTTACAGATATGAGGTATTTGGTTGATTGGAATAATCGAGTTTATTAATACGGGTGCGGCATTCGGCATGGGTCCAAAATTTGCCAAAATTGAGGATCGGAGGAGTGGGGGCTGCGACCGTCACAGAAGTGGAAGAAGGAGTTGGGCCGGTGTAAAATATTTCTTGGTTCTAAAAAGATAACTCAGTTTTCCAGAGGCGGAACTGGCGATGTTCGACACGTGTTTATGCCACGATACATTCATACACACCGTTACGCCAGCAATTTCATGATCACCCCAAATTCGAGGACCTGGCCATTGATCATCGGCTGTGGGACCAATGATCCACCTTTCTTTATGAATGCTGAATATTGTTTCTTAACTCATATGAACATTCCAGAACAAACTCTACGAATGTCAATACCAATCAGCAACTTATGCTTAATACATTAAATTTTGACCTCAACAAGATATATCAATGGGTATTATCTAACTGAGTAGAGTTCAAAGCCTAAAAAACTCAGCGCTGCCTCTTGTCATCAAAGGCGAACCCCAAATTATACTATCGACGAACGGCACTTGCATCGACGAAGCCAAGGAACTATCAATCCTCGATACTCGAATTGATCCGAATCTTAGTTGGAATGACCACATATTTAAACCTGCGAAAAGTGCGGCCTTAAGGGTTCTGTGGGGGTTCGAAGTAGATGTGCCAAGACACGGGCACTGATACACTTCCTTCCCACTTGTCACGGATCCAATAGTGTTGATAAAAGTTCGTAAAATATCCAAGAGTGGCAGGAAATAATGAAAACGCCGGCGTGTTGTTTTTCTTCTTTTTTTTTAACTGACAAATGATCTGTTTCTTTATTTCACGTATAACATATTCTTAATATTATTAATTGTTTTTTTTTTTAATAAATATTATACAAGTTCAACTCTGGTTTCTTTAAACTGTGATCGCCGTAATTAAAATTTTACCAAATGCTGGTGAGCACTTTGATGTCGAGATGTGACTCGCGCAACGACAATATTCGACTCGTTAACATTGAAGTAATTAAATTTGCCTCCAAGTGGTAGCGTGACTGCCCGCGGTTGTAGTTGGATAGTGACTTGACTCTATGTTGTGTGTGCGCTGCGGTGATTGAAACGCGACTCGGTGCGTCGTGACCGTCACCGGTGGTGTATGAGATGTGACTGATTTGAATTAGGGATGAAGATGGGTAATTTAATTTCGCACACAGAACAACCAATAGAGATCACGATTCTGCTCTCTCATTGCCACGCCTGCCGGGGCGTGGTGAATACATCGGTTAATTCGATACTCGACGAACATGGGAGAATGAGAGTACAGAAACACGATATACTATGATCTCGGGGTGGGTTTGGTTGTGTGTGCATGAGACAATGCAATTTTGAGGGTAGCCCACTGACCCAATTCGGTGAATGTGGTGAACTCAGCGTGCATTGACCTGTAGGGAAACAGAATTGTGGAGGAGAGGAAAATGTAGCTGGTGCTATGCACCAGTGAAAAGAGATCATTGATCTCCATCGAATGGAGTGTCTGGAGAAAGTGAATAGGACGCCGAATTGGCTAGGGAAATCTGATCGTGGGAACTAAATTAAATGCTTTGTAATTTCCCCAGCGGTCGCATGATTATGCGACCGCGTCGTTGGATCAGACTATGCCGTTGCTAACCGGCATGATGCGATTTCCGGTGAAAATCTCATGGGTTAGCGAAATGGGGTTGCCGTATGGCGAAAAGATAGCTAAACTCAATTATGCATTATTTGCATAGGATAATGAGTTTAGCTATGCGTCCGCTTAACATGATTTACCGGTGGAATAGCTTATAAGGGGAATAAGGGTTGAAATGACGCGCTGAAAGCGGTCGAAATACGGTATGAAATTGTAGGTTGGTTCTCCATGTGGTATAGAGAACCCCTACAGTTCCTTAAGAGATGCAAAAAATACTTCACTCGACCCAACCTGGACTTTATAGAAAAACGTACAGAGTACACAATGATCTTTTAAGCAACCCGATGCTTTTGTTTGTCCATTAGTTTACAATCAGAAATTTGATCCATGACGTTTTTTAGCGTCGGGTGAAATCCAAACACCGAGTGCTTTTTTGAATCAAGTTTTTTTTTTTAATTGTTTTGTGGTGGATTTTTAGCTTCTGGGCTATGCTACGACTCCTAACATGCCGGTCAACGTTTGAACGTTTCCATGATTTTGTGCTTATATACTTTTCTTAGGAAAGGCAGACCTATAGCGCCAATTGAGTGCACTGAGATACTGTTTGCTAACTTTTGAAGATGTTTTCGACATTTTCGACGACGGGCCTACCTGCGCCAAGTGCATATTTAATATTAAAAATACCTGATCGGAATCGATGAAACCAAAATTGTGGGTAATTTGCTATGAATGTAGATGTGGCCATGGTGTTGTGGGGGTTTGAAGTAGATGTGCCAACGTATGACACCGTTTCACTTGGATCCCTATCAAGTCATTCCGCCGACAGGACGTCCACAAGAAGCGAGCAAAGTGGGCAGGTGATGGGCTAAGAAATAAAACGCACTCAGTAACTTGCTATTGATAAATGGTTTTTATTATCTTTTTTTTTTTTTTTTTTTTTTTATTAGACTTCTCTCGGGAGAGGCGAACCTATAGCGCCGAGTGGGCGCCCCGAGATGCCATCAAATAACTGTTGCAGTTCTTTTTGAACAGTTGCAGGTTGTAACGTTCCGGGAACACTCGCGTGGGAAGGGAGTTCCAGAGCTTCCCCGCTCTGTAGCGGAACGAGTTCTGATGTAGGGATGTTCGCGCCGTCGGGAGATGAACCACAAACGGGTGCGATCCGTCTGGTCTTATACGGGGTCACCTTTGTATTTAACATTATTTATAACGTAATGCAGCAATAAACCGGCTTTCTACTATGTAATTTGTAATTGCTACATGACGGATCTCTCTCCGCCGGTGGTTCTTAGCACAGGTTTTATACGGGGTCACTTTTGTATTTAATGTTGTTTGTAATATGGGGTACGAGTAAATCGGCTTCCCGCCGTATCATTCGTAATTATTACGCGACGAATCTCTCTCCGCCAACGGGTCTTAATTTAGGTTTTACACGGGGTCACTCTTGTATTTGACATTGTTTATAACATGAGGTAGCAATAAATCGTTAGTGGCGAGACGGGTTGATCGTTCTATTGTAAGTATAAGCATTGGTATTCCGCTAACACTCGGTACGCAAATTTTCCCGGCACGTAACTGGGTAGGTGGGGCGGGGACGGTCGAGGGAGGCAACGCACGTTTAACTCGAGATTTAACTGCTGTTCGGGCGGCGGTCGTAGAGCGACTGACTGAATACGGACGCGGGAGGCGGGGAGGCTAACTCCTGCGCGAGCGCCGCGGTTGCTGAAGGGCGACTGCCCTTGGCGCGTGTGCGCGCGGCGGCGGTTACGAAGCGACTAATAATGATGAAGGCGAGAATCCCTTCAGGGTGTCGTGGCAGTTGAGTCGTAGCGAAGTAAGCTCACTGCCACTTACTAGGAACTTGAAAAGGGTTGCTATGCGTGCATAGAGAATTTGGTTCCGGCGAATTACTGCCGTACACGCTGAATTGGATTCATCTGTCGCTATGTATACGGAGAAATCGGTTTTGGAAACATGACCAAGTATGGGCATGAGTTGTCGGTTAGACAAAGGAATATGGGTCTTGGTAGTTGTGATGGTTGTTTCGTGGAAATGCAACGCATCGTGCTGGTGGCTTGCCAGTAAGGGGGAATTGGTGTGGTTCTACATGGTTTAGGTGGAATGGGAACCGAAATGTTTTTCGGGGAAAATTAACTGCTGCTTGGTTGCAAGCGAGAAATATAGTTTAAAGAGAAAATGAACCGATGTGGTTTTTGGGAAAATGCATGCGGTTTGATTGTAGGGAATTGATGTGGTTTTACATCTTTTAGGTAGAATAGGAACCGAAATGGTTTTCGGGGGAAATTAAATGCGGTTGGTTGTAGATAAGGGAGATGATTTAGAATGTATTCTGTTGAATTGTATCCTGTTGCGGGCTTTGGAGTGTGTTTTATTGCAGAGTTTGGAATGTATGCTATTGCGGATTTGGGAATGTATGCTCTGGGGGTTTTGAATGGGGAGTTGGGTTAAGCTGACGCGCTGTTAGCGGTCAAGGTTGGTTGGAATTGTCGGTTGGTTCTCCATGTAGTGTAGAGAATCCCCACAATGTGACGATGAAACCTAAATTGCGGGTAATTAGCTGTGATTGTATCGAGACCATTCACATCATTTTACAATTTCAATTACTTTATGAAAGCAAAATTGCAAAATATACTGAATTTTCTCTTTCCGGGTCTTTCATATTTTACACTCTATACATGACACTTGGATCGAGCAATTAAAAAAGTGTCAAGGAATAATTTTTTATGCGGAATGTCACTTTTCCACTGAGCACAAGTCTGAATTCTTTTGATCAATATTTTGTGGAATATGTATATATCAGTATAGCCACTTAGAGCAAAAATTGAGGTCTTTTTCCCCAAGCTAGCGTTTTGGAGGAAAAAGTATAAATATTTCCACTAGATAAAGCAAATCGCTAACGTTCAATTTTTCCATTTGTTATGCATCTTTTCCTTTGCTGGCAAAGCTGTTAGCTATAATAAGATGATTCCACCTCCTAAAAACTAACTAGCTTATGTAACACAAGGTATGAATAATTTTGTAGTGCCTGGGACATCAGTCACGGAATTCTCATGAGATTTGTGTTATCATGAAAAATACTACAACCACACGTTAAATGCGATCAACTTGACTCAGAGTAACCTTCAATTAAAAGTACAGCGTGAGTTCAGTTTTGCGGACACTTACACCTCTCACTGTGATAATGATCACAGATGCCGGGATTAATTATTTCTCTTTCGCCTCATTTTGCAAATTAAATTAGAGTTCATGTTCTTTTGTTGTAGCAAACATTAAACTGATCCCATTTAAAGCATTAAAACACTGTTGATTTGGATTAATTATCAGGTGCAAGCGAACACATAAACGAGATTTCTTTTAAAAGGTTTTTGTTTGCCCGGTTTGCGAATGAAGGAGAACACAGCAGTAGGTCCTTCCTTTGGTGTTCTGCTCACCATTCACCGTCAGCAACACCACTTTACTCACTAAAAGAAACACCAAGGTATGAATAGCTGAGTTAACTCTTGAGGAGGGCCTTTCATCAAGAAGATATCCTCTCTAAAGGATGTAGTTGGTGTTATTAAGGATGTTTCAGTTTATGAAGAAATATACGATTAAAAATGAATGCCCGTGTCCTGGTTTCATTCAATTTAAATTCGATAGAAGGAAAATGTTCACGTGGTTGCTACCGTGAGGTGGCCACATCTACCAATTGGGGTCAGTGGAACAAATTTCAAGGGGAGCACTTATGAACAGGTTGAGGAACAAGACGGAGAAAAAGGAATTCTTTGCAAAAACATTTTAAAAAAGAATAACGAATGGACCACAGAGTTCTCTATATCATTGAATAATAGTTTATGGGAAACATATTATAAATAAAAGATTTTCTAATTGTCGGAAGTGGGCAAGCAGCTTTCATTAAACGGAGAAAATGGGAGCGACTTTTCAAGAAGAATCTATTTCTGGTTGTTTCTTCTCAACTCGTTTACTAAGTGACACATTGGGGGTAATTAATTCGCTTTTCGCTGAATTTTTGACCGCTAATACTGGCACAGAATCAGAGCGGTGTTACTGTTCTCAGTATTTAAACGACCGCATTGATAAAACGGTAAAAATCGATTAAAGTTCGCCATTCAAAGTGTCGCAGATCATTACAAATTTATCTTTAGAGTCACTTTGGAAAGACTACCTCATTCCGTATGCACAACGTTCGACCCTCTGTGACACGTTTCTTTTAGTAATATAAATACGCCATAGCATTTCATCAATCACTTAACGCACAAGAGAAGGAAATAAACAAAAGAAAAGTGTGTATCTAATAAATTTTAAATTCAATAAATTATCTTTGTTCCCTTTGTTGAGTACTTTATGAAGCGAGTGACTTCTTGAAATATAAGCTCCCTCTAGGGCGGTGTATTCTAACCTTAGGGCTGGCCCTGAACTCTAAGCATTTTAGGTTCATTTTCTTGATGATGTGGCAAGAATCGTTAAAACGAAATAATGTCCGTTGGCTTTTAGAAAACAAAAGATAAGAAAAATTAGATATAAAATGATCAGACAGAGAAAGACAGGGCTAAGTATCTTTTAATGAGATGCAAGCTGTTTATGACTGTAATTATGATGTTACCTCGACTCTAGGACTGCTGCCAGCATTTCGTGTTCACAACAATGATTGTTGTATGATGAAATCGTCTTCAAATCACCACAAATGAGTCCAGATATGCCAAATGCGAATTCAATATACCGCCACTTGCGGCTATGAAACTATTTGAACCAATTTAAATGACTTTTTGAGCAGAAAACTACTTCGGCCAATGGAGTTTGATAGTTTCTTTAATGTATTTAACATGTTTCCTTTGTATTAGAATGTTGGCGTCCAAATCAGCCAGCGATTTCTTAGTAGATTCTTACAAAAAGTCGTAAAAAGACTACCGGCTTTCAGGGACAAAAGCAGGGTAGTTGTTCGAATAATGTAATTATAGCATATAAAACATTTTTAGAAAGTTTGAAGCCGGGTCATTCGGGTTTAATTTGTGATTTTATTCCACACTTAGCAATTTAGGAAGCTACACATTATTCCATGAAAATACGCAATGGGTTCATTTAAATTTGATGCTCACATATATCAATGTAAATACAGGGCACAGGAAGTGCATCATTTATAAAAAGAGAGGTATATCATTTTACTTACTTCAATATTTGTTTATACGGATTTTCAATGACTCTTTAATATTTTTAACATCTAGTAAATAAAACCAGTCTTCACTTCCAATAGACTGATTTTTTTAATAACAAGTCAGATGCAATGTTTTTATTTATAACAAAGAAAATAAAAAAAGAAATGACTAAAAGACAGTCGAAAAATAAATGCCAGAACCGTATACCATTTCCACAATTTAAGCAGCAGGGAGAAAAATTACATCCTCGTCTATACGCGGCCGTGATCTGTTCTGTTGACGCTTTAGTTCTAATTTTTTGCTGCGTTTTTAACCATCTCATAGCATGAGTTTGAACCACATTCTTTCCTTCGTTGCAAAACACTACAATACCAATTGGAGTAGTCGGTGAAAAACGAAAATGTTGCCACTGGTGAATGATCTAATTAAAGCATTAAAAAGAACACATTTACATTCTCGTGTAACGATCTAGAAACAGTATTCTGCGAACTAGAGAAAGCGTTGGCTTGTAAGAGCTTCTCGGCAACCTAAAGGTGTCAACGGGCGTTCTAAAGATAACCAAAAAAAAAATATTAAGGCGAGACGTTTCGAAAAAATCTGTACGAGGGCGGAAATACATTTTTTGGGTATCACCTATCGAAATGTCAAAAGCTTCAGCAAGACTGAAAGGACATACAACACAACATATAATCAGCCCCAACATGCTGTGCTCAATAGTAAAACATTTCTCTCTTCCGAAAACCAACACGGTGTTATTACCTCTGAAAGCAGACCTGAGTTGACGTTAGAATACATGTAGAATAGTACAAAAGAATACAGTGCTGTGAAAAATTATAGACTCAAACGTAAATTTTCTGTTCCTGGAATGAGTAACAAACTTTTATGTCTAGTTTTGTGTCCAAAATATTGTCAACCGACATCAATTCAGGGAAAACACTAATGGTTTAATTGCTTTTTTACCAGGAATGGTAATTAATTTTCTGAAGAAAAATAAAACAAAATTTCGCTGTGAAAAAGCATAAAAACAACAAAGTTGACACCAAAGTTAAGCTTCTCTTCCAATGTGGAATATCGTACGCCTTTCCCATATGGTCCTCCATATCTTCGGCCCAAATGGAAAGACTTCGAGTTTTCGAAAGAAAGAAGATGCATCAACCACCTTAGAGGCCCTGACGGTCGCCATTACCCGAACACTCACCTATACGAAGGTGCCTCCATTACCCCTATCGACGAGTCCTTGGTACAATTAGCAAGAAAGCATTCAGAACAGCGAGAACGTACTTTTTTGGGAGTCTTGCGATCTTGACCCTTCTCTCTCCCGATGTCTTCGGATCAGACCACCACAATTTCTTCTTCAGAACAAAACTGAAGAAAGCAGCCGTCCGAACAACATTCCCCTCTATAATAGAGGATTCCTGGACCCATTCCATAACATACCACACGCACACCGACCGAAGATCGTCAGACGCCAAACACGTCATCTGCGCTCACTACCGCACTCAATATCTACCGGTCTTGTAAGATTTCTTTCCCACCATCCCTCCATCCAAGTAGTTAGAAAACACCTGAACTAATCCTATCCACACTATCCTCACGGATGTGGGTGATTCTGGTTATCCCAAGATGACCAGAAACCAGAGACAAGACAAAAGACACATCTGTCCTTGTCTCGCCAAATTCGGACTCTCGCCACCAATTTTTTTTTTATTTCACGCTTAGTTCTTATGCATGGCTTGGTATAACAAAAGTTCTTAAAAAATAGTGCAAACATCCTGGAGTGATAATAAACAGATTTTCGTTTCACGCAGTGATTTTTTTTAAAGTTCTGAATATGTCATGTGAGAAATAATAAACGGACATTGAAAAACAAAGAATAATCGATTTACAAAATAGTGAAATGACGCAAAGACAAATTGCAAATGAAATAAATCCCTCTCAAAGTGTAGTAAACAATTTTCTTCAAGCCGGTATTGAAAATTACGGAAGAAATAAGCGAGCTGGGAGATCAACAAAATGTTCGCCGACGGTAAAACAAACTGTCAGCTAGTAACTAGTAGCTGTCAGATAGTAACTAAATCTAGCTAGCTGTAATTGTCCAAAACAGGACCTTCTTCGTCCCAAATCCTACCTCCTCACCTCCTTGGTTTAATCGCAAGCTTCGTACGTTACGTAATAAACGGAACAAGCTGTGGGCTACCTTCCCCCCTAATCACTCGGCCTGCGACTACTCCAACTACCTTGGCACTTATTTTCAATTCAATGCACTCTACGATGACCTTTACCACAAATACCTAACACAAACTCAGGCTAACCTAATAAATAACCCAAAAACGTTTTTCCAATTTATTAATCACAAACGTAAATCCGATGATTATCCCACCTCCCTCTCTTATAACTTGGAAACCACAACGGATTCACATGAGATTGCGAACCTCTTCGACTAATTTTTCAGACAATCCTTCACAGACGACTCTTTCGTTCTCGACCCCACCCATTTCAATTACTTACCAAATTTTTTCCATGGACCATTTCTTTCGCAATTTATAGATTCAGCCACGATAGAACAAACTAACCCAGCTGAAAGACGAATTCACCCCCGGGCCTGATGGTCCCCCGCTGTATTCCTAAAAAAATGCTCCTCTGTTCTCTCTTCCTATATTTCGACTATTTTCAATCGGTCGCTCTCTCAAGGTCAGTTTCCTAATATTTGGAAAACATTGTTTATCACGCCTGTGCAAGGGACCCAAAGACGATATCTCAAACTATCGCCCCATCGCCAAACTCTCCCACATCCCCAAAGTATTTGAAAGCATTCTCTACCAAAGGTTACGCTTCCACTGGAAATCCCTAATTTCAGCCAGGCAATACGGCTTTCTTGGTGGGAGATCTACCACCACTAACTTAGTCGAATTTACTTCCCAAACACTCCTAGCCCTAGAGAATGGCAACGACGTCGACGTTTTTACAACGGATTTAACTCAAGCCTTCGATAAAATTTGGCACAAACTGATACTCTTTCAGTTATCCACCTTGGCCTTCGAACCCTTATTAAAAAGGTGGCTTTCATCATACTTGAGTAACCGCCTCTACAGAGTGCGTTTCCGATCCGTTCTCTCAAATCCCTTTCATGCTACCTCTGGAGTCCCCCAGGGCTGTCATTTAGGGCCCCCTTTGTTCATATTAGCAATAAATGATATTGATATGATTATCAAGCATATCTGCATCTCCCTTTATGCCGACGATACCAAGTTCTTCAAAAATATTTGTCCTTTTCGTTATGGTGCCAAAAGAGTTGTCTGGAGCTTAATGTCAACAAATGTCAATCAATTACCATTCCTGGTAAAAGAGTAATTAAACCATTAACGGGTTCCCACTTAGTTGGTGTCGGTTGACAATATTTTGTCACAAAACTAGTCATAAAAGTTTGTTATACTCATTTGAGTAGGATTTAAGAAAACAATTAAGTCCAAACCTTGGTTTGACGATGAGTGCAGGGCGAAGATCGAACAACGTAAACGCCTCAGAGTGATCCACTTAGAAATATATGATGAAGTCAACGCAGAAAGATACGCGACAATTCGGAAAGAGACAGCGAGACGTTTCAAACGAAAAAACCTGAATGGGAGAAGACTAGGATCGAATAAATCCTAGAAAATGCCAGAGCAAAGACTATCAGAGGTATGTGTGTCGGCATAAATTCAATTAGAAATGGCCACTGAGGGAGAGCCAAAATAATCCGAGACACAAACGACTGTCTGGTGACAGAAACAAACAATAACGTGAGAAGATGGAAGTAGTACTTTGAAAACCTGCTCAATGTACGGACACATCAACCACAAATAAGTGCACCAGACGTACATACAACCGAGCCTCAGATCCCAGAGCCCTCTTTCGACGAAGTTGTAAACCCAATAAACAAAGATCCCGGAGTCGACTGCATACCGGCTGAGCTTGTGAAGTATGGAGAGGCAACCGCTCGAAAAATCGACCAGCTCATCCAGACAATATGGTATAAGGAAGTCAGTCCGGAAGAATGGAAAACCTCAATAGTCGTCCCCATTTTCAAAAAAGGTGACAGATCTGACTGCGAAAATTACAGAAGAATATCATCGGTCCCAGCCGCATACAAAATACTAACAAATGTCATACTGGCGAGAATCACACCGTACGCAGAAGAAATATTGGGAGACTACCAATGCGGGTTCCGTAGGAACCGGTCAACGAGCGACCAAATGTTCACAATAAGGCAACTACTGGAAAAGAAGTGGGAATACGGAGAGAGGGTTCATTGACTTACAAAAAGCCTACAACTCAGTCGCAAGGCAAAGACTACCATATTGTAGTTGAGCTGGGAATCCCGAAAAAAAATGCCGCCCTCATTCAAATTTGCATGAACGAAAACAAATGGCGAGTTAGAATAGAAAACCTCTCAGAATCATTTGAAATACGCGACGGACTAAAACAGGGCGATGGCCTTTCACCATGTCTTTTAAGCCTTGTCCTCGAGTATGTCATCAGACAGGTACAAGACGACAACATGGCCGGATCTTCCCTGAATGGGGTCACACAAGTACTCGCATATACGGATAAAATCGCCCTATTCGATAATCTAGAAACTGTAAGTAAAAAGAGTGAAATCATCATGCAAGCGGCAGAAGAGGTGGGCCTAGAAATAAATGAAGACAAAACAAAATACATGATTACGGCGAGAGCAGGTGGAACGCAGGGAACACATATAAACGTCAGAGGCAAGATATTTGAAAAAGTTATAGAATTTAAATATTTGGGAACAATACTGACAGCCAGTAACGAAATGTCGAAGGAAATTAACAAAAGACTACACTCCGGCAACGCTAGTCGGCACGCAGTCAGTAAACTGCTGAAATCCAAACTGCTATTACGGAATATAAAGCTCCGTGTCTATAGAAACATAATCATGCCGATTGTTCTATACGGATGCGAAACATGGTCTCTCACAAAAGGGGAAGAAAACAAATTCCGCGTATTCTAGAATAAAGTCCTAAGGGGTATCTTTGGCGCCAAATATGACGAGGAGGCAGGAAATGCAGGAAACTCCACAACCACGAATTGGAAGAGCTATACCGCAAACCTACCATAGTGAGATTAATCATGTCGCGAAGATTAAGATGGGCCGGACACGTGGCGCGAATGGGCAACGATAGGACAGAGCATAGAATTCTTGACGGTAGATCAATGGGAAAGAGACCGACAAGGCGGCCGCGACGGAGAGGGGAGGACAATGTAAGGTTGGACCTCAAGGAGATCGGACCGGATGGTCGAACGTGGAAAGAGAGCGCATGGGACAGGGAACAATGGCGGAGTCGAGTCGGTGAGGTCATGAACTTTCGGGTTCCTACAGGCCAATAAATAGTAGTAATAGTAACGTTCCGTACTTTCAGAACCGGATTCTGCTCTGGGCGAAGGGGTTGTTGTCTTGCGTAGTACGATCATTGTATTCTCCAAATAAGCCACTGCTCCTATGGTCACTTGTTCACTCTTTATTGTTAGGCACTGATTTTTATTGTGACCGTATGGAGGGCACTACAGTAAATCATGTGCACCAAAACTGTCACTTATCTGTTTACAACTCGGAGTTCCCATGGTGGCCCGCAGCCGCCCTCTCGTTCGCTCGTTTCCCGGGTGGTACTTCCCATAGTGGCTTCCTGGAATCGGTGCGCCGCTGATCGTTGTTTCCCAGGAATTTGTGTGCTCGGGCTTGCCTTGCTTTCCTGGGAATTCGTGATGCACCGCCGACACCTTGAATACTTCATTGTTAAAAAACTGACATACGATACAGTAGAGGGCAGAGGGCAGTTCCTCAATGGATAGCATTTAGTCCACTCATGTGGAATAATCTGTGTTGGGGTACAATGAAAGTGGAAATTACTGCGGTAATAATCATTGTCAAGCATAAATACGACGAGGGTTCCCCCCAAAAACTGCCACCAATTGGGACTGCTCCCCACAGATATAGAATTCAGTTGACGTGGATTTCCCCGTGTCAATAAATTTTTTTCCACTCTTTGGGATTGGCTGAACTTCAGCGATCTTCCAGCAAGTAGGGAAGGTCCTTCCTTCACAAGATAAGCGAAAGAGTCTACCAAGAACCGGTGACAGTTCTGGACTATTGCTGGTATTCCCTCCGGGCTGGATGCCTTCTTACACTTCAGTCCACGTAGAATCGGGCGGAACCTCACATCCACGACCGTACCAGCGCGATCTTTGGTGGTTCCAAAAGACCGCCATCGAGGTTTGAATTCGCGAACATATTAGCTTTATCTTTTGAATTTGTGAGTAGTGTCTCCCTGGTCCACCGATAACGGAGGAAAAGAGGAGGAAGCGAAGTTATTGCTGACAGCCCTTGCCATTGACCAGAAGGGACGCGAACCAATTGGCCACTCAAGGAGTTTATTGGTCACTCTATCGCTGTAAGCCTTCTTCACTGTATTAATCGCCTGGTTGCACGCGATTCTGATTCTAACAAAATTCGTTCTGTTAGTATCAGTGAGATTAGAGCGCCGTTGTTTAAAAGCATTGGTGATATCTGTACTGTGTCAGATTATTCATAAATTCTTAACTAAGCACATTATGCAGTGGGGGCCTTAATTGGAACCACAATTTGTTTCGTATATTTGAAAAACAAGGCAGACTTGAGGGGCGCTAGTTTTAAAAAATTATGTTGATGTTAGACATGCCAGTTCATAAAATTTTTACTCGCCATTGAGCACAGGAGTGCATTGTATTTGAGCGAATAAAATATCGAATGTACCACACTCAGTTCGGTTAACGCGACATTAGTTAAAAATCTAGGGCAAAGCCTATTCGCAAATGGATTACAAGTTTGAGACAATCGGGGCAACAGTAATAATGATAAATGAAAACCACCAAAGCTTATTCAGTTTGTTAAGGATTCTGCAAGAATAAATCCACAACAACCGACTTAAAAAAAAAAAAAAAATGGGGTGGCGAGAGGCCGACTTTAAGGAGACAAGGACAAATGTGTCCTTCATCTTGTCTCTGGCTTCTGGTCATCTTGTGATAACCAGAATCACCCACATCGTGAAGATGTTGGGCTCGGTCTCAATATATCTAAAAAAGAAATGGGAAGGACGTATCTAACGGTAGTGTGGACAGGGTTAATTCAATTGTTCTCTAACTACTTGGATGGGGGGATGGTGAGAAAGAAATCGTACAAGACCGGCAGGTCTTGAGTGCGGTAGTAAACGCAGATCACGTCTTTGGCGTCTGATAATCTGCGCATTGGTCGGCGTGTATGTGTGTGTGTGCTGTCTTGTACTGTGCGTGCGTGTTTGTAGTGTGTCAGCAGTAGACCCTATGGGATGGGTCCAGGAATCCTCTATTATAAAGGAGAATGTTGTTGGGAAGGGTGCTTTCTTCAGTTTTGTACTGAAGAAGAAATTGTGGTGGTCTAATCCGAAGAGATCGAAAAAGAGAAGGGCAGAGAACGCAAGACTCCCATACAAGTGGGTTCTCGCTGTTCTGAATGCTTTCGAGGTACTTGTATGCTAATTGTAGCAAGTACTCGTCGATAGGGGTAATGGAGGCACCTTCGTATAGGTGACAGTTCGGGTAATGGCGACCGTCGGGCCTTCTAAAGTGGTTGATGCATCTTCTGAGGAGGTTTCTTTCGAAAATTCGAAGTCTTTCTATTTGGGCCGAAGATATACAGACCATATGGAAAGGCGTACGATATTCCAAATCGGATTAGCTGCTTATAGCAGAGGAACTTAACTTTGGTGTCAACTTTGTTGCTCCACTTCAAGATGTTGTGCAGTTGCTTAGATCGACCGAGGCCCCTTTGAAGAATGTGGGTCACATGTTTGATGAAATTCATTTTTGGTGTACAGATGACCCCAAGATATTTCATCCTGTCCTGTGGTCTAATCGTAGTACCTCCTATTTGTATTCGGATATTCTATGAATATCGACAAGTAGGTTGGGAGTGTTTACTAGTCAGAATTATAGCAACTGCTTTAGATGGGTTAAGTCGAATTTTCCATCGACTGTAATACTGATACAGTTCGTCCAGATGACGGTTCAGTCGGTATGTTGCAAGTTTTGGGCTTTTAGATGACGTGTACACTAGGACCTCATCCGCATAGCAAATCTGGTTTACTCTACCATCTACAGGGCGAGGAATACCTGAGGTGTAGATATAAATAAGATGGGGCCTAGAATGGAGCCCTGTGGTACGCCTGCAGCGGCGTTGAAAGTTCCATTCACTCGAACACAACAACCGACGTACAAGAGACACCAACTTTTATACATTAAGAGGGCTTGTTTCCGAAGAATACATTGCGATTTGCATCCAAAAGCGTATAAAATTCAACAGACACAAGAGTTGGAACCTAACGTTAACAATCTTCTAAAGGGTGGCGCAAAATTAATGATCCAAATTTGTTTTTAAATTACATTTTTACTAAATAAAAAAAAAAATGATGTTGAGTGATGGAAATCTTTATTTGGAACTTTACAATTTTTTCTAGTTCACAAATATCAAATATGATGTCTAGTTCACAAATATCAAATATGATTGACGTACGACGCGATTTGTAAAAATTATAACATCTTCCGATAGTGTGATTAATTTTGCACGTATTTAATTCTTCAGATGTGAGCTGAAAAGCTTCAACCATTATCTAACATATTTGTGTCAACACAAAAAATGTCCGTCTCACTAGAAGCACCAACGTCCTTTTCACAGTCTGAATGTCATTGTGTGGGGGCAAACATTGATTCATAGTTTTTTGAAAATGTAAATGGAGTTTCCATGACTGTGAAAGCTGAGAATTATCTTTGGGAGTTCTCGATTACAAGTATTTAAAAATTTAAAACTTTCAACTTCTGAACTTGGTTTCATCAGAACAATCGCCATTTGTAACGCTACTACAGCGTTCATAGACCTGTTGAAAGAAATGTTTCCTGAGAAACTCATGTCAAGAAGAGAAGACAATGAATGCCATCTACGGAGACTGGATTTTACTCCGAGTAATTATTTTCTGTGAGGATACTTAAAATCAAGAATCTATGAAGGTAGTTCAAGAACAGTTGCAACAAAACATTGTACCAGAAACCACCGCCATTCTAAGAGCAATTTCTTAATGTGTTTTTGAGAATTTGTGAATCCTTAAATGTCAACAGTGCTAAAGCAAGTTAATTGGACAACATAATTTTTGAAAATCAGATATGTTTAAAATTTCCTTTCTTTGTGGTTTTTATAAATATAAATACAAAATTTCTAAGTTCCGTAAATCTTTTTTTTATTGTGCATTAAAACCAGGCATATGGTTAACGCCCATCACTATCATCATCATCGGTACTACAACCGGAATCCGGTCCTGGTCTTATTTAGCAAGTCTCTCCATCGGTATCCGGTCCTTATCCGAGACTTGTTAAGTTGTCCATAATAATTTGTTTTTCCGGGCAAGGTGGTTAAGGCCCATCCCGTATTAAAAAAAGGAAACATTATTCGGACATGCTTCAAAATATTTATCCTTGACTTAAAAAACGTTAAATTACAATTATGTTTAAAATAATATATTACACAGATATCCCATAAGTCACCACTAAATGTTATATTTTGTGATGTTATCTCAGAGAGGCGGTGTGACTTAAGTTAAAAATATGTCATTGCTTTTGTTAAGAAAGTGCTATGCGCAATTTTAAACTTTCCGGTATGATAACAATGCCCTCGACTATCTTATCGTTTGGGGCAAACAAACAGGGGACAAACCATACTGTTTGTCACATTCAAGCCACTTGGCGATGAGGATACTTACAAACCATGCAACACTTAAGAATCACACAGTGATCATTAATGGAAAGCGAAACAATTACTATATTTCCGATATAAAATATGTTTCACTTTTGTTTGTGTTACATAAAAGGTAATAGAAGGTGTGGAGAAAAAATATTTCTCACTATCCAGTACCACTGATAAAATCCCCAAGATATAGCTATTCCAAGCAATAAGGGCATTTTTTTTTTTAAATAGGCTGGAAAATGAGGAAAGACTTCAAGAAGGTTCAGCTTTAAAACGGCTTTAATTTTTTTATTTTTTTTATTTAATCGAATTCAGTCGATTTAATTTAATTAAGTTTGAACAAAGAGATCTTTTGGTAAAGTCCCCCAAGATTGTACTAAATTAATTAATTTGGCGGCGACTTTATGAGAGCATTTTTTCTCCAAAAAGGAACATATTCCGTGCAAGGAAATCACCTCTCCCGGTCAGTTTTTTAAATATATACTTCTCTCAGAGGAGGCGAACCTGTAGCGCCTAAATGTTGGAGTTTTCCTTGAGCAGTTGCGCGCCAAAAACACTCTAGATAGAAGGTAGTTCCACAGCTTTTCCGTTCTGTAACGGAAGAAGTTTTGGTATCTGCGTGTCGACGGGAGATGAACAAAAAACAAGGTTGGAGTCAAAATAGAACCCTGAGGCAGTCCGAAGTTAATAGAATGCATATCCGAAAACACGTCGTCTACGAAAATCTGGATCGATCGATTTTCGAGGGAACTTTTCGGCAGGTCACAAAATTGTTGGAAAAGACTGTATGAACGAAGCTTGCGTAGTAACGCTCTATGCCAGACGCTGTCAAAGGCCTTGGAAATATGCAGTACGGCCGCTCTTGATAGACCATGTTTTTCGGCGACGAAATAACACAACAACAAAACACAGGAAGGAAAAACAACGATCGAGTTCCTACATAGAACCCCCTTTGCTTCAATTTACTTAGTATATATTTAGTAAAGTATATACAAAGGGCGGCTGGGGGCAAGCATATAGGGCAAAGTCACTGATTGCTGTCAACCCGGCGAAGGCCAGGACGATCATAGTCCCTGTTCAATCCAAGTTGACATGCAGTCTCCATGTGACACGCCTGGATAGCTACTTTGGCACCCGCCAAGTAGTGTGTGGCGGTTTCTGCTAGAGTGTCAACACGGACGCTGGTTCAGCAGGATCACCACCGATATCACTCTCTAGATGTTCACACAAATCCAAACACCAAGGAAAGAGAAAAATAAAAAACGTCCTAGGTTGTTTTGTCATATAGTTTTCTTTTTATTTAAGATTGTTTTGGTATTATATTTCACTTAAACTACGTTTCCAAGAGCACTTAATTTTGGTCTGATTTCCAAAGCCAAATTTCGCAAATCGATTTCAATTATCCTTTTTATTTAAGATTGTTTTAGTATTCTATTTCACTTAAACTACGTTTCCAATAGCACTTGGTGAGATTGGGATTCCTGATAAGTTAGGAAAGGATTCTTACAGGCAATTGTATGCGAAGAAATGCATGAAAGGTAAGAATTCATTTACAGGTACTTTTAGGTTATATAAATTGGATCTATTTGATGCGTGAAGCATTTAAGGTGCTAATGCGATTGCATTAGCGAAACTTATATGGTTGGGTTCAAGGGATGGGGGTTCTTTAGGTAAGTAGCCAGTGGGGTTTGGCGGAACCGCCACAAGTGAGAACGTTGGCGCAGGCCTAATATCCTTACCTGGAAAAACAAATTATTATGGAAAATTTAACAAGCCTCGGATATGAACCGGATACCCGACGACGACCACGGACACGAAAATGGGTAAACGATTTAAGAATTTTCTTATGGAACGTCCACTCACTATATAGAGCCCGAGCTGCACAGGAGCGAATATAAGGCCGACATAACAGTATTACAAGAAATAAGATGGACGGGGATCGGTGTTATTGAAAAAAACGAGTATGACATTTATTACAGTTGTCATGCACAACACCACGTGCTCGGTGTAGGCTTTCTAGTCAGACAAAGACTGAAGCCTGCTATTATCGGCTTTAATGCAATAAACGAAAGTTTATGCACTCTTCGCGTGCGAAGCAAGTTTAAGAACATAAGAACATAGAAACATAAACATTCACGGACCTACAGAGGAGTCCCCTGACGATGAAAAAGAAGAATTCTACGAGAACGTGGAACGGGCCCTCAATGCCTGCCCAAGATATGATGTGAAAAATCGTTCTTGGTGACGTGAATGCCAAAATAGGGCGGGAGCTGGTGTTCAGGCACTACGCAGGTTACCATAGTTTGCATGAGAACACTAATGACAATGGACTAAGAATCACCGAACTGGCAGCATCAAAGAACTTGGTCGTTGAGAGTACCAGGTTTCCGCGTAAGGACGTCCACAAAGCCACCTGGGTATCACCTGATGGAGCCACTCGCAACCAAATTGATCACGTGTTGATAGATCGCCACCACTACTCGAGCCTGATGATGGTACGAACGAACCGAGGTGCCACCATCGACTCGGATCACTATCTTGGTGGTATAGTTTTCCGAGCACGGATTACTTTACAGAGACGCATTGCATCCGCGGACCAGGTTCGGATCAACACAGCTGCCTTACGCAATGAGAACACCAGTAACACCTTTGATCATGCGTTTAGACTCGCCCTCGATGAGCTCGATGGAGGGAGAGTAAACCCTGGGGCCAGAATGCCGGGCGTAGAAGAGAAATGGACACGCCTTAAGAACACTGTCGTTTTTTTTTTTTTATAAAATCAGGAAATTACGTTTTTTGACCCCACCGCCATAAAAAGGATTTTTTAATAGCCCTAATCGACCCTGTATAATAAGAGGAAGAAGAAAGGGGAGGTTAGGGAAAGGGAATACCATACATTAGTCGCTAAAATTTAATAATTAGTGACTGAAGTCGCGTTTAAACTCATGACTAAACCATCTTTGTGCAGTTCGGCTAAAGAACGACACACAACGTTTATAGGTCCATTCAAATATGATTTTCACGGTAAACAGATGCGCATTCTTTCATTGACGACTTTTGTGCGTAAATACGTAATTGGGACGAATGAAAGTTTGAGTTCCCACCGCCGATTGCCTTACGGAGATGTATTGGATTCGTGGATAAGGTTCGGATCAACACGGCTGCCTTACGCAATGAGAACACCAGTAACGCCTTCCGTCATGCGTTAAGACTCGCCCTCGAAGAGCTCGATGAAGGGAGAGTACGTCCTCGGGCCAGAATGCCCGGCGTAGAAGAGAAATGGGCACGCCTTAAGAATACTGTCATTAGTACTGTCAACTCCATCTTAGGCAGTAGTCGTAGCGATCGGAGCGACTGGTTTGATGATGAGTGCTAACTAGCGACTGCACGTAATGCTACATACCGGGCAATGCAGCAGACTCATAGGACGTGGGTACGCGAGGAGAAATACAAAGAGCTCAGAAGATCTGAAAAAAGTCCGTGAAGCGACAAAAGAAAAGTGCCTGGGAAAAAAACCTTGTCTGTGAAATAGAGAAAAGTAAAGAGCGAAGTCCGCACCAGGCGCGGAAGTTCTACCAAATAATCCACAGTATGACGCGGTACACACCACGCTGCACTAACTGCAAGGATGAAAGTGGTAATCTGATCACCGATACTGAATGGGAGATGGGAAATCCACTTCAATGAATTGCTAAATGGTCAGCTCACAGAAGAATTGGAGGCTCCACCAATGCAAAATCAAGACGAAATGCTGCCGTCACCAAATATTGAGGAAACATTAAAACCCATAAGACAGCTCAAATTAAATAAAGCCCCCGGACCCGATGGCATACCAGCTGAGCTGATCAAACAAGGAGGGACAACGATACATCACGCAATTCATGAGATGGTGATGCACGTATGGGGGCAAGAGGAGATGCCGGAAGATTGGCGTCGTGCAATAATTTGCCCCATACATAAGAAAGGAGATATTACAGTGTGCAGCAATTATAGGGGTATAACATGGCTGAGTACCGCCTATAAGATACTCTCCTCTATCCTACAAGATCGGATAGCCCCATACGCTAAGCTCATCATTGGTCAATATCAGTGTGCCTTCATGCCAAGCAAATCAGCGATTAATGAGATATTCATCCTTAGGCAGGCGATGGAAACATGTCTGAAATTTAAGATTCCATTATATCATCTATTTATAGACTTTAAGGCCGCCTACGACAACATAGCCAGGGTAGAACTATGTAATGCCATGAGAGAGTTCGGCATTCCAAACAAATTGATACGACTTTGTAGGTTGATCATGACCAAAGTAACTAGTCAAGTAAAAATAGCGGGATTGCTGTCCAAACCAATAAACATCTTTAATGGATTCCGACAAGAACGCGGTCTGACCTGCCTCATATTCAATCTGGCGTTGAAGAAAGCAAACCGTGACTCTGGCGTTACAACTAGAGGGAATATTGTCACCAAGTACACCCAGAGACTTGCCTACTCAGATGACATTGACATCATCGGTAAAACCGAATCGGCTGTACAGGACTCCTTCACTCAGATCGAACAGGCGGCACAAAAACTTGGACTGCACATTAATGAGGGAAAAGCTAAGTACATGGTGGCAACGTCTGCGAGAAGGAGACCTAACGTTGGTTAAACAATCAGGGTAACGGAGCACGAATTTGAAGTAGTGCAATCCTTTAACTAGCTTGGGTCAATAGTATCAGTCGATAACAATATGGAAGAGGAAATACGCGAACAGCTGATTAAATCCAACAAAGTCTACTATGGTATATCAAGGCTCTTTAAATCCCGAAATTTATCCAGAACATCCAAGCTACTACTGCACAAGACCATGGTCTTACTAGTACTCATGTATGGATCCGAGACCAGGGTGCTCAATAAGAGGCACTCTGAACTCTTATCCGCGTTCGAGAGGAAAGTCTTAAGGAGAATTGTTGGCCCCGTATGTGAGGGGTACGATTCCGGAGACTCTACAACTATGAATTGTACGCGAAGCGTACGTTGTAAGAACAATCAAGCTCAGTAGACTCCAGTGGGTGGGACACCTATCTCGAATGAGCGAAGAGGAGCCTGCCTCGGACATGGACCGGATACCGATGGAGAGATTTGTTAAATAAGGCCAAGAGCGGATCCTGGTTATAGTGCCGATGATGATGATGAGGATGATGATATAATACAAAGATTCTAAGTATCAAAAAAATAATTCCATGTTCCATGATTCTGTGCAAGTTATTGAAAATCCTGTAATGGTCTCGAACTCCGTGGTACATTTTCAGGTGCCGCCACTTGATAGAAATATTTTACATCGGTTTAAGGGCTCTAAATATCAGACCGTATTCCCAAGTTTCATGATTTGATAACATTGATTTAAAACCGTACAAGCACCCAACGTGTTTCAACACAATTATATGTTTTAAAACTTGACAGATTTACAATACCTTAAATCGGTGTAAACGTCCCCATGACTTGATAGAAGTAATATAACTCATATGAAGGCCCGAAATTCTGGAATAATTTTAGGAGCCGAGGTTTGCTAGAGCTAACTTAAAAGGGTATAAGGGTCCCACATATTTGAATATATCACCCTAGGTTCCATCCATGATTAGTACAGATACAGGGGCCACAAATTTTAGAATATAATTCCAAGTTCCATGTTTTGATAGAACTGACATAACACCGTATCATCGTCATCATCGGCAGTACAACCGGGATCCGGTCTTGGCCTTATTTAGCAAGTCTCTCCACCGGTATCTGGTCCATATCCGAGACTTGTTAAATTGTCCATAATAATTTGTTTTTCCGGGGAAGGTTATTAGCCTTGCGCCAACCTTTCTCAGGATCATAACACCGCATAAAGGTCCGAAATTTCTGAACATAATTCCACGAGCTCAAACTTGCTAGATTTGACTTAAGAGCTTGTGAAGGCACCAATTATCCGACATACCAGGTGTACCGGTGTGAAGTGAGCGTCAAGATACAAATGTATCGATAGGGAACGTTTGTTGTGAACGAGCCCATATATTTTTTTTATTTGGTTGCTATGACATCTGTCAAACATATTTAGTATGCATCAAGTCATTGTACAAACATCTTTTTTTTTAATCCTGTTAAAAATGTCGAATTTTGTACCAGAAAATCATGATTTGCGGGAAGCATTAATATTTTGTTTTCATTTGAAGAAAAGTGCTGCAGAGTCGCATCGAATGCTTGCGGAGGCTTATGGTGATCATGCTCTATCGGAAGCAACATGCAAAGGATGGCTTAAGCGGTTGAAAAATAATGATTTTGATGTGCGAAATGAAGAACGTGGAAGACCACCAAAAAAGTTTGATGACGCTGAATTGCAAGCAATATTGGATCAATATGACACTTTAAGTCAAAAACAAATGGCACACATGTTAAATGTTGCACAACAAACAATTTCCGACCGTTTAAAAGCTATGGGAAAGATCCAAAAGTGTGGAAACTGGGTGCCACATAAATTGAATGGCAGGCAGATGGAAAAGGGAAACACCACATGTGAAACGTTGTTTCTACGACACAGAAGGAAGTCAGTATTGCATCGAATTGTGACTGATGATGAAAAATTGATTTATTATAAAAATCCTAAACGCAAAAAATCATGTGTACATCCAGGAGAAGCGTCAACATCGACTGCAAAGCCTGATCGGTTCCGGAAAAAGACAACGCTCTGTGTTTGATAGGACCAGAGGGGGGTGGTGTATCATGAACTTCTAAAACCTGGCGAACCTGTTGATGCGCAACGCTACCGACAACAAGTGATCAATTTGAACCATGTATTGATCGAAAATCTGGCGCAAAACTAATGACCTTGCCCGAAAAAAACAAATATGGAAAATTTAACAAGCCTCAGGACTTGCTAAATCAAGCCAAGACCGGTTCCCGGTTGTAGTGCCGATGATGATGGTTGATCGAAAAACGACCAGAATGGTCCACAAGACACGGAAAGGTAATTTTGTTGCATGGTAATGCCCCGAGTCATACAGAAAAACGCGTCAAAGAAACAATAAAAGCTCTCGGCTGGGAAGTGTTACCCCACCCGCCGTATTCACCAGACTTGGCTCCTTCCGACTACCATTTGTTTTCATCGATGGGGCACGCATTGGCTGAGCAGTATTTCAATTCCTACGAAGAAGTCGAAAATTGGGTCTCCAAATGGTTTGCCTCAAAAGACAACCGGTTTTATTGGCGTGGTATCCACAAATTGCCAGAAATGTGGTCGAATCGCGTAGAAAGCAATGGCCAATACTTCG
Organism: Microdon myrmicae; assembly: GCA_963931805.1. Lineage (NCBI taxonomy): Eukaryota > Metazoa > Arthropoda > Insecta > Diptera > Syrphidae > Microdon > Microdon myrmicae. The sequence goes on from OZ007496.1 coordinate 25,869,188, forward strand.
AATAAAATGTGCTTTACTTTCCCATTTGAAATTAGTGTTTTATTTAAAAAAAAATCTAGTTCCAAATTCCGTGTTGTGACAAGTATAGGGTGGGCTATAAATGTTTGCAAATGGCAACCCTTGATTTCTGAGGGAGGGGGGCGCGAGTGGCGGGAAATTGTGCGTCGCTTCATGAAAATTGCAAGGAATTGTGCGTCGCTTCATGCAATTTTCATGAAGCGACGCACAATTCCCCATGTGGATTCTGTAATCCAGAGAACAGTTGGGTACGCGCCTTTGATGTAGTAGTGAGTGCAGTTTCGGTGACAGCGCTGTGTCCTAGATGAGGCGGATCACTCGTCTCGGTAGGTCGAGGGCGTATTTAGGAACAGAATCCCAAACACGGAAACAATATTTGAGCACAATTTTCATGAAGCGACGACCAATCTCCCGCCACTCGCGCCCCCTTACACAGAAATCAAGGGTTGCCATTTGCAAACATTTATAGCCCACCCTATACTCATAATAAATAAATAAAATAATTCACGCGCCCCTCCATCTAGCGGTTTTTAAGAAACCAAGTGTTGCCATTTGCCAAAATGTATGGCCCCCCATATATAAGGCCGAAAACGTTTGAACATTATTCCATGAACCGCTACTTAAATAATTTGTTTAAAACCCTATAATGGCCTCAAATAAGTGAATATAATCCGAAATGATTTGATAGAATATTTCTCCATATAATTCCACATTCAAAAACGCGGTATAATTATTTTAATTGGTATAGGGGCTCCAAGCTATAGAATCTAATTCCAAGTTCCATGTTTTGATAGAATCGACAAAAAAGCGTATAAGGGCAGAAACATTTTGAATATTATTCCACGAAGCGCTACTTACTATAATTTGTTTAAACCCTATAATTGTCCCAAATAGGTGAATATAATTGGAAATTCCATGATTTGGTAGAGTTCATAGAAACTATAGTAAGGGCCGAAACTTAATAGAATTAGCTTGAAACCGTATTAAAGTCTCAAATTTTTGAACATACAATAGTCCGAGAGATGACAATATTGGCAGAAAATCATACAAAGGCCTAAAGCCGCAACCTACTAAAATCAATAAAATAATAGTTTATATTAATTTGTTAAATATGTTAAATATAATCCGAAATTCCAAGATTACCAAAAACGATATAAAGGACCGAGGTTTCTGAATATAATTCCACGAGTCGCAACTTACTGGAATTCGGTATAAAGGCCCCAAAGATCTGAACATGATCCCAAATCCTGTGATTGGGTAGATTTGACCAGAAAATTAGTGCGGCTAGAATTAAAAATAGAAGTGCGTGAAGTTCACAGATATCTGAACACAATTCCATGGACTCCAAATTTTGACAATCCTCCAAATTTCGAGACTAATTTAAAATCCGTAGAAAAGCTCCGAACATCTGGATATAACCCCAAGTGATAAAAAAAGATCCGAAATTTCTCAACACAATTTCATGTTCCACGATTTACTATAATTTAGTAGGAATACTCTGCATATGGCCCATAATTGTTAATAATCATGACACCAAGTCGACCCCTGGAATGCACTAAGGACATTGGTAAGTCCCAGCATTGGATGATCGCTGTTCGGAGGGAAACACTCCTTCTAGCATATAAACTTACGGCACACACTACTGGAAGCTTTATAAATATTGCACAATTCAACACGTCATTTTGTTGGTTGGTAAAATTAATTCTTGTTACAACACTCTACCTCACCTGATTTCCTTTTTTCCCGATCGGAAACTACCAGACTCTTAGCACGCTTAACACGTAACGATCGCCGACGTATCGACCGCAGAAATGCTTCCGGCATTCGGGAGAATCGTTGCGGTGTTTCTGGCGCTTTCCTCTCAGGAAGGAAGAAATTCTTAACAGCTAGCATATTGTGCAAGTTTGGTGTTTATATCCTTTTTGGCACGTTAATCAACTCGACTTCACACTAATTAAAACAGTCATTTTTATTGATTCACTTCGAATGCATAAAACTCTGTGATTTGCTGTATCCAAAACCGAATTAGATCGCGAACACTTAGCAATAGATTTGGTGTGTAAACAATCAACAAACACAACCGAAGTTTGGGGTAGCAACTTTCAAGGGGTGCACGCTAATCCAATGGTGATAAGTGTAATGTGCTCGTATCAGTTGGAGCAATCGGCACTCTCGCACACGTTTTCTATTTTCACCGCTTTCTTGTTTATTTCACCACCTTCCGAACAACCGTAACTACCACGAATCTAACACGTCTGAGGGTGAAAGACAACTGAAGCAGCACAACGAGCTACCGCCTGAGTATACCGCGATGTCCGTGAAACATGTGGAATGGAACACAACAACATCATGTTAAACGTCTGCTAACCGGCTGTTAGTCAATTCTTGTTTGTTGGCTTTTTGCCTTTGGTGCTGCTCACTCTCCCGTTTCTTCACGTAGTGTTCGGTCTGAATCATTGAGCGACGAATTAGATACTTTTGTAGCTATTTGATGGATGGCGATGCATTTGCGTAGTTCCTGGATAGGCCCCTTTTCCGCTTGTTAGATGTGGGTGTGCAGCCAGTGTTTCCCGTGCCGAGGGTGGGGTATTCACTTATTTGCTTGGTGGTGGGAAAGCATTGACCTTTAGGGTGGCTTTTGATATGCATCCTTGGATTTGGTCCTCAAGGGAAGTTTTGCAAACAGGAAGCGAATTTGGTTCACATTCATTAGAGGGACTAATCAGAGTTATGCAATTCAGTTCATGAAAACCAGCTTGTGAATAGAGTTTGGTAATATTGACAGAGTTTTTAGGAGAGTTGGATTGGGTAAAACAGGTGAGAGCTTTCGCACTATAATTTACTAATTTAGTTTCGTTGCTGTGGAATACTAACATCATTAGTAGTATTATGTACACTAGGTTTCATTATGAGGTGAAATGATAGGTATAAGCCACTGTGTGGCCAAATCTACTCGGCTGTGACCACGGTCTCCATGTCAGAGAATCGAAAACACAATTTGATATCACACTTAGTTCGATAGACAAAACGACGGCCCATGGAAAATACCCTCACAGCACTGAGTAAAGCGGGTACTGAATAACCTACTTCCAATACACCTCACAGAATCAATGGCCAGGGACGTCCTTACGAGTACATTCTACTATTCTCACCTCTATTATCCGCTTTTCGGTTATTATCTTAAATTATATAAGTGACTTGCCATGGACTTAAGTATCACGTAAGGAGCCAAAGCAGATGGGTCATGTCAAAACTATTCCCCCCATGTCCAAGGAAACATCCGGAAACTTCCCAACGAACTGACCCACAAACCGCGTGCTCGCTCACATAATATCGGCATACACCTGCAACTCCACCTTCCACCCACATTCCGGAGGCACATAATTTAGGAAAAGGACATGCAACTGCATTTGGGTCAAATTTGAGTCATATTTCTCTTCACGATTGTGTAATTTTTCTTTTTTTTTCGCTTTGTCTTCTATACCGGCACTTGCAAATGAACCAAAAGGATTAGCAGACATAAGCAAGAACTAAACACTGCACCACACAACAACAAGGCACTGCAAGCACAACTGCACAACAGAGAGAAAAGAACTACCACTATAAAGTAGGTTAAAGCATTTGCACCACAAGTTAGTGTTCGATAGAGACGGAGAACTCTAAACAGGATTCGTTGTACAGGATACGACCAGCTCTTTTTTTTCTGGTACTTTTGTTAGTTTTGTTTTGTCATTTTCTTACCCAGATTGTTCTGACAAAAAGTCTTCTCAGCCATCCAGAAGTTTTTTGCCTTTTACAAACCCCTAGAGTAAACGTTCTGCTGTTGGCCTGTGATGGGAGTCTACTATCAGTCGCTTCCTGACACAGTTTACATATTTTCCGACTGCAGGATCCGTGACGGTAGGAACATCCTTTGAGTTGTGGCAAAATAATAGGGATTGGTGTAGCACCGGTCGCCGGGTAGATACTAACCGTTGAACTGGTTTACAGTGGCATGCAATCGATAAGGGGGTGCAATAAAATTCTATGGATATGTTGCAATGGCAGCTACGTTCAACATGTTGCAGAGTAGTTGGAAAAATACCATGATATCATACTACCCCCCTCAAGTGAAAAATTAAAACTGTTGTTGTAGGGCCGGAATAAGGGTGGGCGAGCTGGTGATCAATATTAATAAAAGCCCGGATTTCTAGATAAAAGAACCTTTTGAAAAGCGTGGTTTATGGTATTTATTGAGTCGCCGAATAGGTGCGTAAAAGGGAGAATTACTATAGGTGCTCTGAGCTTATTTCATTGAATCAGCACCATGAAGGATTAATGGGGATATGTACTGTGGCAGTAATCATCACGATTGTTTGACGTGGTACAGTCCATCAAATGGATCCAATTCTCTTTTTTTATAATTCGCGTGTATTAAATATTTTCGTCTTACTTTTTTTTAAAAACTACTATTACTACTATTTTACTATTTATTCATCATCATCATCGGCACTACAACCGGGAACCGGTCTTGGCCTTATTTAGCAAGTCCTGAGGCTTGTTAAATTTTCCATAGTGATTTATTTTGTCTGGGCAAGGTCATTAGTCTTGCGCCAGGGGCTCCCCGACGGGGAATCGAACCCCGGTCTCCCGGGTGACGGGCGGGTATACTAACCACTATACTATCGAGGAGCCCTTACTATTTATTAGCTTGTAAGAACCCGAGAGTTCATGACCTCACTGACTCGTAAATGGTATCTATTACGCGAGTCGGTATTTTCTTGATGAATTCTTCCCTTATGGTATTATCGGCTCATCACACCTACGCCTACTGGGTTGTTCAAGAGCAAATTACGATGGATTTTCTGAGTTGGTAGTCGCAATTTTCACCATTTACCTTTTTTTTCCACAAACGCGTGATTGATTTCAGATAGAAAGTTGACGATTAATCACTGAAGTACTACAATACGAGAGTTTGCAAAACACCCCCAAGGTCTAATGTGAGAAATTCCTGTAACACTAACGCACGCACAAAAGGGGATTTTGAAGTATCCTTAAATGTCAGAGCACAGTGCGAGCGGATGGAGAGGAAGTGGATAAGGAAAGGAGGTGTGGATGTATATTGGTCTTGAATGTCTGGACATCACAACGGCCGGGAAACACACGATCAGGCAGAACATTCCACATTCGTGTGGTTCGGCTAAAGAATGACTCTCTATGTTTATTTGTGCGCCTAAAGCTCACTTTGAACGTGAACTGATGCGCATTCACAGATTGATGGGTATGGCGGGAAAGTCTCTGAAGGGGCGGAACACATTCAGCAAGTTCAGTTGAGCAACGACCGTGGTAATACCTATAGAAAAGAGATTGGCATGATACGTTGCGCCTGTGTTCTAACGATGGAATTGATCGACTTACGGCGGGGTCCCCAATAAGTTTCACTGCTCGTTTTTGCATCCTGTCGAGCACGTGTAGTGCAGTTTTGAATGCGCCTGACCAAATATGGGAGTTGAACTCCATTTTTGGACCAATATACGCTTTGTAAATAGTGGGCTCCTCGATAGTATAGTGGTTAGTATACCCACCTGTCACGCGGGAGACCGGGGTTCGATTCCCCGTCGGGGAGCCCTTGGCGCAAGACTAATGACCTTGCCCGGAAAAAAACAAATCATTATGGAAAATTTAACAAGCCTCAGGACTTGCTAAATAAGGCCAAGACCGGCTCCCGGTTGTAGTGCCGATGATGATGATGATGATGAAATAGTGGCCAGGTTGGATGGAGTGAAGTATCTTTTGCATCTCTCAAGGAACCCCATAAATTTGGCTGCACTTTTCGCACCTTCAGATATGTGGTCATTCCAGTTAAGAGTCGAATTAATTCGAGTGCCGAGGATTGATAATTCCTTGGCTTCGTCGATGCAAGTGCCGTTCATAGACAGTATATTTATTTTGGCGCTCACCTTTGACGACAAGAGGCAGCACTAAGTTTTTAGGGCATTGAATTCTACTTGGTTAGATAATCCCCACTGATATATCTTGTTGAGGTCTGAATTCAATGTATCAAGCATAAGTTGTTGGTTGGTAGTGAGGTTCGAAGAGTTTGGACGGGAGTGTTCGTATGAGTATGAGAAACTTAATGTGCTATCATTAGCAAACGAGTGAATTGGGTTGTGAGTAATTGACAAGAGATCATTTATAAAGATGAGGAAGAGAGTGGGTGAGAGTACCAAACCCTTGGGAACACCTGCATTAATTTGATAGGAGACAGATTTGACACCATCAAGAATTACTTGGATTGAACGACCAGAAAGATAGTCTCTTATCCATTGGCGGTCATTGAGGAGGTCATTTGATTACAGATATTTCGAAAGTTGACGGTTGATAAGTGATTCCATTACCTTGGAGAGAATATAAGTTAGTGCTATGGGTCGATAAGAAGAAAGGGATGATTTGCCACCTTTTTTGGGAATTGGCTGAATGTTCGCTGACTTCCATCGATTTGGGAAACGGCCAGTAGAATAAGACAAATGGAAGAGTTTCCGCAGTAGTTTAACGAGTCAAGAGGAACATCTCTTCAAGAGGATTGGGGGAATGCCATCCGGGCCAGCGGATTTCTGTGCGTTTAGCTCTTTGAGTGCGCGGGCAACAGTACGCGTTCGGAAGTGGATCTGGCTAATGGTGTGCTGCGTATTCTCAAGTTAAGGTGGAACTGATGTGGTATCAAGCAGCGCTGAGTTGGGTGCAAAATATGCAGAAAGTAGATTCCCCTTCTCTATTGCAGTGGTGACTCGTTTATCATCGATTATAAGCGATGGAATGGAGGAAGAGACTGAGTTTTGAATGTTTTTCACGAAAGCCCAGAAGTTTCTACTACCTGTGAGAGAGTGTAGTATTTTTTGTCTCACTCTCTGGTCATGCAAGAACTTGGCGCGTTGAATATACGCATTGCAGTCATTTCTAGCTGTTTTAAATCTTTTCCGGTTTTCCTCAGTATTGTTTGATATATACAACCGGAAGCTCAACACATTAGCCTTAATGGCATCTCTACACCCTAAATCGAACCACATATTTCTCTTGGGTTTGATACTCTTTACTCTGTGTGGAATAAAGGTCCGCATGCCAAGTAGAATCGTGTCTGTCAATGTGTCCACTATACAGTCAACATCCTTATTGAAAAAAAATAACGACCAATTTAATCTCCCAAAAAAGTCGTTCATACCTTCTCAGTTGGTTTTCTTGTAGAACCATACTGTTCTTTTGCGAGCTTTCTCATTAACGTTACTCTTGGTTAGAGGAAATTTAGCTGACACGACACAGTGGTCTGAAGTACCCAAGGGCGAAGAAACTTCAATTGTGATTTGTTTGGCCGGGACGATCTTTGTCGCTGTTCAATCCAAGTTGACATGCAGTCTCCACGTGACACCCCTGGATAGCTACTTTGGCACCCACCAAGTAGTGAACCAATGCACGCAGCGACGTCCTGAGAAAGGTTGCGCAAGGCTAATCACCTTGCCCGGAAAAACATTATTATGGACAATTTATGAAGTCTCGAATAAGGACCGGATACCGGTGGAAAGACTTGCTAAATAAGGCCAAGACCGGATTCCGGTTGTAGTGCCGACGATGATGATGAATCATTCTACCAGGCAGACTATGTGTACCATAATGGAAATAAACACTATAGGGTGTTCCTGTGCCAGAGAAACAACACATAGATCGATGTACCGAAAATATCGTGCTTCGGTTCAAAGTGAGGCAAATCAGTCGAATCGTCGTGACGAATTTCGCGTAAAGATCTGGCGTACACTCTCACAAATTCAGATTAACTTAAGAGCTGAAGCACCTTTATCATTTGAAGCGCCCAAAACTTCTGCATTTCGGCTCTTCAAAAGTTATATTACGTCCCTATTGAAAAACTGTGTACTAGCTCGGGGGTATTTTTGCTAGATAGCTGTAAGACATATATTTCGTAGAATATTAATCAAACAAATTCAGACTTGTGTTCATTGTAAAAGTGACAGATCAATAACACAGGCCGATTCGTCACCTGATACGACTTACATTCGAGATTCCGATTTAAGGGTGCAGTCTGCGTCTTCACGCGGTCCGATCTGAATTGCCAAAGAATGGGAGTATTAGAAACCAATAACTTGAACATCATGCGGTTGAATGTCGTGCTAGGGAATTCTGTTATGTTTCTTTGTTGTCTTTACCGCTCCCCGAATGACGATCGATCAGCGCCACTTTTCGAACATCTTTCACGTACCGTCGACTAGATACAGATCAACCACCCGGCTTCTGAAATTGTCGTCCTTGGCGATTTTAATGTACACAACTCCTGCTGGTACATTCTAACATACCCGACGAGATTGGGAGGCTTACGGTGATGTTCGCTGTTAGCCGCAATTTGACTCAACTCATGGAGGAGCCTACGCGGGTGTCGGATACTCGAGATAATTATGCGAATACCCTGGATCTGTTGTTGACATCCGGGATGAGTGTTTAGACCGTGGAAGTTGTTGCGCCTTTGGGAAAGTCAGATCACTCCTTAGTATTATTCGCGCAGCCATTTGCATTTCAAACAAGTAACCGATCTAAGAAGCTTCGCCATGTATGGAGGTGTGGGGCTGCTAGCTGGGATGATTTGCGAGATTTCGTCGCATCCTTTCCGTGGTCGGAGGTGTGCTTTGGAGACTCCGATGTTAACGCATAAGCGGAGTCGGTCACGGAGTTTATTCTTCTCGGGATGGAGATTTACATTCCGCATTCCATCAAGCGTAATCCATTTGATAAACCTTGATTTGATAAAAAATGCGAGCAAATTACAGCGGCACCGATGTTAACAAAACGAATTTTGTTAGAATCAGAAACGCGCCCAACCAGGTGATTGATACCGCGAAGAAGGCTTACAACGATAGCGTGACCAATAAAGTCCTTGAGTCCCCAACTAGTTCGCGTTCCTTCTGGTCAATGGCAAAGGGGGGTCAGCAATACCTTTGCTTCCTCCTCTTTTCCTCCGTTAATGACGGACAGCTGGACACTAGTCACAAATTCAAAAGATAAAGCTAACGTGTTCGGGAATTCATTTTCCGCGAATTCAAACCTCGATGCCAGTCTTATGGAACCACCTGTGATCGCGCCTGTACGGTCTCCGATGTGGGCTGAGAGGTTCCGCCCGCGAACTATTCAACACATTCTACGTAGACTGGACTGTAAGAAGGCAACCGGCTCGGACGGAATACCAGCAGAAGTCCCTAAGAACTGTGCTCAAGAACTGTCGCCGGTTCTTGCAATTAAAATTACTCAGAAATTCTATGGTAATTTTTTCTTGAACAACCCGGTAGGTTGGCTTCTTATGAATAAGCTAAAGCGCATAGATCGGTGCCTTGTGGAACACTAAAGATATTGACCGAGACGGAACTAAGACGAGGACTCTATAAACAAAAGCTGGGAGAACAAATAATACAAACTCGACGACGTTTGTAGTCGTTTTTCTATCTTTGGTGAAGCTCTACTGGTTATCGGAGATGAGAGACTTGCATTAAAAACCCCAAATGTCGTGTAGAATGGTTAGAAAATGGAATGGAACGTTTGCGGTGATAATTTGCTCCTTGGCTATTTGATTCTTTCTTGTGTTTCGGAGTTATAAAGGAGGGCATCAAACCCTCTGAAAAATCTTTTACGGCAGATATACACGAAAAAGGTAAATAAGGCGGATTAAAAGAAATGGAAGAATATTTTTTAAAACTATAATAAATTATATTTTGAATATACCCCGGACTCCCTGTTACGGAAAAATACTGCTACCTCCAATTACTTACAGATTAGGGCCGCCCAATAATAATCGAATTCACCTAATGTGAATTCTCCCAGGTTTATAAATTTGTACTTAATCAACACATCAAATTTTTATGTGTACCTGTAAAAAATCTGTAAGTAGGCACATACAATTTTTTTGTAAAAATCCACTTCAGAATCGTACGTAGAACTCTTGACAGGAGACCGACGGGAAAGAGACCGGCGGGAGGCCGGGACGGAGATGGGAAGACAAGGGCAAAGTGTGGAAGGAGAGTGCACAGGAGAGGAAACGAGTCAGTGAGGTCATGAACTTTTGGATTCCTACAGGTCAATAAGTGCTAGCATATTGGATACCTGCGTTCGGAAAAACTCTTTGATGGCACAAAAACTGACACGGAGATTATAGTGTGAACAGAACTAAATGCTATGCCACAACTGAACGGATGTGGCAAACCTTCCTTGAACTTTGATGTCTATTCCCTTTTACGGGAAAAATAGTGCAACTCATAAAATAAATAAATACGCGGAAACGATGCCAATCGTCGTCATCGTCGTCGTCGTCACTGGCACTACAACAGGGGTCCGGTCTTGGCCTTATTTATCAAGTCTCTCCATCGGCCTCCGGTCCATATCCGAGACTTGTTAAATTGTCCATAATAATTTGTTTTTCTGGGCAAGGTTCCTAGCTTTGCACCAAAACGATGCCAATAATATGACCAAATATATGTTTGGTATCATGACTAGGAATGAAAACTTGTGTAAACACAACCTGCTTACGACCTTGATATATAGCCCAAGTAAGGCTGCACTCAATCGGAATGTAAACGTTCATTCCCAATATACAATGCAATGCGACGCAGGCAACCGCACCAAAGGGACCTAGTAAGGTCCGGGGCGCGGTCGGTATTCGCCCGGTGACTCCACTCACACAGAGGAGACCTGCGAAACAATGCTGGACACCGTTATACCGACAGGGCCGCACCCCGAAGGCCCAAAGGGCGTCAAAGAAGGGAAAGCTTTGGTAGAACGCTTAACCAATCCTTCGGAGATCGAAATCCTTCGCAGCAGACCGGTCAGACTCAGGCTTCTCTCCGAATAAATCTTCGCCTTTTATTGTGGACTTTCGTCGAGGAGCCATTAAATGAGTCTAAATGGAAATTTTTAATGCCGGACCCAAAACTATAAACACCAAACTGTAGGTCCAAAACTATAGGTGCAAACCCATAAGCACACTATAGGGACAAACCAGGGCCCTCACGTGGGATGATTGGACAGTGGAGTTGCCAGACCAAAGGAATATTTCGTAATTCCTTTGGAGTTGCGAGTTAACACGTCAACCCGGCTCACCTCTGATGATGAATCGAGTGATCCCGTATCCGAGAACCAACCTTCGGAGGAAACACCTCCAACACATTAAGCCTCTCTCCTCGGATGGCAAGTCGTTAGACGAAATTACACATCTTGAAGGCGACTACCTGACGCGCACCAGTGCTAGCTCGTATCATATCTTCACCAATTCACGTGATCAGACCCCAACACGCATTTGAGACAAAAAAGCGGATGTTGGTTTCGCCGCTAAAATAGACTATAACCCTAACCATACCAAACCCCTTTAATCTGGCTACGGATGCGAGCCAAGAAACCCCCAGAGCCGTGCTATCTCAAGGCGAAATAGGCAATGACCCGTCTATTCCCCACGCCAGTCGCACCTGGAATACGGTGAAAGGAAACCACTCCACTACTGAAGGAGGTATTTAGCCGGATCTTGTGGGCGGTTCAGACACAAGGTCGTAGATGTACGGTACATTCCGCCATCAAAATAGGGAAAAAGACGGGTGCAAATTCACAATACCCTTCTACAGCCCTATGCTGGGCAGGCCCTACGGAGTTAAATGGTGGTGGTCTACCCCCCTTTTTGCAAATCACCAAAGATACCATAGACACTTAGTATATCTTCTTGGCATCGTTTTCACGTATTTGCTTATTTGATGGGTAGTAGTTATCGTTCATGAAAACATTTTTTGACATTAAACCCAGTGATATGTCTTGCTGCTTAACATTCGTTGGTGTTAATTGTACACATGATTATCCTAATAGTCGGACACCAGCAGACAACGACGAGTCCGAGGACAATATCCTTTTAGTAGTAGCATCTCATGTTTCTTGTGGCATAATCCGCTGTTGAGTGTAAAGGTCTCACTTCATTGCTATAAATTGCCCAGGTCGTTAACCGGCAGATTCGGCCGTTGGTCAGTTCGATCGACACTGTTCATCCTTTTTAGGTAGACCACAACCCAGACACTTGTTTGTATAAATTTTAATTAGTCAATCACGTGGATGTGTGATAAAATTGTCGTTGTGTTTTTCGGATTGTGTATTCTCTGATATATTGTCATTTATCTCTTCCAGTATTTTGTGACATTTTCGTGTGTAAAAGTTTTCTTCATTGTGGTTAGTGGCATCTAATTAGATGACACAACTCTGCCAAAAGCATCTCGTGAGCCAGCGGGCTTTCGGATCAAAGTATAATTAAATCAGAACACGCGTTTAGATTGTGGGAGATGACTCTTTGGGAATTACCGAGATAAGAATTCCTCTCACCCACGCCCACACAATCTAGCGAATGAACGAACGGAGATTAAGCAAAAGGGTGAATAGGAAGAAAATATTTTCCAAAATAAACAAATCATTTTCACACGAAATCTGTGACGATTTATCACCTTCTTATTCAGAGACGTGGTGGCTAACTTAACAGCGACGCGTGTATTCGCACGCCAAACGTAAGAAGAAAGACATCCCACAGGACGGGAGAGTAAAACGAGTAAAGAAGTTATTTAGTTCACACAAATTTAGCATCTAATCTGCATTCGTCACTATTTACGTCAGACAGTTGTGTCGATATATCCTTCAACATGATCGGGGCCGGGCGGGCCGAAATGCTTACAGTAACACCAGCCATCTATCAACTGTTGTGATCTATTTTCGTAAATAGAATGAGATCGTAGATCAATTAGATGGATCTGTTGGCTGGATCGTTTATCTTATGAAAATATTCCGTGTGCAATCCTTCCGGAAAGATAAAACCGATAAGGAGGATATTTGCGGGTTGACTATGGTGGCCGGATGCCAATAAGTTACAAATTATACTCAAGTTAATAGCCAATAGGAAAGTAATTACTACAGTTTGGGGTGCTTTACATAAAATTAAATGTGAATTATGAATTATGTTGGCCGAGTGTGACAAAAGTATTTCATTGACACACAGTTTTGCCAAAGTGCAAGTTACGTTATTGAAATGATTCACGACACATGTGGATGGCGTAAGACAACGATTAGCCCGCAGATTGTAGCATTCTTGGATGAATGAGGTCATCCTCTGAATAGGTTTGTGACGCTATACTTAGTAGGAGATGACAGGTGCTAATAATTTAACATTTTTGCTCAGATCGCTTAAGACCGATCGGTTTCATATTTCATTAGGTGCTTTGAATGATTTTAGTGCAGTTCAATGCCATGCAATGTGCTGCTGGAGAGAAAATTGGCATTGAAGTCGACAAATCGGAGGACACCAGTATAAAGAGAGTGTAACACAAATTGGATAGAGAGAGTGTAACACAACTATTCAACGGGATAGTGTTATAGTTTATAAATGCGAGTGCAAACAAAGACAAAATAATAGAATGGACGTTTTGTCATTTACAGCGTTTTCACGCCTTTTTTCATTCACTATACATATAAATTAAATGTGTTCTTCTGTTGTTGGCTGGTTTGAAGTTAATTTAAATTGTTTACTGTTATTTTATTTATTAACAACTTTAATGTCTGATCAACTTCATGCTCGTGCAGTCGCTGCCACTTACAAAGTTTTCATGCCTTTTTTTTCATTCACTATATACATAAATTAAATGTCTTCTTCTGTTGTTGGCTGGTTTGAAGTTAATTTAAATTGTTTATTGTTATTTTATTTATTAACAACTTTAATGTCTGATCAATTTCATGCTCGTGCAGTCGCTGCCACTTACAAAGTTTTCATACCTTTTTTTTCATTCACTATATACATAAATGTCTTCTTCTGTCGTTGGCTGGTTTGAAGTTAATTTAAATTGTTTATTGTTATTTTGTTTATTAACATATATTTAGTGTCTGATCAACTTCACCCTCTTAAATTCGCTGTTACTTTCAAAGTTTTCACGCCTCTTTTTTTATTCGCTATATATATAAATTTAAAAGTCCTCTTTTGTAGTTGGTTGATTTCTATTTCTATTATGTTCTATTAAATATATAAGATTTCATTACGTACGCCACATCATTGATATTTATCACTTAATTTACAACACATATTTAATTTTTTTTTTTTGAAATTTGTTTTTTGTTAGTCTACATACATTTTGTTTATCATGTATTTAGTTTTAATATACGTTGTTTCACGTTCAGTTTTTTCTTTTGCCCTCTTTTTTCTTTTGCCCTCTTCTTTTTTTTATTAGACTTCTCTCGGGAGAGGCGAACCTATAGCGTCGAGTGGGTGGCATCGAATAACTGTTGCAGTTCGTTTTGAACAGTTGCAGGTTGTAACGCTCCGGGAACACTTGCGTGGGTAGGGAGATCCACAGCCTCCCCGCTCTGTAACGGAACAAGTTCTGATGCAGGGATGTTCGCGCCGTCGGGAAATGAACCACAAACGGGTGCGATCCATCGGATTGTCTTGTGGAGCGCATATAAACCGAGTTGCGTGGAACAATACTAAGAATCTCCAAAGAACTGCACCCGTGATAATATCTGTAAAACAGACAGAGGTTGGCTACGCGCCTTCGATGTGATAGCGACTGTAGTCCCGACGTCAGCGCCGAGTCCCCGATCAGGCGGATCGCTCGTCTCGGTATGCTCTCAAGTAGGTCGAGGGTATGTTTAGGAGCCGAGCTCCAAACATGAGAGCAATATTCGAGCGCGGGTCTAATTTGGGATTTATACAGAAGAAGAAGTTGGGCCGGAGTAAAATATTTCTTGGCTCTAAAAAGATAGCTCAGTTTTCCTGAGGCTGATCTGGCGATACTCGACACGTGTTTATGCCATGATACATTCCCACAGACCGTGACGCCGAGCAATTTCAAACTTTCCCCAGCCTCGAGGGCCCGGCCATTCATCATCAGCTGTGGAACCGATGATCCAGTTTGCTTTGTGAATGTTGTATACTGTTTGTTGCATTGAAGTCGACAATATTGGCCCTTCCCCACTGCAGGACTCTATCCCAATTCCGATTCAGAGAGTCAATCTGTCTACATCTCAGCTGGTGTGACGTTGATGCACCAATCGGCCGATCACTCGAAAAGGAGGAAACAAGCGTACTATCATCCGCAAACCTGAACACTTTGTTATCCGTTGCCTCCAACAAATCATTTATGTGAAGCAAGAACAAGGTTAGAGCCAAAATAGAACCTTGGGGCAGCCCCGAATTAAGAGGATACTGATCCGAACACTCGCCGTCCACAACTACTCGGATCGATCGATTCTCGAGGAAGCTCCTCGTCCAGTCGCAAAGCTAGGGGAAAGTCCATATGCACGAAGTTTGCTCAGCAATGCTCCGTGCCAGACGCGGTCAAAAGCCTTGGAGATATCCAATGTGGCCGCCCTTGACTCACCATGCCGCTCAATCGCAGATGTCCATATATCGGTTATAAGTGTCAAAAAGTCTCCCATGGAGCGCCTGCCACCGAATCCGTATTGACGATCATTCACAAGTCCGTTGAACTCCAAATACTTAACTAACTCTGTATTGATGACTTTTGCCATTACCTTAGATAAAATGGACAGTAATGCTATCGGACGGTAATTTTGTGGGAGACACTTTTTTCCCGTCTTTGGGATTGGCTGAACTCGAGCGATTTTCCAGCAGGTAGGAAAGGTCCTCCGTGCATAAGATAAGCGGAAGAGTCAGCCAAAAACCGGCGATAGTTCTGGAGCACAGTTCTTAAGGACTATTTCTGGTATTCCGTTCGGGCCGGTTGCCTTCCTACAATCCAGCTCACGCAGAATGCGTTGAATAGTGCGCGGACGAAATCTCACATCCCACATCGAAGACCATACCGGCGAGATCACAGGTGGCTCCAAAAGGCCAGGATCGAGGTTTGAATTCGTGGAAAATAAATTCGCGAACACATTAGCTTTATCCTCTGAATTCGTGACTAACGTTCCGCTGTCTGTCACCAACGGAGCAAAGGAGGAGGATGCGAAGTTACCGCTGACAGCTTTTGCCATTGACCAGAAGGAGCGCGAACCAGTTGGGCACCAAAGGAGCTTATTGATCACCCTGTTGTTGTGAGCCTTCTTCGTGGTATCAATCAATGATATTTATCATTTAATTTTTTTTTTTTTTAGATTTGTGTTTTGTTAGTCTACATACATTTTGTTTATCATGTATTTAGTTTTTATATACATTGTTTCACGTTTAGATGTTTCTTTCGCCATTTTGTTCGCTTTCTCGAACTTAACACGATGTTTTTCACTCTGCCAGATTCAGACATAATTAACGGTAGGCCAACGGCAAAGAGACCGACAGGACGGCCGGGACGGAGATGGGAGGACAATGTTAGGTTTTACCTTGAGGATATCGGATCGGATGTTCAAGGGTGGAAGGAGAGCGCACGGGACAGGCAACGATGGCGGAGTCGAGTCGGCAAGGTCATGAACTTTCGGGTTCCTACAGGCCAATAAATAGTAATAGTAACGGCAGGACAGAAGAAAAAGTTAGGTTATTGTAACGCTTCTACCAATATCAATCCACCGATTCTCTTGTACTTGCCTAAGGGATTGCACAAAAGTAGTATATTAAGTCTTAAGCACGTATTAAACATGGACATTCAATGCAGAGGACGGCATTTTTTGAGCGCTCAGTCTGGATAACTTAAAAGATTAATGATGGTGATTCTTAGGGTTTCGGTCTATTGCCCACTCTATTTCATATTTTCATTAACAACATCAAATCCATGGCTCAAAAGTAAACACAGTCGTTTTTGTTTTTTTTTTACGCGTACTTTTCTGAGCATGTTTGGAAAATCTCCTACAACTTTGCACTCAAACACTGATGTGTACTAAGGTCGTTGAATTGAGATCCTAGCAAGATGTGCCGACGGGGGATATTGATCATTTACGTGTCCCAAGACGGTTTGAAACATAATCTGGATGTTTTGTCAAAACCGTTTCTAAGAAGACCCAATAGCCTTACCACAAAGAACCTCGAAAATGCATTTAGCATTACTTGAACCCACCACCCCAATAACACTATTGATACTAGGGTTGGATTTTTTACACTGACTTAACACAATAAATCTACAGTTCATTACTCTCCGATTATTCGGATATTATTAACAAAGTCACAGTGTTATCATCTTTAATGTACAAAATAACCCTCTTATACCAGCTTAATTCAAAGTACAAAAGACAGTCTGTACCCATTTTTACAGTCACGAACCACGCACGATAGTTAAGGCAAGTAAGTAAGTAAACTCGCACTGACACCTCATGAGTGACATGTCGTTTACAAATTACTAATGTGCATCTCAACGGGGGGAGACTAACAAAAGATTGAATTAAAATATCCTTACGGCGAGGTGGTTGCAAGTCAACCCCTGACGCGACTAACTCCCTTAATATATTAAACTTCAAGGGGTGTCGTGATGTGTATTAAGTCTTTTTTTACCACCCCTTGCATCGAGTTCCATTTCTTATTCTAACTGACGTAATTAAATCGCACCACATTGCATTAAATGCTTAAACGTTGACCAATACTGTCTAACAAACGTCATTTCAAGCTGCTACCCTCGAACAGTCTGCTTCCGATTTGGCTACGGCTAGTTAAGGTAGGGCACAGCGTTGAGCAAGAGGGTGGTAGGTATACGCTTTTAATTCACTCAATTAAACACCAGTGTCAGAAGTGAGTGAAAGCAGCGCGAAGTGGCAGCCACTATTCCACCCTCTTTATGGTGTCATCAAAAGAAGTCATCATATATCTGACATATGACATATTTTTAGTTTGTCCAAAAAAATTATTTATTGTGTTTTGTAATGAAAACGAATTATAAATCTGGTCGCCAGGGGTTGACTGTAGAGTTTCTTAACGGACCTTAAGAATGATAATTTATTACATCGTCACATTAATTTGAGTTGTCAGCACATTTAATGACATTTATGGTGTAATGAAGAACTATATGAATATCATATTTTTGAAAAATGTAACCGACCTTCAATTCGTCTTCCTATAACCCAAAATTAAAAACCCTTTATCGATCTTCTTGTTCCAGTCGAATTGTGTTTTGACATTTGAGGTTATCAAAAAATTCCTTTTTTTTCCCGTAATTTTTAAAAACACCGCACTTCCCATGAGCCAAATGCGCTGTCGAACTCGTACTGTTGCCAGGGCATTCAGAGTAATAAATACTGACAAATTTGTTTATTCGGATAGATTTCTAAAGAGTTGTGTGGCGGTTCCGCCAAACCCCACGGTTCGCCTTCCTGAAAAAATCCCAATAACTGCTACACAGTCTGCTTAAGCTTTTGCTAATGCAATCGCATTAGCATCTTAAATGCTCCACGCATTAAAACAATCAAATTTATATAACCTAAAAGTCCCTGGATAGCATACAATTCCCTGTAAGATTTCTTTCTTACCTTATCACGAATCTCAAACTAATTCGGCACCTTCGGTGTCAAGCAAATCTCCCTAGACGAATTTCTGTAAACAAAAGGATTTGAATTACATATAATGTAACCTTCACCATAAACATTGCGCTGTCTATTTTTCAGCTTCGCCATTTGTATGATAAATCTCTTAACGTACACATTGGCCGGCGACCTTTTTCTCCCAGCAATAATACACCAGCAGCTGCATCCAATTAGCGCAATCGACGCTGAAGCCTATTTCCCTAACTCACACCATGAATAAACAAAACACCGCTGTCCTTCATCAGACATTCTGGCGATACGCAAATAATTCATTACCTACCCTTACTAGCGATGCCATAAACATCATTTCCCCGTAACCTAGCTACAACCAATTAGCACATTTCCACATCGTATCGTCGTCTCTTTCTTTAGCCGCGACGCACATGTTCCAACAAAGATCCCATTAGCATCCCACAATTTCGGTCTTATTTGCTTTACTGAAATCGTATCCTATGAATGCACTTTATGCCCTTTCTTTGTTCTAGGTTCGTTCTCATCCATGAAAGAACCATGCACACACACCAATGCACTGAAAGAGTGCATTTCCTACAGCGGCAGCACCCTTAAGAGAAAAGATTTTCTCTCTCTTCCCCTGTTTCTTAGCCCTAACCTAGGATGGAATTCATGTCAGAGTTTCATCCTCGGTGAGTCGTTTTACATCCGCCGACAGCCATGGTCGTTGCCTTTTTCGCTCCTCGTCGCGCGCCAAGGACGCAAAAATACTCGAAGTCGTGTGAAGAAGTAATGTTTTCACCCTGTTTACAATTATGAAAATCAAGTCAATTTAATATTAAGTTCATAGTAAAGCAATAAAAAGTCGGTGATCACCTTTCAATTCAAGTTTGTAATTTTCTGGGTTGGAGTGCCTTCGGCGTTCCTAGATGTGTTCACCTAATCGTTCTTTTGGTCCGGTGTTTGTGCTTTTTCTCGGTTGTACCGCTCGGAACATTTAGAGGAAGTTGTGGGGACGAGGTAGAACGAGGCGTCGCGACTTTGTACCCCCACAGTTCCTCGATCCTTTCGTCATCAAATTTCTCTATATGAAATTTGTTCGGCTAACCCCTGAATACGGAAGTCAAATTTGCTTATCCCACACACAACTTGGTTGTATCGCGGTGTATAGATTCCATGTCGAAAAGAGTCCCCGGTTTTTTTGATGCGATCCACGAATTTTTCCGTTCCTCCGAAATTGTTGCTTAGTGAATTCTTTTTTCATCGATATGACCGTTAAGTTGCACTGACCGAATACGCACGTGTTTTTAATTTGTCGATAAAATTCATCAAAAAGTTCCTTTCGTGAGTCGCGAGTGTTCATAATACAAAGGACACAACACCGACACTGTGACTCCATCAGTTTTTAATATCATTTTGTAAATACTCCACAAAATACAAAAATAGGAAAAAATAAATTAAAAGAAAATGGCGGACAAAGTTACCAAAATATGTTGACATATGCCGTCTCGTTCCACGGCTGTTAAGCCACAGTAAGATTGAGACACATCCCCAATGAACCTATGCAAAGGAAACACTAACATAAAGTACATATTAAAAACAAGTAGATGACAAACTAATAATATAACACTTAAAAAACATTCATAAGTAAATAAGAAGTGTCGGCAGAAAGAATGCAAATATCCTGATAAATAACCGAACCTTAAGAAATTCGTCATCGCGTAGTCGGGTTCGTTTTCGAGGCTCTGTCGACATTCTGCTGACAACGGCATTTTGTCACATCAGCGGCATCGGTTTCACCAATACGAATGTTAACGCCATACATTAATATTTGGAAACAGCGAAACCTGATATCCTTGCCCTAACTGAGACTCATGTCGATTCGTCAACTGATTCGACATATCTTCGTTGCTCGGGATATGACCTGCATTCGAGATTCCCCGTTAAGGGCAGAGTCTGCGTCTTTACTCGGTCCGATCTGACTTGCCAAAGGAGGAGTTGGAACATCATGTGCTTGAGGGTCGTGCCGAGGC
Source organism: Microdon myrmicae (assembly GCA_963931805.1). Classification (NCBI taxonomy): domain Eukaryota; kingdom Metazoa; phylum Arthropoda; class Insecta; order Diptera; family Syrphidae; genus Microdon; species Microdon myrmicae. Next base: position 25,889,683 of record OZ007496.1, read on the forward strand.
ATTCTGTTAAGTTTCTTTGTTGTCTTTACCGCTCCCCGAATGACGATCGACCAGCGACATATTTCGAACATCTTTCACGTACCGTCGACTGCATACAGATCAACCACCCAGCTTCTGATATTGTCGTGCTGGGCGATTTTAATAGCTTAGGGTTCGCTGGATTAATTATTTTAAAATAAATAAGAGCCGCTAAATCGATTTTGAATTAATATAACACTTTATTAGTCCGTAATGCAACCGTTACTTATACCGTACACTAAACGATTTCTTTACTTATCGCTTCCGTACTTATCGCGTCTTTTACTGCTTACTTCTCACTCGAGACGTATCGCTTGCTTCACTGTCTTACTTATAACTCTCTGCTTATCGCCTGCTTCACTTCCTTTTTATAACTTATTCTTCCGCTCTGCGTGCCACGTATTTATACCGTTTTTCCTCATTCTGATTTGGTCTATCGTTTCCGTCCGTTCCATAGTCTTGATTGTTCTATTCCAGTTTTCCAGTACTTCCTAAAATAATCTAGTACTTTGTTTCGGACTTTCTCGAGGATTCCAGTACTGATTGTCATATGAGTCACACTACCCTCCACCTAGATTAGTTCGTCCCGATCTCCTGGGTTAATAAAAGTCGCCAGTCGGTCACGATGTACCACTTTCATCTTGGCGTTCGGTCTTCGCTGAATCCTATAGACAACGTCGTTAATTCTTGTGAGAATCTTATAAGGTCCTTCCCAATGTTGCTGCAACTTCGGAGACCTTCCTTTTTGCCGATGAGGGTTATAAAGCCATACGTAATCGCGTGCATTAAATCCGGATGCGTTGGCTTGAACGTCGTACCTTGTTTTCGTCCTGTCACTGGATACCTTGATTTGCTTTCGAACCAAATGATGAATCTCATCGAGGCGATTTCTCCATTCGGCTATGAAATCTTCGGTCTTGTCTATGGCGTCTGGAGGTATTCCGAATCGCAGATCGGCTGGTAATCGTATCTCCCGTCCAAATATAATTTTTGCTGGAGAATGGCCCGTCGTATCGTGATTAGCCGATCTATAGCTCATGAGAAAGGTTTGTACATATTTGTCCCAATCTCTTTGGTGATCACTAACGACCTTCGATAAGTGCTCTTTCATTGTTCGGTTGAACCTTTCGACCATTCCGTCTGACTGCGGATGTAAGGGTGTGGTCCTGGTTTTCATTACGCCCAGTGCCGCACAGATGCCTTGAAATATCTGTGATTCGAAATTTCGGCCTTGATTGGAATGAAGCTCACAGGGAACTCCAAATCTGCTGATCAAATTATTGATTAGCTGCTCAATGACGGTTGTTGCTTCTTGGTTTGGAATTGGAAGGACTTCTACCCGCTTGCTGAAGTAATCCATGATAACTAACATGTATTTGTTGTTGTCGTTTGTTTTTGGGAATGGTCCTGAGATATCAATGGCAATTCGCTCGAAAGGGGCACCCACGTTGTACTGCTTCATAGCGCTCCTTGGTTTTGCCGTTGGTCCTTTGGTCGCAGTGCAAGTTGTGGACTTCCTACACCAAGACTCGACGTCATCTCTCATGTGAAGCCAGTAGAAACGAGATCGTAATTTTGAAAGTGTCTTATTAACTCCCAAATGTCCACCGGAGGCCCCGTCGTGCAATTCTGTTAGAACATATTTCACTTTTGATGGTGGGACTAGAATCTGCATTCGATGGGATTTTCCGTCCGCGGCTTCCCATTTACGCTTAAGAATACCATCTTCCACTAGCAAGGAATTCCATTGTGTCCAATATGCCTTAAATGTTCCACTCTTGTCGGAAATATTGTTCCAAGTTGGCCGCTCGTTCTTTTCTTTGTATTCCAGAATTAGCGACATATCTTCATCCTGAAGTTGAGCTGCGCATATAGCATCACTCGTCCACCCATCTAGTACTTCTACTTGTACATTTCGCAGGTCGTACGCCTCTTCTTTCTCTTCCGCTCTATGACAATGTTTACAATCTGGCTTACATGGTCTTCTTGATAGAGCATCAGCGTTATTATGCACCTTCCCTTGCTGAATTGAGCTTATCATTGATACGGGTGCACATTCTGCGGTTAACTCTCCCTTTCTTATTGCGCCCGGCTCTTCGGACGCCTTTAGTACTCTGACAGGTACAATGTGTTTCTTCACCTCAGGTTGTTCCGTTGATAGTTTCCTCTTATGACAAGCGCATAAACAACAATTCTCACTCGATGTTTCATTCATTCGTCGACGTTTCCTACAGTCAACAGAGATGTGGCCGACTCCGCCGCATGTCCAGCACTTCATAACAGGTCTCGGGGTTCTCCGTTGTACATGCCCGATTCTTTGGCAGGAACATTCCTCGACGGACGTTTCTCGGACTCTATATGTACCCCTGGTAGCCAGTTTGGCAGATTCATATGCCAATGCGAACGCCAGTATTTCATTAATCGTCTTCTTTCCCGCCAAACGAACGGCCTATTGGTTCCGATCTTGGAGTGCGTTGATAAATGCATCCATTGCTACCTCGTTCAGAAATTCTTTAGTCATATTTGTATAAGCCAAGTTTGCCAATCGCTCAATGTCTGCCTGCAACTGTTGAAGATTTTCTCCCGGTTTCTGCGTTCTGCTCCGCAGTTGCATGCGGTAGACCTGCTGCATGTGGTTGTTGCCATACCTAGCTTCAAGGCCGTCTCTTATCGCTTGGAAATCTGTTTGCTTCTCTGCTGGTATGGTTTGTAGCAATTCTGTAGCCGCCCCGCGGAGTGACAAGATTAGTGATGTTGATTTTTGCTCATCCGACCACTTATTATAATTGGCCGCGGCGTCAAACTGACGTATAAATACGGAGAAGGGTCCCGTTCCATCGAAGGTTGGCGGTTGCATCCTTGTATCTTTGTAGTCATGTTGATTGCCTGGCGATGTCTTATTTCCCTCAACACATTCAAGTCTCTTTTCGATTTGTGTTATTTCATCGGTGACTTTCTTCAATTCAGCTTCGTTTTTTAGATCTAGATTTTCTACTTCGTTTCGAATTTCGTCCTTAAAGTGTTGAAAATTACATTTCATCCATTGTTTTTGGGCATCCAACTTTGCATTGACATCTGTAGCTTGCGCGTCCAATTTGGAATTTACGGCGTCGAATTTTGAATTTTGGGCGTCGAATTTTGCATTAACATCTGTAGCTTGTGCGTCCAATTTTGCCATCATAATCCTGAACATCTCCGAAATGTCCAACGGTTGCGAACTCTTCTCCGAATGTCGATCTGCCATCGTCACAATACACTTCCACAGACTTATTTATTTCACCAATAATTAATCCCACTTCTGACACCAATTGTAGCGAGCTTAGGGTTCGCTGGATTAATTATTTGAAAATAAATAAGAGCCGCTAAATCGATTTTGAATTAATATAACACTTTATTAGTCCGTAATGTAACCGTTACTTATACCGTACACTAAACGATTTCTTTACTTATCGCTTCCGTACTTATCGCGTCTTTTACTGCTTACTTCTCACTCGAGACGTATCGCTTGCTTCACTGTCTTACTTATAACTCTCTGCTTATCGCCTGCTTCACTTCCTTTTTATAACTTATTCTTCCGCTCTGCGTGCGACGTATTTATACCGTTTTTCCTCATTCTGATTTGGTCTATCGTTTCCGTCCGTTCCATAGTCTTGATTGTTCTATTCCAGTTTTCCAGTACTTCCTAAAATAATCTAGTACTTTGTTTCGGACTTTCTCGAGGATTCCAGTACTGATTGTCATATGCGTCACAGTACGCAACTCCGGTGATTGGTACCTTTTAATAGAACCGACGAGCCGCTATTTGACTCAACTCGTGAAGGAACCTGCGCAAGTGCCGGATGCCCGAGCTGATTATACTAACACACTGGATCTGTTTTTGACATCCGAGCGGGCATTTATACCGTGGGGGTTGCTGCGCCAAGGTGAAACTCAGATCACTGCTCAGATCACACACTGGTGAAACTCAGAGCACCGGTCGCACAACCACTTGCATTTCAAACGAATAACCGACCTAAGGAGGTTCGCCATGTATGGGGTTGCTAACTGGGACGATATGCGACATTTTTTCGCATCCTCTCCGTGGTCGGAGTTGTGCTTTGGAGACTCCGACGTTAACGCAGCCGTGGAGTCCGTCACGGAGATTATTTTTCTCGGGCTGGAGATGGCTTACACCGGTAAAAGCTAGACGTTTAAGTAATGGCCATCCAATCCCACCGAGGTAAACAGAACGAATTGCGTTAGAATCAGAAACGCCTGCAACCAGGCGACTGATACCGGGAAGAAGGCTTACAACGACAGACTGACCAATAAAATCCTTGAGTGCCCAACTGGTTCGCGCTGCCTCTTTTGGTCAATGACAAGGGCTGTCAGCAATACCTTCGCTTCCTCCCGTTTTCCCCCGTTAGTGACGGACAGTGGGACGTTAGTCACAAATTCAAGAGATAAAGCTAATATGTTCACGAATTTATTTTCGGCGAATTCAAACTGTAGCGGTAAGTGGTAGTTGAAATAAATAGATCATAGATGTCATACAATAAGTTTAGATATTTGTAAACATAACGCCATCGAAACATTAGTCGATTTGTGTCTGCGTTAGAAAGTTATTCTCGATTAAACATATCAGCTTACGAGCCAAATACTCGTCATTTGCGGGAGGTTTTAATTTTCTGCTTTAATATGAAGAAATGGATTCGTATGCTGCCCGAAAGATGGGAGAAAGTAGTGGCCAGCGATGGACAATACTTTGAATCATAAATGTATAACCAGTTTATAACAATCATCATCATCATCGGCACTACAACCGGGATCCGGTCTTGGCCATATTTAGCAAGTCTCGAGGCTTGTTAAATTTTCCATAATAATTTATTTTTACGGGCAAGTTTATTAACCTTGCGCCGGTGTTTATAACAATAAAGCCTCGAATTTCGGAAAAAAAAAACGGCAGAAGCAAAGTTGTACACCTAATAGATGCCCGTCTTTTGGAGCCACGTGATCGCGTCGGTACGGTCTTCGATGTGGGATGTGAGGTTCCGCCCGCGTACTAATCAACGCATTCTACGTGGACTGGACTCTAAGAAGGCAACCGGAATGGACGGAATACCAGTGATAGTCGTTAAGAATTGTGCTCCAGAACTGTCACCGGTTCTTTGCAGACTACTTCGTTTATCTTATGCACCTGTTAGCACCCATCCCAAGTGTGTAGTCTGGACGATGAGGTCAGAGCATTCGTTTTTCCTTAAGTCCGATATAAGGTACACCTTGTCGCCAGAGTCAACGTTCGGATCTGCAAGATCTAGATCCGCTACAAAGGAGAGATCCCGTGCCATCGTTTGTAATAGTGTCACGTAAGCCGAGAGACGCGTCAAGATGAACACATTCATAGTCCAACGTTGGGAGCTGTGGAGGCGGGGGCGATTGTGATTGCCCCTTCGCCACCGACACCGTAGACAGGAACGGACGATGCTTGGTGCCGGGGACGCAACCGTCGAGCGAGCGATTCTAATATAGAGGTGACCCAAGAACAGGGGTCCAGTGGAGCACGGACTTCAACCCTCCGTTGGAGTTCCGAGTCGATGATCACCCGAGCGGTTGCCAGTAGTAAAGATTGCTGAGGGATGCTGTTGACTGTCTGTGAACACACCCCTTGATTGGATTCGATTGGAGAGACAGATCCTGTGCTCACTCTTGGATATGATGATGAGGGCGGCCTGCTGATTGTTGTCCCGACGTGCAGCAAGGTGTGATGTCTCCTTTGACATTACCGATAGACTTTGCTGAAGTAGCAGCCGCGCAGCCGGTGTCCACCCAAACACTTGTAACATAGGCTATTCTTATCTGCAAAGGACTTCCGCCGGGCAAGTGTGAGCGAGCGAAAGCCTTCGCAGGCGGTGGTGTAGTGCGGTGCCCTGCAGAATGTACAGGGAACCTGTTGCTTCAGCGATTGTGGTGATACGGTGTGCACGGAGATGCGCCACACCTCCGCAAACGACTCTGAACTAGAGATTGGACCGATAGTCTTCTAGTTGGCTCCTTGTCGGTGATTAACTGCCAGGCTGGGCAGTTCTTTAAGTTTGGTTTGGACATTATCATAGGCCAGTGGTAACTGAAGATGTTGTTGCTCTAATACGGCGAAATTCTGACATTTGGTTTTTAATTCCTCACTTTGATTATATAACAATGCATACTGTTTTTTCCACGTGTTGAATTCTTCATCTTTAGCATCGAAACTAAATTGTAGAGTATTTCATAAATTCTAGTCTTCTTGCAATGAGACATTTTCTTTATTTCGAGTTATAAGTGAGATTTAGACCCACCCCCTCCATTCTTACTATTAACGATATAGACTCCAGTATCAAGCACTTACCCACCTCTCTATACGCGGACGATTCTAAACTCTACAAGACGATCCGCTCTTCTCTCGATTCCTCACTTCTCCAAATGAATCTCGACACCCCGAGCTAAGTGAACTCGGAAATAGCGTGAATAAAGTTAGAAAGACAGCAAAAGGGGAATTGCTGCTAACACTTAAACGCCAACCAGAGGCACTGAGACACTGAAAGCAAAAGTACAACAAGTATTAAAGAAAGATGCTGGTGCGAAAACCGTGTCACAGGAAATCACGGTCGAGTGTCGTGATTTAGATGAGGTTACCACTGTGGAGGAAATTCTGACAGCGATCGCTATAGAGTTCCCCGCACTGAATACGATCCCAAAGGAAACCGTAAAGATTCTACGAAGGAAACTAGATGGCACACATGCTGCCATGAAAAGGCTAGCATGTTGCTGTCTACGGGTTTCCTACGAGTCGAATGGTTGAGATGCAGACTTCGAGAACACATCGCACCCACACGATGTTTCAGATTTTCGCAATACGGCCATGTGACGAAATCCTGCACATCCGAAGAAGATCGTTCGGAAAACTGTTTGAAATGCGGGAAAAAAGGCCACAAAGCAATGGGTTGTAAAGCACAACCCAAATGCATGTTCTGCGAATCAGGATACGAAGGTGGTAACCACCGCTCAACAGGGAGTTACAAGTGCCGAGCATTTAAAAACGCGATGTCCAATCTTCTCAATAAAAATGGACAGGTTTAAGTACATTCATATCAACTTAAACCATTGTGGAGCCGCTCAAGATCTCCTTTCCCAAACGGTTGAGGAATATGTTGCCGACGTGGTACTCATCAATGAGCAGTAAGAGAAGGTGCCTGCCACTGGTACTATTACATGGGAGGAAGACAGCAGCGGAACAGCGGCCATCTGGACAACTGGAAATTCCGCCATAGAATGCAGAAGTGTCTAGCGGCTGGAAGGGTTCGCCTATGCTAAGATCAGAGGAATTCATTTCTACTGTTATTACGCTCCATCAAGGTAGCAAATAGAAGAGTTCAAATGCTTTTTGGACAGGGTAACACAAGTAGCTAGAGTTTAGAGCCCCCTTGTAGTTGTTGGAGATTGCAATGCTTGGGCGGTATAAAGGGGGAAAACAAGGACCAACAGTAGAAACCAGGCACTATTCGAAGCCTTCGCAGTCCTAGATGTGGCGTTAATTAATGACGGTGCTGATGGCACCTTCATAAACGAGAGAGGCTGGTGCAAAATAGACATCACATTTGCCAGCTCCATGTTGGCAAGTAGTATGGAGTGGCGACTTTTGGGCACCTATACCCATAGTGACCACCAAGCCGTGATGTAGAATAAATTACCACCCGGGGGATTCATCACAGGTGAATTGGCGAAGAAAGCCCAGAAAAATGGTTGGAAAGAGAAGGACCTCCCTGCATAACTGCTTGATTATATACTGGAAGACCAAATCGAACAGTTTGACGCAGAGGCCGATGCGAACAGGCAGGCTGGAAAAGTCATGAAATGGCTAACTACCACATGTGATGCTTCTATGCCACGACAAAGGCAACCAGTATTTTAAACCAGTGTATTGGTGGAACTCAGAAATCGCCATGCGCGATCGGAGTGCAACAGGCTACGACGCTTGCAACAAAGAGCAAGAAACCGTAACACCTACCCACAGTTGCATGCGGAATTCGTCAACAAACGAAAGAAGTTGAGGAATGTGATCCGCAAAAGTAAATATGCCGCGTTCTACTCCCTAAGGGCTGAATTAAATAACAACACATAGTGCAGCGCCTACAGGATAGTCATGAAAAGACTACACAGCAACAGTGATTAAATGCAAGAAAGTAAAACTGACATGGCCAGAATCGTTGCTGTTCTCTTCCCGCAGTGTGATGAGGTGTTGAGAATGCAAGAGGAGTGGAGCATCGCTGAAGTAGAGATACCTTCCGTGACCACCGAAGAGGTGCTCTTGACAACAAACAAGATCTCAGAACTGGATGGTATTCCTACCGCTGTGGTGAAAATTGCTTTAACAAAAAAACTGGAAGTCTTCAGCAATCTCTCCACGACCTGCCTTCAAACAGAACGATTTCCTAAACGATGGAAAAAATCAGCGACTTGTGCTTATACTAAAAGGAGTCAAGAATCCAGAAGTGCCGTCGCCCTTCGTTCGTGTGGATGCTGGACACAACAGGGAAACTGCTTGAGTGAGTAATTGCCACCCGCTTGGAACAATTCACTGAGGCGACATCAAGGTTGATGGCAGTATGGGTTCCGGAAAGATAGAAAAATAGAAAGTAAGGCACTATCTGTGATGTGCGACATCGCTCGCAATGCGATAGCTGGAGCACGATGGCTAGGAGGTACGAAAAAATATTGCGCCATGGTGACAGTAGACGATAAAAATGCATTTAATCCGGTGAACTGGAATCGAATTCTAGAAGCGTTGGGCGATCTATAAGAATCACCCTACTTGATGCGTATACTAGCAGACTATCTCTCGGGTAGAAGATTGCTCTATGGCACAGATGAGGAACCACAGGAATATAAATTAACAGCGGGTATACCCCAGGGTTCTGTATTAGGTCCGATGTTATGGAATATGGGTACAATTTGGCGATAGTGGCCGTAGCTAAACATCTATTATAGATGACGTGGAAAATATTTGCTCCCAAGCAATCTAGAGCATTAAATGCTGGGTAGATATAGCCGGACTTCTTGCGCAAGACTAATGACCTTGCCCGGAAAAAACAAATCATTATGGAAAATTTAACAAACCTCAGGACTTGCTAAACAAGGCTCCCGGTTGTAGTGCCGATGATGATGATGATGAGATATAGCCGGACTGAAACTAGCTGGACATAAGATAGAGGCAGTTTTAATAAGCAGCCGCAAGAATTGAAGGACAAACAATCAGAAACCCAATGTTGGTGGACGCCGACCTCACGTAAGGAAAGTGATAACCATGTATGCAGCTCACATATGGGCAGGAGCCGTTCAGTATAAGTCGTACATGAGAGGAGTGAACTCAGCACATAGGAATAATGGAGATGCCATAAATGTTTTGGCCGAGAGGACACCACTTGACATTGCAGCTAAAGAAAACGCTGCATTGCATGAAGTTTCACTAGAGAATTGCCGGAGAATGCGGTCACAATTAGAGTTCTTAAGCCTTAGGGAATGGCAACGAAGGTGGGATTCTTCCACCAAAGGAAGATGGACCCACAGTATGATACCTGATGTAGACACCTGGGTGAAAAGAAAACATGGCGAGCTGAATTACCACTTGACTCAGCAGATATCAGGATATGTATGCTTTCGGCAATACTTGAATAAGTATAAGAATGGCAATCACCCATACTGCTTGTACTGTGAAAGCAAAATAGAAAAAAAATGGAAGACGTACTCGCAGTGTGCGTGAGATTTAAGACCGCACGAACGATTTTGGAGAGACATATGAAACATACCGTTACTCCGACAGGAGTAATAGAATACATGCTAAGTTCAGAACAGCCATGGTCCGTAATAAATTGTATTCTATGTGACACGATGCAGCAGTTGCGACGCGCCGAGCATGAGGAATTCGTTGCATGAGGGGAGTGAATTCAAACTTCGTCCCGCCCCGCGATGGAATATCTAAAAGAAAGTTCCGCGGGGATCAACGGGAATATGTGCCTGGCGGGAGGTAGGTTTTAGTCGGCAAAAATCCGCCATGCCTCTGGATCGGTCCAGAGGTATCTTTTGAAGATTTCCACTTTCCTACCGAAAACGAAAAAAAAAGCTTTTCGACTTCTTGTATGCTGACAACTGCTTCGAAGTCTTGTATGATATTATTCTGATCCTGTGATAGCTTAAGCCTTTCCTCCGTGTCCTGGTCGTTGTGATGCCCAGACATTCAAGACCAATATACATCGACACCTCCTTTCCTTATCCACCACTCTGACATTTAAGGATACTTCAAAATCCCCTTTTGTGCGTGCGTTAGTGTTACAGGAATTAATCACATTAGACCTTGGGGGTGTTTTGCAGACTCCCGTATTGTAGTGCTTCAGTGATTAACCGTCAACTTTCTATCTGAAATCAAATGACCTCTCTATTGACCGCCAATACGGCTTTCGTATCAACTGGCCCATAGGAGATGGCATATCTTACCAAATAGTGGAGCCAGTCTATCCACTATTTCGGTGAAGGTAAGGGTGTCGTATTGAATATTTCGAAAGCGTTAGATATAGTTTGGCATGCAGCCCTTTTGTCGGAACTTAATTCCTATGAAGGGGGTGGATAATCGATGAATAAGAGACTCTTTTGCTATTCAATCCAAGTGGTTTTTGATGGTTTCCAGTCTGACTCCTGAGCTATACCACAAACCTACAATAGTGAAAGTAATCAAGTCGCGAAGATTAAGATGGGCCGGACATGTGGCGGGAATGGGCAGCGATAGGACCGTGCTTAGAATTCTTGACGGTAAATCAACGGAAAAGAGACCGGTGTTGGGTCCTGAGGCGACGGCGTCGTTACCGTGCTTCCCTAGGATAAGTTGTTAGGTCCTGAGGCGCCGGCGTCGTTAACGTGCTTCCCTAGGATAAGTTGTTAGGTCCTGAATCGGCGGCGTCGTTAACGGGCTTTGCCTCTTTATAGGAAGTCCCCTGAAGCCAAGTTAACCTGAGAAACTTCGGTGGCTTCGCTGCCTTCCGTGCCTTTCGATGTCTTCAATGTCTTCAATGTTTTCACGGTTGGTCGAATCGTAATAGAAAGAAAGACTAAATCGTTTCTACTGGTCTTTATTTTGTTGATTTACTTTGTCAGAGGTCGGTTTATAAAAGTTTTATTGTTTTGGGTTACTGGTTGGCCGTGGATTCGGCCTCCTGGATTTCGACTGATGTGGTCGGTCAGCGGTTCGACCTCTGAAGCTAGACTGATCCCGAAATTGAAATCTACTGCCCTTTTATAATTTTCTTAGTTGAGAATTGTCAACTATTTTTTGTCAAAATTCCCAGAAGCACACATAAGCCTTTGCGTGTTTCAATTTGAGTTGTGTTCTGGGAATTTGTTAGAAGTTTGGTTGGATAGGTTCTGGGAAGGGGAATCATGAAATGCGTTTTGAATTAAGGATTTCATGATGTCGGGATTTTGGGAATTGAGTCAATGTACGTCGAACTAACTTTTGGTTAAATTCGTTGTTCATGTGACTCAATATGGATTTTAAATGTACGGTTATAGGAAATTTAGGATTTGGATTAGATTATTTGATAATATTGGGGATTTGGATAGGAGTAGCGATTTAGGATCGCTACACCGGTAGGACGGCCGCAACGGAGATGGGAGGACAAAGTTCGGTTTGACCTTGAGGAGATCGGATCGGCTGGTCAAGTGTGGTAGGAGAGTACACAGGACAGGTAACGATGGCGGGGTCTAGTTGGTGAAGTCATGAACTTCCGGGTTCATCATCATCATCATCGGCACTACAACCGGGAGCCGGTCTTGGCCTTATTTAGCAAGTCCTGAGGCTTGTTAAATTTTCCATAATGATTTGTTTTTTCCGGGCAAGGTCATTAGTCTTGTGGCAGAGGCTCCCCGACGGGGAATCGAACCCCGGTCTCCCGCGTGACAGGCGAGTATACTAACCACTATACTATCGAGAAGGCAACGTATAATGCCTACCTTTATTCTATAGGTATTATTACGGTCGGCGCTTTACTGAACTTGCTGAATGTGTGGCACTTCTTTAAACATTTTCCCGCGATATCCGTCAATCTGAGAATGCGCATCAGTTCAGGTAGAAAGTCAACTTCATCACCATCATCGGCACTACAACCGGGATCCGGTCTTGGCCTATTTTGGCAAGTCTCTACACCGGTATCCGGTCCATATCCGAGACTTGTTAAATTGTCCATAATAATTCGTTTTTCCGAGCAAGGTTATTAGCCCTGCGCCAAAGAAAGTCAGGCGCGTGAATAAACATAATCATACTATAGCCAAACTACACGAATGTGGATCGCTCTATCTGTTCATGTGTTTCCTCGTCGTTGTAATATCTTGACATTAATATACATCGATACCTCTTTTCCTTCTTTTTCGCTCGCACTGTGCACATTTAAGGGACTACAAAATACCCTTTTGCCGCAGGGCTAATAACCCTACCCGGAAAAACAAATTATTATGGATAATTTAACAAGTCTCGGATAAGGACCGGATACCGGTGTAGAGACTTGCCAAAATAGGCTAAGACCGGATCCCGGTTGTAGTGCCGATGATGATGATGATGAAAATACCCTTTGGTGCGTGTGCTAATGTAAAAAATGCATTGAAGACTAGTAGAAAGGCTTTGTAAGGACCAAAGACACTAGATGACGTTAATTTTTTAACTGTTATGCTCGGTCTAGCTAATCAATAATACCAGGCAAACTCATGATAGGTGCAAGAGGCAGAAAGTCCGTTTTATAAGCAATCAAATAAGGCAAACAAACCAATACACGGGAAAGCAGGCTATATGCGCCCTTAGAAGTCGACCTAGCACACACGGGTTGGAACCCCAACCTCATCTGCAACCGACTCATAAGGCAGCTAAATGACAGCTCTGTAAAAAATATACCCACAGTGATCACCAAGCTGCTTCAAATCTTCAACAAATCCGTGGTGTGGTGGTTATCGGTGATACCCAACTTCTTAATTAGAAAAGCAATAACAAATTCACGGATATCTAATGGCTCTAGTACCTTGTATTGAAACATTTATTTAATAACCTCGCTAATAAATAAAAATCATAAATCTTGTCTTTTATCACAAGATACATTACAGGCGATGTGGTGGGCTGGAAAACATAAAGAGAAAGCAGCTTATTACTGAAATGTATTTAAATAGTTATAAAATACTTATAACTTTATATAATACACATTATAACAATAAATTCTCATTTATGTTTCCTACGCAAAAACATTGGCAGATACCAGGTGTACCCGACCTATTGCATCTACCCCCTACTGTCCAGTATTAAATTGTCTCAAATCGACTGACCGATGTATGGTGTAACCATATCCCATTGTTTTCACTTAGCATGTTTTCACGTCATGTCAATTCAGTTCAGTTCCTTGGTTCGATGGTTTATTTATCGCATCTATTACGCTGGACCCACAGACTAAAAAAACATGAAATTAATTTTGTGATGAAAGTTCCCACAGTGATATAATACTACAGATTAATATATTTGTTTGCACTAGAATTTTAATTTAGATTTAAATATGGTTCAGCTCTTTCTATGTTCGCAAAATTGCCCAAGAGACGACTTCACGAGGTGCCAAGATTTCTGTTTTTGAACATTAATTCCTTCGGGGTGATTAATCAGACTGGGAATCGGTTAATTAATTACACAGATCTAACGCTGTTCCCCGCGGTAATTGCAAAAGTAATTGTGTAGTTTTATTCGCTGAGAGACAGCATGCATTTGTTGGTATTAAATTGAAGACAGAAATTATACGGCCTTCAATTAGCCGCCAAATGGCACAGATCGTGCCAAGGGAGAGTTATCCGATAAACAGTGGTCTATTTTTGTACTTGCTCAGGTGCAGGTGGAGTTGATCTACAGCCATCCGCTTAGTTCTCAGATATTTTAATGGTATTCCGATGAGGGGCTATTTTTAAATACATGCGATCAAAATAATTCCTCTTGAACTTGTTCTTCATGCTCGGAAACTACTGCGACATAATGATGGCGTGATTGCCAGTGATACCTAATAGAAATGCTACTTTGTAAAAGGCTGGGGGAGTGTCATTATCGGTGGCATGATACATTTAAAAGGTTTATTTATATGTGTTATAAACCAGGTTTATTCGACTTCCGAATGGGACAATTTAGTATGAAATTTGTGTGTTCCTGTGATACAAATTATAAAATTATAGAAAAATTGAGTCTACGGGCGATCAATAGGTGAACACATTGTGTGTCGAAGAAGAGGGAAAGGTTAGGGCAAGTAAGTATCGGTATTGGTATTGGTGTTGAAATCTCGGAAGTTGGAACAACAGAGGAACGCATAACCTGCCAAGTGTTCTGTGCTTGTACAATTCGACTGAAGAACGATTTCATGTAAGACGGCCCTTCAATAGGTTCCCCAGTCATATAATAAACCGCTCGACACATAAATGGTGAATCTAATAACACTTTATTATTATAGCCTTTTCAAGTAGTACTAATCCTCAAGCGTTTTTTCTGAAATCAAAGAAATTAATATTGCACGTAACTGGCTGTAATAGCATGGGTCCAGAAACACCATATACAATTTCAGTGCTATGGTAGAAATGTAAATCTCTTCCTTCCTTATCTCTTTGTTAAGCTGTGGGGGTTCTTAAAGGCATTTCCAAAGAACCACCCATTCCCTTCAAATTAACCTGTCTCACACTTACCACGCAAGTCATTCTACTTACCCGCAAAAGAGAAGCGTAAGCTACCCCGCATCACCTTACACCTGAAAACATAAGCCCACGGCAAGATTACCCATCTTGCCGTGGCATCAAACTTTCACCTCGAAGCATGTTTGCATCCAACGCATCATCATCAACCGGGAGCCGGTCTTGGCCTTATTTAGCAAGTCCTGAGGCTTGTTAAATTTTCCATAATGATTTGTTTTTTCCGGGCAAGGTCATTAGTCTTGTGCCAGGGGCTCCCCGACGGGGAATCGAACCCCGGTCTCCCGCATGACAAGCGGGTATACTAACCACTATACTATCGAGGAGCCACATCCAACGCATCATGCCCCTGAAATCTAATTCAGTTACCTTATCAGGTAACCAACATGAATCCCCGAACATGTCCATTCGCAATGCTAAGAAGCATTTTCTCATGCACGTGCATGACATGTTCATCCTCGCCTTATCTGCTGAACCATCGGTCGATCGTTCAAACAACAATCTACAGCACAGCCCATTGCTGGCTACCAACAGCGATTTTAAGTGTTGTTTTAACATAAACACACACACAACACATCGGCCGATGGGACGTTGGCAATCTGCGTACAAGTGAGTTGATGATGTACGCAGTGGCCAATGAGTAAACATACAATGTTTCTATGTCTATTAGGTTTTCAGCAGCCGCAATAAATTTCCCAGGATCGGCCACCAAGCGTCCATGGAATTGGATACAATCGTACCCATGATCGTGTCCCTCGTTATCTTCTTCTAAAACAAACATGCTCACATCTAGTCTGGTCGCTAGCCATGGTGGGCAAAGTTTCTGTTGACTTAACGTCAATCAAAAATCGATCCTCTATCGTACGGTAGCAATACACCCAGCCCGTACACCGATTTTTTTTTATTAGACTTCTCTCGGGAGAGGCGAACCTATAGCGCCGAGTGGGCGCCACGAGATGCCATCAAATAACTGTTGCAGTTCTTTTTGAACAATTGCAGGTTGTAACGCTCCGGGAACACTCGCATGGGAAGGCAGTTCCACAGCTTCCCCGATCTGTAACGGAACGAGTTCTGATGCAGGGATGTTCGCGCCGTCGGGAGATGAACCACAAACGGGTGCGATCCGTCGGATTGTCTTGTGGAGCGCATATAAGCCGAATTGCGTGGAACAATACCAAGAACCTCTGAAGAACAGTACCCGTGATAATATCTGTAAAATAGACAGAGGTCGGCTACGCGCCTTCGATGTGATAGCGACTATAGTCCCGACGTCAGCACCGAGTCCCCGATCAGGCGGATCGCTCGTCTCTGTATGCTCTCAAGTAGGTCGAGTGTACGTTTAGGAGCCGAGCTCCAAACATGACAGCAATATTCGAGCGCGGATCTAATTTGGGATTTATATAGGAGAAGAAGTTCGGCCGGAGTAAAATATTTCTTGGCTCTAAAAAGATAGCTCAGTTTACCTGAGGCTGACCTGGCGATATTCGACACATGTTTATGCCATGATACATCCCCACAGACCGTGACGCCGATCAATTTCAAGCTTTCCCCAGCCTCGAGAGCCCGGCCATTCATCATCAGCTGTGGAACCGATGATCCACTTTTCTTTGTGAATGTTGTATATTTTGTCTTCGCTGCATTGAAGTCGACGAGATTGGCCCTTCCCCACTGCAGGACCATATCTAGATCCTGATTCAGAGAGTCAATCTGTCTAAATCTCAGCTAATGCGACGCAGATGTACCAATCGGCCGAACACTCGAAAAGGAGGAAACAAGCGTACTATCATCCGCAAAACTGAACACTTTGTTATCCGTTGTCTCCAACAAATCATTTATGTGAAGCAAGAACAAGGTTGAGGCACCCCCGAATTAAGAGGATACTGATCCGAACACTCGCCGTCCACAACTACTCGGATCGATCGATTCTCGAGGAAGCTCCTCGTCCAGTCGCAAAGCTATGGGAAAGTCCATATGAACGAATTTTGCTCAGCAATGCTCCGTGCCAGACGTGGTCAAAAGCCTTGGAGATATCCAATGCGAACGCCCTTGACTCACCATGCCGTTCAATCGCAGATGTCCATATATCGGTTATAAGTGTCAAAAGGTCTCCCGTGGACCGCCTGCCACGGAATCCGTATTGACGATCATACAGAAGTCCGTTGCATTCCAAATACTTAACTAACTCTGTACTGATGACTTTTTCCATTACCTTAGATAAAATAGACAGTAATTTTGTGGGAGACACTTTTTTCCCGTATTTGGGATTGGCTGAACTCGAGGATCATCATGTTTGACCCGTTGCATGTTTGTTTTTCCTTTCATTCGCCCAACGCATGTTTCGTTTGTCTTTCTTTCCGAGAAAAATACATTCAACGTATCTGGACGAAGTCCATGAGAACCTTCCAATGGGATGAAAACCGTTTTAATTGGTCGTTGGGGCGAAGGAAAATTGCTTTCCCCGCCGATGACATGAGTGAAAACTCATCTCAAGCGCTGAGGCTGGGTCGATGTCGTCCAAACGAGGAGTCAGATTTCATCTTCTTAGAGGTGCGCACGTGTCCTACAGACTTCAGATTCATCCCCGTCAAGAGCGGTCAGGAGTCATAGCCGCGAGTCAAATTTTACAAGCTCTTTGGAAAATAGTTTTCTTCTTTTGTTCTTCCGTTGGTTAATGTTCGTCGAGTCGTTGTACGCGGAATTACTCAGTCGATTAAGCGTTATTGAAACTCCAAACCATTCCAAAGCTGTAAAGTGTATTTTATTAAACAATATCAAATATAGAAGGAATTCCGTCAAACACTGAATATAAAGGACAAGTTATAGTGATCTAGATGTATGTGCTGAAACCGTGATCAACAATAAAGGAACAGCAAAACAAAAAACGGAAAAAGTGTAAAGCTGTAGAAACGAAAGAATAAAATCTGTGAAATAAAAAGGAAATCTGGTTTTTTTTCATTCGTTTCATTTTCTTGTGTTGGACAATTATTTTTTTTCTCGCAACATTTAGTGGAAGTGTAGTGGAGGTGTTGCTGAACCCACGCCCATGAAGGCGTACGAGTGACATCAAACCCCACAAAGCTCTTTATTTTACATCCTATAACTGACAATTGAGTCGACTAATCAAAAAACTGTCAAGGAATTTTTTTAATACAGAATTTCGCTTTTCCAACGAGCACAAATATGGATTTGTTTGATTAATAATTTACGAGATATATTTCTCTACAGTCATCTAACAAAAAAATAATCATTTCTTTTTCCTCAAACTAATGTTAAGGCATTTAATCATTTCACTTCAAAGTCTAGCGGCAAAATCTAAGGAAAACATCAAAGTGTAGTTCTTCAAAGTGTATTATACATGTCGAATTTATAGGAGTATATTATTCTTTAACAATCACAATCACAATGTTACTCGAGATCTCACATGGAAAAGTACAACACCCGAACAGATAATTTTTTTTGTGATTTAATTACAATAAATAGATGAAAAAATAACGAAATAAACTACTGTTAAGACAAAATCCAAAATGCAATGTTAAATCATAGGTACAGCAGTCATTTAGATAATTAACCTGCTTTGAGGAACCATTATAAATTTACACCTTTGCACATTATAAACAAATTATCATGTCAAAGAGGAACTTTGAAGATAAAAGTGGAGACAAATCTCCGCGGTTATGACCTATAATTAAACCGGTTGACAATGGGTATACATGAAGTGAAAGGTATGCCTTTCCAACAAAAACAAAAAGAATTAAATTGTTTCACCTTGGAGAAGTGAAGTTACAATCTATGCGCGGTTGTGTTTAAATTCAAAAGTCTACTTTATGCTATTATCTTTATGTAACAAAATAAACTTGTATTTTATTACCACGTATTGTGACAAGTTACGGGACATCTAATTAATTTAACGCAAAGGTTTGTTTTGTTAATGGTTATAAAATCTTATCAAACAGAAAAACAGTTTCACATTAGTGAAGTTATCCAACCCAATTATGGCTTTTAAATTTGTGTTTAAGCATCATACAGGCTACAAATGCTTTTCCTAGATCACTAGACCGCATTTCCATGTCCCAATTTGTAATATCGCATTCAAGATTTCTTAAAAATATTTTACACAAGAAACACAAACAGATACAAATGCGATTAATTCATCATCAAATTAGTAAAAGAATGAGAATGAAGATCACATTTATTTCCAATTTTCCCCGGCAATTTTTTTGCCTTTACTTTTTCCATTCTCAAAGCGGCAAACCTGGGATGGTGTGAAAGCACCCTAAGATGTTGTATATGTACAATTACATTTACCTTCCGAGGGGGTCTTTGCTATTTGTTGCAAGAGATTCACGTTGAGTGGCTTCACATCCATGGAAAACTATCTCCGATATTTAACCCCATATACAAGTAAAGTCATGAATCCAAAATTCGTGCATTCAGAGAAACCCAGGTAACAACTTATAAAGGGTTCTCCAATAGGAACTTGACAGCTTTTTTCGGTAGTAAATTCTTATAATTTGCAGTCGTTGTTCGTTCGTGTACTTAACCATGATGAGTTTAGTAAATAAATTGAG
Source organism: Microdon myrmicae (assembly GCA_963931805.1). Lineage (NCBI taxonomy): Eukaryota > Metazoa > Arthropoda > Insecta > Diptera > Syrphidae > Microdon > Microdon myrmicae. Next base: position 25,909,023 of record OZ007496.1, read on the forward strand.
TGACAATTCGATGATTAGTGAAAGGGTGCGTTCACAAATTAAATTCAAAGTTGTCAAGTCCCTGTTGGAAACCCCGATACAATATTTAGGATTTTAACCTGCCTGGTTACATGGGGGGGAGGGGGGGGGGGGGGCGAACATACAGGGCAAAGTCACTGATTGCTTTCAACCCGGCGAAGGCCAGGACAAACCTTGTCCCTGTTCAATCCAAGTTCACATGCAGTCTCCACGTGACACCCCTGGATAGTTACTTTGGCACCCGCCAAGTAGTGAACCAATGCATGCAGCGACATCCTGAGAAAGGTTGGCGCAAGGCTAATAACCATGCCTGTATAAACGAATTATTATGGCAAATTTAACAAGTCTCGGATATGGACCGGATACACGGCGACGACCACTGAAACGAAAATGGTTAAACGACTTAAACATTTTCTCATGAAACGTCCGTTCACTATACAGAGCTCGAGCTGCACAGCAGCTAGCCGATGCCCTGTCCGAATATAAGGCTGACATAACAGCATTACAAGAAATAAGATGCACGGGGAGTGATGTTATTCAATGAAATGAGTATGACATTTATTATAGCTGTCATGCAAAACACCATGTGCTCGGGGTAGGCTTTCTAGTCAGCCAAAAACTGAAGCCTGCCATCATCGGCTTTAATGCAATAAACGAAAGGTTATGCACTTTTCGTGTGCGAGGCAAGTTTAAAAACATAAGCCTCATAAACGTTCACGGACCTACAGACGAGTCCCCTGACGACGAAAAAGAAGAATACTACGAGAACGTCGCACGGGCCCTTAATGCCTGCCCAAGATACGATGTGAAAATCGTTCTTGGTGAGTTGAATGCAAAAACAGGTCGGGAGCCGGTTTTCAGGCACTACACAGGTTCCCATAGTTTGCATGAGAACACTAATGACAGTGGACGAGTCATCAAACTGGCAGCATTGAAAAACTTAGTCGTTGCAAGTACCAGGTTTCCGCGTAAAGACATCCACAAAGCCACCTGGGTATCACCTGATGGAGCCACTCGCAACCAAATCAACACGGCTGCCTTACGCAATGAGAATACCAGTAACACCTTTAGTCACCCGCTAAGACTCGCCCTCGAAGAGCTCGAAAGAGGGAGAGTAGGTCGTGGGGGCAGAATGCTGGGCGTACAAGAGAAATGGACACGTCTTAAGAATACTATCATTAGTACTGCCAACTCCATCTTAGGCAGTAGTCGTAAAGATCGGAGCGACTAGTTTGATGATGAGTGCAAACTAGCGACTGAACGTAAGAATGCTGCATACCGCGCAATGCAGCGGTTTCATAGGACGGGGGTACACGAGGAAAAGTACAAAACGCTCAGTAGATCTGAAGAAAGACCACAGAAAAAAGAAAAGTGCCTGGGAAAAAACCTTGTCTATGAAATAGAGAAAAGTAGAGAGCGAGGACCGCACCAGGCGCGGAAGTTCTACCAAATAATCTGCAGTATGTCGCGGTACACACCACGCTGCACTTACTGCGAGGATAAAGATAAAAATAATCTGATCATCGATCCTAAAGGCAGCCTGGAGCGATGGGAAATGCACTTCAATGAAATACTAAATGGTCAGCTCACAGTAGAATTGGAGGCTCCACCAATGCAAGATCAAGACCAAATGCTGCCGTCACCAAACATTAAGGAAACAACAAAAGCCATAAGACAGTTCAAATCAAATAAAGCCCCCGGAGCTGATGACATACCAGTTGAGCTGATCAAACAAGGAGGGACAGCGTTACATCACGCAATTCATGAGATCGTGGTGCAAGTGTGGAAGTACGAGAAGATGCCGGAAGATTGGCGTCGTGCAATAATTTGCCCCATACATAAGAAGAGAGATATTACAGTGTGCAGCAACTATAGGGGTATGACATTGTGAGTACCGCCTATACTCTCCACTATCCTACAACATCGGATAGCCCCATATGCTAAAGCCATCATTGGTCAATATCAGTGTGGCTTCATCCCAGGCAAATCAGCGAATGATCAAATATTCACCCTAAGGCAGGCGATGGAAAAATGTCTGGAATCTAAGATTCCATTAAATCATCTATTTATAGACTTTAAGGCCGCCTACGACAGCATAGCCAGAGTAGAATAATATAATGCCATGAGAGAGTTCGGCATTACAAGCAAATTGATACGGCTTTGTAGGTTGACCATGACCAAAGTAATTAGTCAAGTAAAAATAGCGGGATTGTTGTCCAAACCAATAAACATCTTTAATGGACCCCGACAAGGGTCAATCTGACGTTGGAGAAAGCAATCCGTGACTCTGGCATCACAACTAGAGGGACTATTATCACCAAGTCCACCCAGATACTTGCCTACGCAGATGACATCGACATAATCGGTAGAACCGAATCGGCTGTACAGGACTCCTTCACCCAGATCGAGCAGGTGGCACAAAAACTAGGACGATACATTAATGAGGGGAAAACTAAGTACATGTTGGCAACTTCTGCGAAGAGAAAACCTAACGTTGGTCGAACTATCAAGGTAGTAGAGCACCCATGTGAAGTAGTGCAATCCTTTAACTACCTTGGGTCAATAGTATCAGCCGATAACAATATGGAAGAAGAAATACGCGAACGCCTGATCAAATCCAACAAAGCCTACTATGGTCTATCAAGGCTTTTTAAATCCTGAAATTTATCCAGAACATCCAAGCTACTACTGTACAAGACCATGGTCTTACCAGTACTCATGTATTGATCCGAGACCTGGGTGCTCAATAAAAGGCACCATGACCTCTTAGCCGCGTTCGAGAGGAAGGTTATAGCGTTTGCGATGATAGTGAAGAACGTGCGATTCGAACTGACGCTATGCCAGTTAGAATCACCAAAAATTGAACCAATGCGTAACACATCAGGCTACTGGCCGTGTGTCGAATTCGATTTTTAAACTCAAGTACATTCAACTGATGTGGAATTGTTATGTTATCGCTATGGTATATAGCTCTGATGCATTTTCTTATTCGATTTTTGTTCGGTGTTCTTCACTATTTGCTTGTGTATTGTGTGTGTATGCTCCTCGATAGTATAGTGGTTAATATACCCGCCCTTCACGCGGGACACCGCGGTTCGATTCCCCGGCGGGGAACCTCTGGCGCAAGACTAATGACCTTGCCCGAAAAAAAAGTCATTATGGAAAATTTTACAGGCCTCATATTTGCTAAATAAGGCCAAGACCGGTTCCCGGTTGTAGTGCCGATGATGATGATGATTGTGTGTGTATCTGTTCGAAACGCCACAAGATCTTAAGGAGAATTGTTGGCCTCGTATGCGGGAGACGATTCCGGAGACGCTACAACCATGAGTGGCACGCAATCTACCTTGAAGCTAATGTTGTAAGAAAAATCAAGCTCGGTAGACTCCGGTGGGCGGGACACCTAGCTCGAATGAGCGAAGAGGAGCCTGCCCGGAAATTCCTTTGTGGCAGGATGTATGGAAGGAGACAGCGCGACGGACCTTGTCTGCGATGGAGGGATGGCATAGATTAGGGCGCCCAGAGCCTGGGAATGCCAAACTGGATGACATCTGCTCGAAATCGGGACCGATGGAGAGATTTGTTAAATAAGGCCTAGACCGGATCCTGGTTATAGTGCCGATGATGATGATGATGATGATGGTTACATGCATATGAAGCAATATTTTAGGCCGTGGGTACGACCCGTAACACAAGTTTCAATGACTTTTTGAGAGCTTTCTAATTTTGTAAAATTAGATTTTAAAAGAACTTCTGATACCAAGTCGTTTAGCTATAACTATCGAAACCATTCCTAAAAAACCTCGGGGCTCATATTTCACTAATATTCTATAGAAGTTTTATACAAACTAAATAATAACGAAAATACATATTATATGTCCTTACACAACATGAAGTCCAATATATATCATCGTCCATTGTAAATAAAATTATTTAGTAGAAGGATCGCAAAATGTTACCTGAAAATAAATATAAAATAAACATTAGAATAAAATAACTTTGAATAATATTTTTAAGTTTTCTTATTTATTTATTTACATATTTTATTTATTTATTTTTTCTTTTTGTTTTAGAAACATAAAAAATGTCCATAAATTATGTGAGAAGAAATAAAACTATGATGAGAAAACGATGTTGTCTTTTTTCAAGCATAAAATTTCCCAGAACACTACAATTTAGAAGCTAGGAGATTCCTATTCGTTATCTTCTCGCCATTGCGTTCTTACGTCCCTTTTATAAAACCCTTATATTTACTGTTATACGATTCGGTCGCTTCCTATTCTTATACTATATACGTACTATACTGCATTTACTCTTATATTCTATTCTTCCTATTCTTATACTATATACGTACTATACTGTATTTACTCTTATATTCTTCACTCTTATACTAGTCACTTTGTGAAATGAATACGCGGCCCACTAAACCCCCCCACGGTCCCTCCCAAGCATTCGGCTTCGACGTGGTCCCGTTTTCTTTTTCTCCGTTTTATCTGTTTTACTCTTTTACTTTTCTCTCTCTATTTCTCGTCCCCCGATTAGCCTCCCAACATGTCTTGTGGCATCATCATCATAATCGGCACCACAACCGGGATCCGATCTTGGCCTTATTTAGCAAGTCTCGAGGCTTGTTAAATTTTCCATAATAATTTATTTTTACGGGCAAGGTTATATTGTCTTGTCTTTATCTTTTTTAATCTTTTACTTTTTCTCTCTCTCTTTCTCGTCGCCCGATTAGCCTCCCAACAGGTCTTGTGGCAACCCGGCTGTGGGATTAGTAATCTAAAGGCCGACTTCGTATGCTGTAAAGGCACCTGCAACAAATCTTCACATGTCACCTGCGTGGGACGGAGCAAGTGTAACAAGCACTTCGCAAAAAAATTTCCGGGCAATCTCTTGTTCTTCTACGATGAATGTATCGACGTTTTGATTTCCCGCGTCCTTTTGGCAATTAAGTGCCTAAGCGACGCAATCGACGGCTCCCATAAGACTAAACTACAATAAAAACAATTACAGACAAAATCTTACACCTCGAGAGCAGCCTAAGGTGTATTGACGACCTTGGCTCTCTCCACCATAAGTTGCTCCCAGATATCTCCTCCCTCATTAGAGAAAACAACAAAACAATCGTCAATCGAGTTACTTACTCGCTCAACGAATCCCTTAACTGACTAACACACGAGTTAGTCCACTCCATTTGTTTTAACATGGATAAATGCCAACAATCGACGCCCAAAAAATCGCTTGTTCATCATACCACCTCCTTTTTGGGGACAATCTCCGCAAGTTGAACAGCCTTAGTGAGGAGCTCATTTTACCGCACTCCTCCACACAAAACCAACTTATCTCGACGGAACCAAACCCCTTACTCGGACTAGTTCTCCACAAACTAGACAGCGTCGTAAATGAACTAGGGCATTCACGATCCTTGGTCGGCCAGCTTGACAATGCTATTTCATCCATTCATATGAAGCAAACCAACCCCCACACCTCGTCGCGATGCGAGACGTCTCTATATGATGAACATGACCCCATTCCTGCCCCAACCCACTACACCGCATATACCTTGTCCCACTCACCTCCAACACGCTATATGGGAAAACGAAATGTCGATGCATTCATCGCAGAAGAAAAAGAGATCGTCCGGAAATTCGTTTGCCAAGTGCATGTTCGTTTGTTCAGAACGTGACCTCATCCTCGCTCCAACCCACTACACCGCATATACCTTGCCTGTATAATTTGATTTTCAATTAAAATAAATGCCGACTACAAATCAAATAAAAAAATGCATAGCCCAACATGAAGATTATCAGATGTAATCTGCATCCATTACTTCAGTCAAAACCTTGTCTTGTATGGTTTTTCTTACTATTTTGTAGTTGAAAAGACACACTGTTTCAAAATGTCAACTCGGATTTTGTTAGTGCTAGATAACAACGTGGTGTCCAGTTCTTTTTTCCGATCCTTGCAATAAATTTGGTGTGGAATATAAAGTATATGGAGTAAACTGCCAAGAATAGAAATATCCACCCCTTTCCTCAGGATATTTTATATCTCATACTTCGAACGTCAGCAACCTCGAATCATTCTTATCCAGATACAACTATATCGACTCCTATCTCAATCTAAGGCAGTAGTGGTATGTTATGCCGAGCCGTGCGATGACACAAGAGTTTCGCGTTGATCAGTGCAACATTCTTGGGTAAAGATGCAACTTCTCTGCCGATTCTACCCAAAACCCGAGCAACTATATATGCTGATGATAGATTTAAATGTTGGATACAAGTTAATACTTGCATTCCTCACGCATATAAATACATAATTAAAATGTGATAATGCCTAATAGTTATTTCGTGACTTTCCATTATTTGTTGTGGCAACCCAGAAATTATGCTTTCATAACTAAAAACTTACGTCCGTTAGAATATAGTCTATATTTTTTTCTTTTTTTGACTATATTCCGGCAACGCTAGTTGGCACGCGGTCAGTAAACTGCTATCATGTAATATAAAACTCCGCGTTTATAGAACCATAATCATGTCGATTGTTCTATATAAAGTTTCAAGGAATATCTTTGGCGGTAAATATGACGAAGAGGCAGGACAATGGAGGAAGCCCCACAACCATGAATTCGAAGAGCTATACCACAAATCTACAATAGTAAGAGTAATCAGTTCGCGGAGATTAAGATGGGCCGGAGATGTTGCGAGAATGGGCAACAATAGGACCGTGCATAGAATTCTTGACGGTAGACTAACGGGCTGTCGCGACGTAGATGGGAAGACAATGTTAGGTTTGACCTTGAGCACATCGGATCAGATGGTCAAGCGTGAAAGGAGAGTGCACAGGGCAGGGAACGATGGCGCAGCCGAGTCGGTGAGGCCATGAACTTCTGGGTTCCTATAGGCCAATAAATATTAGTAATAGTAATTTCTTTTTGTATCGAAACCCAGGCCCAATAAAACAATTGTTTTGAAGTCTATGCTTCTTTTTTCATATTTTGAATAATTTATCAGCCATATAATGTCTAAAAATGTTATTGCGAGTGATTATAATGCACATAGCTCTCAATGCCTATACCAACCCTACAATAAATGTATGTTTAGTTATTCCCAGATTCGCGGAAATAAACGAACTCATACCATACGTAGACGAACATTCTGCTGTCATAATTGATCTGTCCGTTGTCAACGTCACAAGAGTGATACTCTACTTTATCTCCAATACATTTATATGTGATGTATTCAATTAAAAATTAAACTAAATTGTTGATTTTCTTTTTCAATATATTTCATTGACCAATCATCGGCAAATCTAAGCCCACATAATTTGTATGTCTGTGATTTACTGCTAACATGCAATCTTCTAGGCACAACTTAGTGGAACTGGATGTCGCTCCTTCCACATTTGCGATCCGCAATAACTTTCACTAAAGTACTAACTATCGTCGTCTTCGATTAGTTACCGCCTAGACTCATTTTTCAGTTATCTAATTTCACTGTCATCTTGGAAAGGCTGAATTTTCCGAAAGCTGCTATCCCACGGATATAACGCCAAGTGCTTAGCACGAAAAGAGTATTCACTCGTATCTGGATGCACTGCCCAATGATGGGGCTATTAATTTCTGCTATCGCGGAAACTGAATAATTACAACAATTGCAACAGATTCTGAGAGTGCGAATTACTTTGGTTTGCAGTGTGATGACAGGGGTACTCAGCGTGTCGTATAAGTGGTACTTTGCATCGAAGACGAGGTTATTGACTGGTTGTTGCTTTTTGTGATGGACATTTTATTGATGGAATCGCTTGATGAAGGAGGAATGACTGTTGCTTTGAGTAAATCGAAGCGTTCAGTAAGTTGTGACGTGGAAAGAAATGACAATTGACCAAACCGCGCCATGGGTATTTTTGGATTTTACTGCAAAAAATAATTCGCGGGGTAATTAATTTAATTAATGTACATCAACGTAAAACTCAAAATGAATGTTCGCCACAAGAGGGTGAAAGTATAAGTAATACACAAATTCGGAAACTGAGTTCCGTAATGTCGGGTTTAATTTGTTTGATTCGCGAGGTAATTGGGATATCGCATCATTATAACGTTAACTTAGGAACCAATAAAGTACTTAAAATCAGAATTAAGTATGATATATGAAGACGACTCACAAATCGCATTGTACTGAACGATCAGTTTCTTCCGAGAACGTATAGTCAAGCGTAGGTTGTTAACTTATGTATAAAAAAGCAACCAACTGGATAACATTCAATTTAGAGAAGTGACTTGGGGACATTAATATCCGCCCTTTGACAAGACAGGGTTTATAAAGCTTTCGAGAGTAATGTTTCTAAATTCTCCCTTGCCGTAAAATTAAATAAATGTGCAGAAATATTTGTCAAAAATTAACCATCAATCTGCATTTGACTTAGGAACGTAAATCGAGCAATTAAAAATCGGTGAGGAATTTTTTTTTGGTATTAAGTGATTTAAAGCGACGGGCGCATTTAAAGTTACTGCCAGGATTTTCAAAAAGTCACTGACTTATCGAACTGCCCTCGTATTATACAACTATTGCTGTTATTCACAAAGAAGTGAAGTGTTTGATTACCATGGGTGTTTTTTTTTTTTGGAACAGCGAAGTACCAAAACCACCGACTACGAACAATTAAAAAGAAAAACAAGTAAACAAAACAAGGAAAAAGGTGTTAAAAGGCAAACTGGCACTAATATAAGATTCAGGGGCACTGCAAATGACTGAAATGCGCATATTCAACGCGCAAAGTTCTTATATGACCATATAGTGACAACAAATACTACACTCTCCCACAAGGAGTAGAAACTTCTGAGCATTCGTGAAAAACATTCAAAACTCGGTCTCGTCGTCTATTCCTTCACTAATACTCAATGACAGAGCAGTCAGCAGTGCAATAGAGAAAGCGAATTTACTTGCTGCACATTTTGCAGCCAACTCAATGCTACTTGATACCACATCAGTTCCGCCTCAATTTGAGCATAGGCAGCACACCATGAGCCAAATTCACTTCCGACTGAAACGACACCGGAGGTTCTGCCTGAAATACTTCAAAAGCTGAATCATGAAGATCTCGAGTTTATCGCGGTAAAAGCGTTCACCACAACCAAGGCAAGAAGAGAAAACCGTAAGCTACCCTTCTTCTTGCTCCAGTTAATACCGAGCAGCAGAACTGGCGGTCAAAGGAAAATCCTGCATCATCAAATTGTCACTTGGGACAAATTAAAAAAAGGCAGAGACATCCTGCATTGCGTCCGCTGCCAAAGTCCTAGCCACGCTGCGGCGAACTGTGAAATGCAGCATGGCTGCTGAAAATCCAGACAGGACAATAAGACAGAAAAATGCGCTCTGGGGAAAGAAAGGGTAGAAGACAAAACCCTTTTAAAGTGCACAAGACGTCGGAATGAGTATTATCCTGCTAACTATCGTGGATCTCCTAAGCTCCGAGAATTAACGTCGAGAAGTGTAACTCCGGAAACAAAAACAGAGACTATTTAAAAAGCAACAATGCCCGTTACATCGTAGCGTCCGTACGCACAAAATAGCGTGAGGCGGAATTGTGGGGTTCGAAGTATGGATGCCGAGGTACGGCAAGTATTCACTTAACTTCCCCAACAATTGTTCCGCAGAAAAAAAAGGTAATAAAAAGGCACTGGTGTTACGTGTGTAACTTAATTTTTTATTGTATCGATTTCTTTCTATTTTGCTTAACTTAGAACTTATCATTAGATTGTATTTGGACAGCGACTCGGGGAACGTGTGTTCCGTTAGGGTGTCGGTAATAGACCGCTTTAAAATTCGCGAAATTAATTCTACAACGAGCTGCGGTGACTCCGGTGTCAGTGGTTGAGATGCGACTCTTTATTCTTTTGTGTATTAATTTTTACACGCGAGCGACGTGACTGTACTCAATAGTGTTTGGATAGTGACTGATTGGAATTAGGGGTGAAATTTTGTATTTCATTTTGCACACCGGACAACCAAAAGAAACCACGCCTCTGCTCTCTCAGCGTCACGCTCGCCGAAGTATGGTAACTTCGGTTAATTAATAATTGATGAACGTGGAGAATGAGAGAACAGAAACACGATGTACTGTGATCTCGGGGTGGGTAGGTTGGGTGTGCTGGTATCAAATGCAGCTACTGATGACCTACTGACCCAGTGTTACGGCTTATGGTGTACTCAGAGAGCATTGAACTATGGAAAGACAGAATTGTGAAGGAGAGGGAAATTTAGCTGGCGCTATTCACCTGCAAAAAGAGATCATTGATCCCAAGCGGATGGATGATCTGATGAAAATCGATAGGACGCTACATCGGTTAGGGAAATGGTACCGGGGGAAAAACTCTAAAGGATGTTGGTAATTACCCAAGCCAATGGATGATGATGCAACCGCGTCGTTTGATTCGACTTGGTTGTTGCCAACCAATACGAATGGAATTGCCGGTGGAAATCTCATGGTTAGAGGAATAGTATTGCCGTATGGCGAAAATGCTAGATAAACTCAATTATGCATTATCTGCATAGGATAATGAGTTTAGCTATGCGTCCTTGGGGAAAACATGTTATTTTAGGTGAATACCATATAAGGGGAATGGATAGGTATGACGCGCTGAAAGCGGTCGAAATGAAGTATGGAATTGTGGGTTGGTTCTCCAAGTACTATAGAGAAACCCCACAGGATAATAACCAAAAAGGCTACAAAACTGGTAGCCACAAACACTCCGATACATCTGCAACAACATCAAAAGCAGACGTGTCTCCACAGACAGATTACACAGGTGCAAAGGCAAATAAACCAGATCTACTCGCGCTTGCCCAATCTAAATAAAATGTCAATATAAGCCGTCTAACTAAAAGATCACCCATAGCTATTGTCTTGAATGTAAATTCACTTATAAGAACTGAGAGAAGAACCCCTCTTTCCAACATGTTGCAAGTCAAAAACTCGGATGTATTTCTAGCAGAGGAAACTAAGTTAAACCAGAGGATAAGATAGAGAAGGCACAAAAACTATGATATTATACAAGGAGATCGACCTAACTCTTCACAAGGAGGAGGTGTCGCAATCTCTATCAGAAAAGTACTCCAATGTAAAGTCATATATATAGGGTGGGCCATACATTTTTGCAAATGGCAACACTTGATTTCTTAAAAATCGTTAGAAGGAGGGGCGCGCGAGTGGCGGGGAATTGTTTATTACGTTGTTGATGGAATTGTTTATATGTTTATTACGCCCCGAAATTTTAAGAACGATTTTTAAGAAATCAAGTGTTGACATTTGTAAAAATGTATGGCCCACCCTATAGTATAGTGGAGAAGTGCGCAAGTTCCGGGTGCTGGAAGCTTACATCGTACGCACACCATTTCAGAAAGGAAGAGGGCTGTAAGCGAATGCATACATCTTTATAGCAGAGCTCAGGACTCTCTTTCGATGCTTGCAACTGCACCTGGTAAAAAACTATTTTATCGTAGGGGGAAATATGAAGACCAAATATAAAGATTGGGGAATGTCCAATAGTAGTGAAAATCAGTTAGCTAGTTATTTATATTTGTATCACTACCGTCTACGGAATACCCATTCCCTAGAGGTAGTTCATATTGACTAACGACTGATACTACTTAACACCAATAGACGAAACAGAAACTTCTTACGGCCAATTGAATACGACAGTGACCACTGTACATTTACGGCAGTAATAAAACTTCCGAACGAACTGACAGTAGAGGAATTCATGTTCCCGCAACCCTACAACTACAGGGCAAGGCAATGGCTACGGTTCACCTGACCATTAACAAAGGAACTATGTTCGAATGACATTAACTCTCCAATAAACAGAAACTTGACGAATGACGAAATCGACAAATACATTCCTTAAATGGACCAAGGCATATAAGAAACAATGGACAAAAGAATTACTAAAACAACAACAGCGTAAACAGGTATAAAAACACAACAATAAACGCACTTCACAGCAAAGAGAGCAGACTGCTTTCTGGTTCCAACTGCTGTATGGTATATTTAGGAGCAGAGCTCCATAAATGAGAGCAATATTCGAGTGCGGGTCTAATTTGAGATTTATACAGGAGAAAAACTTGGGCCGGAGTAAAATATTTCTTGGCTCTAAAAAGATAACTCATTTTTCCTTAGGGGGACCCGGCGACGTTCGACACGTATTTGTGCCACGAAAGATTCCCACAGACCGTGACGCCGACAGAATCGTTCTTTCCCCAGATTCGAGGGGCTGAACGTTCATCATCAGCTGTGTAACCGATGATCCACTTTTCTTTGTGAATATTGTATATTGTATCTTCGTTGCATTGAAGTCAACGAGATTGGCATTTCCCCACTTCAGGATATTATCCAGATCCCAATTCAGAGAGTCGATCTGGCTACATCTCAGCTGGTGCGACGTTGAGAGGAAGCAAGCGTACTATCGACCGCAAACCTGACCACTTTGTTATTCGTTGACTCCAGCAACCATTTATGTAAAGCAAAAACCGGGTTGGAACCAGAAAAGAACCCTGAGGTAGCTCGGAATTAACAGGATACAGATCCGAAGGGTCGCCGTCCACTTCAACCCGGATTGATCGATTTTCCAGAAAGCTCTTCGTCCAGTCGCAAATCTGCTGGGAAAGTCCGTATGAACGAAGTTTGCTCAGCAATGCCGCCTCAATGGCTGAGTTGGTAAGGAGGTTGTGCCTTGCGTTTGATTGCGCAAACGTAGGTTCAACTGACGGCTCTTGCTGTTGTGCAGTTCAACACAATTACTTAGTGGTAGGTATGGTCCCAAAGCCCAGCCACCCAGTGAGATACCACCCAATTAAGCTATTATAAGCATTAGGCTTCATGAAATGGTTGGTAGAAATCCTTGACCATCTTTCGGAGCTTGGCTGACAGACCCGGTCGAGAAAAACTAACACCCTAGGGCGCTGACTCAGCGCCATATGTTCGCCTTTCCTGGGAGAAGTAAAATAAGAAAAAATTAATGTCCCGTGGTCAAAAGCCTTGGAGATATACAATGCGACCGCCCTTTACTCGCCATGCCCCACAATCGCAGATGCTCTTATAACGGTTATAAGTGTCAAAAAGTCTCCCGTGGACCACATGCCACGGAATCCATATTGACGATATTAATAAATAAGTTATTTTCAGAAACGTCTGCTTAAAACACTGGAAGATTGATTGATTGATTGGGAAAATATGAAAAAAAAAGTATTTTAATTCATCGGCAATCGTGTCAGGGGTGCGCAATAAGTCGCTTACGGGCGCACTTGCGCCCACCGGGTTGGGTTAACCATCCCTGGCCTACATCTGCAAGATTAACATCATCATCGGCACTACAACTGGGAACCGGTCTTGGCCTTATTTAGCAAGTCCTGCGGCTTGTTAAATTTTCCATAATGATTTGTTTTTTTCCGGGCAAGGTCATTAGTCTTGCGCCAGAAACGACGTAATATTACTCATACATTTTTCTCTAATGTTTTTAATATAAAAGGAATTTTTCCTATGGCTTTTAAACCTTAAGCCATATGGTGAAATCATTGTTGCGGGTGATGTCAAGATCTCAATTGTGGTTATTTACACAAGGGTTAGATGATAAGTACATGGCCAGACTAGAGATGGCCCGCTGCTGTTATTTAAAAACTTAAATTATTCGTAAATATCATCTTTCACAAACACACTATAAGGTAACAAGGTGATGCGTGGTTGAGTTTACCAATGACAACCATTTAAATAGCACAATTTTACAACAATAATATGGAATATTGAGCAGCATAAAAATGCATGTCAGAATTGTTCTTGGCGACGCTTAAGAAAATAAAAGCCCCCATGTGCTCAAGAGTAACAGCGTGAATATTAGCCAGCTTTAGACGAGAAATTACCATCAAGGAGCGCGCACACCAAGAGTCGGAAATCAACCACCATCAGAGTCGGAGTCGAGCTTCACCGCCATCAGCGAGTGCACGCGAGTCGGGTCAAATAAATAATTAGCTTATGTTACCAAAGTGAATTCAGCATTCGTTCACACTCAGTTGTATCAAAGTTTACGTTCACAGCATAAAAGAACAGACTAAATAATTAACCTGGCTTGCTAAATTGAATTCAGTGTTCATGCCTTAAGTTTGTATCAACTATTTGATGTTCACAATTTTCACAGAAAGACTAAATAATTAACCTGGTTTGCTAAATTGAATTCAGTGTTCATGCGCCTTAAGTTTGTATCAACTATTTGATGTTCACAATTTTAACAGAAAGACTAAATAATTAACCTGGTTTGCTGAATTGAATTCAGTGTTCATGCGTATTAAATTTGTATCAAATATTTTATGTTCATAATCTTAAAAGAAAAGACTAAATAATTAACCTGGTTTACCACAATGAAATTCAACGTTCAGTTACACTTGTTGTGCAAAAAAATTGTATGCAAATAAAATTTTAAAACGAAGACTCGAGTTTTACTTTCTTTATCTTGCGCGAAATAAGACCAACAGCTACTGAAAATGTGAATAGACATCATTTCGTCCAAGGGATGGTAAAGTTCAGTGAGCAACTACCAACCATACCAGTTCTTCAAGTGGGAGTATTTGTGAACCTGGTTCCGTGCCGGCACCTCACCTCACCCAAATACCTACCCCACAGAACCACTGATATGCAATAGGTAAGTCTAGAGGAAAGGTGATTTTTGATTTGGTTTCCGCATTTCTTCCCTTAAGACTTCAGGTAATCCCTTCAGGCATTTTTTGTCGTACTTCAATTACGCTCATTTATGCAGTCCACTAAGGAAGGTTTCGTGGGCAATAAAGACACAGTCTGCCTATAAACTTAAGTACTAGCCCGTTTTAATTATTGTGAAATATCATGCTTACGAAAAATGTCACTTTTTTATCATTAGTAGGTCCATCTTTGGCCTAGGATACCCGTCATAATTTATGTCTTCACTTATGCGGTTCAGTGTTCACTTGACGTTCGAACGGCAAAGACGTTTTAAATCGCGCACATTAAATACACACACAAAAAAAACAAAACAAAACAAAACTGAAAGTAAATATACGCGTACGCGGGTTCTCTACCAATAGCGCTAAGTGAATAGTGTAAAAAAAGTGCAAAAAACAAAACAAAAAACGTGTAAAATAATACATAACATTAATAATGGACACTACATCATTCAACCAACAAAATATCCAGCTAAGTAATACAGTTTATAAGAAAAGAAAAACTGACAACAGTCATACACAAATTACAATACCAGCTGTAAAGTTAAAGAGAAATTACAATCCCTTAAGACGGATGTAAGAACCCAAGACTTAGAGTATCATACCTACCAACTAAAAAGTGAGAGACTATTTAGATTCGTAATCAGAGGACTTCCAGCTTCAATGTCCATAGATATGATTGCAAACGAATTATGCTCACTAAATCATAAAGTGGTAAAGGTAACAAACATCAGGAAAAGCAACACGATAAATAATGGAGAAAAAATCTTTAAAGCATTTCCTTTGTTTTATGTCAATATAGATCAAAAAGGGAATAATAAATCAGTTTATGAAATCCAAGAATTATTATGGTGCAAAGTATCGATTAAAACACCCAAAAAGGTCAGATCGATACCTCAATGTAATAATTGCCAACAGCTTGGTCATACCAAAAATTTCTGCAACTATAATTCAAGATGTGTTAAGTGTGCTGGGCCTCACCACACAACCCAGTGCTCCAAACAACGCAACAGCATAGAAACATGTGCGCTTTGCCACGAGAATGGCCATCCAGCTAGTTACAAGGGATGCTCAGTGTATCAAAAAAAACTTAAAGCACAGCATCCAAAGAAAACTACAGTCACTCAAAGACTGCAATCCAAAAATACAGAGCGAGCGGGGCTAACCACAACCGGTACTAACAACACCCAAATGAACAACAAACCAAACGAGAAAGCAGATAATAAAAGCAGACAACAACCTGTCAATAATGAGCCTACCATCATGGATATGATGAAGATGCTCAGTGTATTCCAGACGACATCAAAAAAAGCATCAACCAGCTAACAGAAAGGGTAGGTAAACTAGAAAATTTTCAAAAACTACCGACCAAGAAATCCAAGAAATAAACCCAATGAGCAATCGGCTCCTACGAATAATCACTTGGAACGCAAATGGACTCAACCAAAGGGCTCAAGAATTAGAAATATTTATAAGAGAGCACAACATAGATATTGTGTTGATATCAGAAACACACATTTCTCATATGAGCTTCATAAAAATCAGGGGTTATATGGCCTATTGAACTACACACCCCAGCGACCGTGCCCGTGGAGGTACAGCTCTGATAATAAAACAAAATATACATCACTTCCAGCAAGAAGAAATAAAAGAAACTTTTATTCAAGCCTTAATTATTGCTATCAACCTTAATGGAGCTGATTTAAATGTAGGTGCTGTATATTTCCCACCTAGACACACAATCTCAAAACAACAATTCACGGATATCTTTAAGAAGCTCGGACCAAGGTTTATAATTGGTGGAGATTTCAATGTCAAGCACACTGCTTGGGGGTCAAGGTTGATTACCCCAGGCAAAGGAAAAGAATTGCTTACAGCCATCAATGAAGCAAAGTGCGAATTTCATTCGTCTTGTTCACCAACATACTGGCCTACTGATAGCAACAAAACTCCTGACCTGATCGATTTCTTTATTTCGAAAGGAGTGTCATCGAATTATATTGAAACGGATAGTTTAGTTGATTTAACGTCTGACCACACTCCAGTACTACTAAAACTGAATGCAGCTGTTCCCAGAAAAAACAGAAAACTAAATCTTACAAACAAATAGCAGATTGGGAAAAATTCCGAACAGAGCTTGACAATCAGATTGAATTAAATGCTAAACTTCAAGATTGTGAAGAATTGGAACAACAAGTGCAACAATTTATCGAAACATTGAAAAGCGCAGCCGCAACAGCAACTCCGGTGCCAAGTGATAAACCAGAACCAGCAACCACATACCCTATTGAGATTAGAGATCTAATCAAAGACAGGCGCAAAGCTAGACGAACCTGGCACAGATCCAGACACCCTAACGATAAAAAAGTATTCAACAAGTTGAGCAATCTAGTTAACAAATTAATTAAAGACCATAAACAAAGTTGTATAGATGAGTATCTAAGTGAACTAAGTCCGTCAGCGGATACAGATTACTCTCTCTGGAAGGCAACACGTAAATTTAAACGTCCCCTTATCCAAGTGCCACCTATAAAAGATACGCAGGGACTGTGGGTACGCAGAACTGAAGATAAAGTTGAAATATTTGCACACCTGGCTTCAGTGTTCAAACCACACAACACCCAGAGTAGTATTGATCCTTCACCCAGGTATCAAACTGAGCAAACAATCAAACCAGTGACCCCAATGGAGATTGCCCAAGAAATCGACAAAAGTTTGAACCACAAAAAAGCACCAGGCATCGATGCAATATCACCTGCCGTGTACAAGGAATTACCTCGAAAAGCTGTCATTATGCTAAGATATCTGTTTAATGCTTGCTTTCGACTAAAATAAATTCCAAATTCTTTCAAAACAGCCCAGATAATAATGCTCAAGAAACCAGAGAAACCAGCAGAAGAAGTAACGTCTTATAGACCCATATCGCTATTGCCATCCATTTCAAAACTGTTTGAGAAAATACTCCTCAAGCGACTCAAGCCTCTCATCAATATTCCAGACTTTCAATTTGGCTTTAGGAATAAGCACTCAACTATTGAACAGGTTCACCGCGTGACCACAGCAATAAAAAGGCTTTCGAAGAAAAGAAATATTGCCCAGCTGTCTTTCTTGATGTCTCCCAAGCGTTCGACAGAGTATGGCATGAAGGTCTTATATATAAAATGAGTAAACTGTTTCCAACAAACTATTGCCATCTGCTCGAATCATACTTGTCTGATAGAACCTTCAATGTAACACACGAAGGAGCTCACTCTAGTTTCTATCCAATAGAAGCAGGCGTACCACAAGGAAGTGTCCTGGAGCCTTTCCGCTACTTACTATACACAGCGGACAACCCAACAACCAAGAACACATTCATAGGCACCTTTGCAGATGATACAGTTATAATATCAGCTGACGAAAATCAAAAAAAAGACTTCTCTCGGGAGAGGCGAACCTATAGCGCCGAGTGGGCGCCCCGAGATGCCATCAAATAACTGTTGCAGTTCTTTTTGAACAGTTGCAGGTTGTAACGTTCCGGGAACACTCGCGTGGGAAGGGAGTTCCACAGCTTCCCCGATCTGTAACGGAACGAGTTCTGATGCAGGGATGTTCGCGCCGTCGGGAGATGAACCACAAACGGGTGCGATCCGTCGGATTGTCTTGTGGAGCGCATATAAGCCGAATTGCGCGGAACAATACCACGAATCTCCGAAGAACAGCACCCGTGATAATATCTGTAAAACAGACAGAGGTCGGCTACGCGCCTTCGCTGTGATAGCGACTGTAGTCCCGACGTCAGCGCCGAGTCCCCGATCAGGCGGATCGCTCGTCTCTGTATGCTCTCAAGTAGGTCGAGGGTATGTTTAGGAGCCGAGCTCCAAACATGAGAGCAATATTCGAGCGCGGGTCTAATTTGGGATTTATATAGGAGGAGAAGTTGGACCGGGGTAAAATATTTCTTGGCTCTAAAAAGATAACTCAGTTTTCCTGAGGCTGACCTGGCGATGTTCGACACGTGTTTATGCCATGATACATTCCCACAGACCGTGACGCCGAGCAATTTCAAACTTTCCCCAGCCTCGAGGGCCCGGCCATTCATCATCAGCTGTGGAACCGATGATCCAGTTTTCTTTGTGAATGTTGTATACTGAGTCTTCGTTGCATTGAAGTCGACAAGATTGGCCTTTCCCCACTGCAGGAGTTTATCCAGATCCCGATTCAGAGAATCAATCTGTCTACATCTCAGCTGGTGTGACGCAGATGCACCAATCGGCCGATCACTCGAAAAGGAGGAAACAAGCGTACTACTACTATTGCAACAGGCACTCAACGAAATTAGCCGATGGACCACTGATTGGAAAATTAAACTCAACGAGATGAAATCTATTCACGTAACATTTACATTGCGACGATCAGATAACAATATTTCTACATATCGCAACGGAATTCCAGTTCCCAAAGCATATTCAGCGAAATATCTCGGTATACATCTAGATAGCAGACTAAACTGGCGACATCATGTGAAACAAAAAGCTGAGCAAATAAAGCTGAAACGTAGACAGATGTATTGGTTAATCGGGAATCACTCTCAACTCAATCTCTATTGTAAAAGATTGATCTATCAATGGAATCCAATTATGGGGCTGTACAAAGCAATCCAATAGAGATATAATTCAACGAAGCCAGAATAAATGCCTTCGCATTATCACGAATGCCTACCGTTTTGTGGCAAATCAGGAAATTCATGATGACCTAGAGATGAAATGGATTTATGGAGTTATCCAAGAATATGCTGTCAAACACGAAAGACGCCTACATAATCATACCAACGTAGAAGCCATTCAGCTCTTGGATATTACCCACGAATTGAGACGGCTAAAACGGACGAAACCTCATGAATTAATATGTTAAAATCTAACATACTAAAATCAAGTTGGGAGCTGAACACTGGTCCAGTAAATCCTTACACGTTCTACTTAATTAAACTAAATTAAGTACAATTTTAACCTAGTATTAAATTAAATTGTTAAGATTGTACTATTCATATCCAATAAACGATGTTATTATAAAAAAAAAAAAAAACATGCGGTTTACATTAAAGATAATTTAAAATTTAAAATTCAATCATAGCATTCAACAACTATTCATGTGAAATAGATATATTATATATAAATAATAATTTGCCCCATCAATCTCTTTATCCAAATGTGAAAGCTATAATGAATATTGACTAGACAGTATTGTCATATTCATATTATCTACCACAATGAGATTGGAACAGATGATTGATAGTATATATGTATTAGATAGTTGTTCATGCATTTTCAATATGTATTGCGCAGTAATGTTTGACAAATATACATTTTTGTTGAATTAATTCAGTGTCGTGCACGTTACCTTTCTGTTTTCCCAGCTCACTAATGGTTTCCAATAATTCATTACAATTTAATTGGTTAAAGCTTTCAATTTATTTCAATTTGCCTGCCGCGCGTTCACCCTTGAATTTTGCATATTGAATTATTCAATCCCGCCAGCAGAAGTTTATCCCAAGTTCTTCTCCCTCCACAAAAGAGATTCAATTTCTCTCCTACCAAAACCATATTTTCATTAAAGTTATCCACGCAGCAGCTGCAGGTAAAAGGCTTCCAAAAAAGGTCATGTACCCACATTTAATCCCCAAAGCCAGATTAAAACGATTATCAAATATTAAAGCGATCTCCCAACTTCATGCCAATGAAACACCTGAAAACGTAAAAAAAAAAATAAAACGCAAAAACGAAAAAAAAACCAAAACACATACAATGTGTTTAATTGTGAATGAGCGCTGCATGTCCTTGGAATTGCAGGACTACTTCTGTGGCGCTGGTATCATGGGATTTATAAAAGAGGAACGGAGTTGCGTATAAAACGTTCGCCTAATTCGATTGCGAACCCATCAGACGGGAAATTGTTAAACAGCCACAATTCTACTGCGATGGTCATGCATTGATTTTCCCCACGTTGCACAGATTTTTTATAATATGATTAGGTTAGGTATTCGACGAAGGCCTTGCTCACGAGAAATCCGTCATGTGGGCCCCAATCGTTGACTGTGTCTTTGACGAGATAACAGAGTTCAGAATTTATGTGGATAAAAAATATCGCTCCAAGTGCTCGATTTGTAAATTTAACATCGTGGTTATTAGAGAACTTGCCTACAGCTTGATATGTATGGCACTATCCTTCGCAGCAGTCTATCATAAAAGATGTATATTACCATTGAAGTTCTGCTGCTGCTTTATCCTTCTCCCCTTTGTTAAACAACTGATGAGTAATGATGGAGACTTGAGATTGCAAGGATTTAAATTTCCCCCATCGTCGACCAGGAGGAGCGCAGTGATGATATTATAATAACATATCTGAAAGTCAAGTGGTACAGTCATCAGTTTCACTCTTACAGGGTCGGGGTAGAATTTCTTGTGTATAGATGAACACTGCGAGTCATTCATGTCACTGGGGGGCGACCCAATTTAGTTGCCATTGATTCTACCAATTTGTTTCCAAAGACCGAACCCAGAAATTGGAAAACTTTAAATTGGAGCGATTAGTGGAATTAACTTCACGAAAAAATTGATAAAGTACCAACATGAAGAAAGTCTAAACACAGAATTCAGTGACTTGTAATCCAGGATCATTTCATTGACAGGGCCCAGGATTATGAGGCTGGGTACTACTTGACCGGTTATACCATCTAGATGGAGTTTTATGGAGCCGCTCATACAAAACTTATATATAACAGGTCAATTGAAAAGTCCCCGGCCTTCCATAGTAAAACACTTTTTTTTTGGCAAAATTCGTTTTTTTTTATTCAAAATAATTTCCTTCGAGGGTGATACACTGATTATAGCGACCCTCCAACTTTTCGATACCTTTTTTGTAGTACGATTTGTCCTTTGCTTCAAAATAGGCCTCAGTTTCGGCGATCACCTCTTCATTCGACGAAAATTTCCTCCCAGCGAGCATTCTTTTGAGATCTGAGAACAGGAAATGGTCGCTGGGGGCCAGATCTGGAGAATACGGTGGATGCGGAAGCGATTCGAAGCCCAATTCATGGATTTTTGCCATCGTTTTCACTGACTTGTGACACGGTGCATTGTCTTGGTGAAGCAGCACTTTCTTTTTCTTCAAATGCGGTCATTTTCCGGCGATTTCGTCCTTCAAACGGCCCAAGAACTCTGTGTAATAGTCGCTGTTGATGGTCCTTCCTTTTTCAAGATGGTCAATGAAAATTATTCCGCGCGCATCCCAAAATACAGACGCCATAACCTTGCCAGTCGACTGTTGCGTTTTTCCACGCTTTGGGGCGGGTTCATCGTGTGCAGTCCACTCGGATGACTGTCGATTGGACTTCGGAGTGAAATGATGGAGCCATGTTTCATCCTTTGTCACATATCGACGTAAAAACTCGGGTTTATTACGCTTGATCATCTCCAAACACTGCTCCGAATCATCAACTCGTCGTTGTTTTTGGTCAAAAGTGAGCTCGCGCGGCACCCACTTTGCACAGAGCTTTCTCATGAATGATATGATGTACACGTTCAGATATCTTTAGAGTGCCTGCTATTTCATTCAATTTCAATTTACGGTCATTCAAAATCATTTTGTGGATTTTTCTAATGTTTTCGTCGGTAACAACCTCTTTTGGGCGTCCACTGCGTTCACCGTCTTCGGTGCTCATTTCACCACGTCTAAACTTAGCATACCAATCCTTGATGGTTGATTTTCATGGGGCGGCGTCTGGAAACTCGTCATCAAGCCAAGTTTTCGCTTCAACTGTATTTTTTCCCTTCAAAAAGCAATATTTTATCAACACGCGAAATTCCTTTTTATCCATTTTTTTCACAATAACAGAAGTTGCTTCACTCAAAATACTATAATTCACAAACTAATGATCCGACATCTGTCTTTTGAAGGTTAGGGCTAACTAAAAATCATATGGATTTAATTCTAGTGCCGCCATCTATGTGTCAGGCCGGGGACTTTTCAATTGACCTGTTATATAGAAATGTGATTTTTGACAAATTAGTTGGTTAGGGAATTTAGCTTTTATATTTTTTATGAAATAGAGAAATATTTTTTTTTTTGGGTGGTTATCTAAACCAATAGTGGAAGTAAATATGACTTAAAGTGTACTCTTAAAAATAACATATTATTACACGGGGATAAGTGGATATGATTCCTAGTTAACCCTTATGTCAATGACCAACTTTACCGGCAGTAATTATTTCGTCGCAATTTCACGATTGCTCGGCCTAGTATACGAATTTCGGTCCCATGTCTTAGATCATCTCCATTCAAACGTTTCTGAATGATAATTACGAAATTTCAATGAAAAAAATTTTTTTTTTTACTTTCAAATTGACATATTAAAAAATCGAAATGGGTACCCGGGTACCCGGTCATTGACATAAGGGTTAACTAAATGTGTAAGTTTGCACAAAATACATAGACTTCTTACACACTGTACATTCTGCAACTGTAAAAAATCCAAGCTTTGGGGCCTTCAAAACTTCGACGAATAACATAACGTAACGTAATACAACGTCAAAACAGTAACACAACGTCAAAACAGTAACAACAAAACTGTTCAGGAACAGTCGCAATTGAATTGAATTTAATATCTTGACTACATATAGTGTTTACCCCATTATTTTGGTATCCACTGAGCGAACTCTGTAAAAGTTGTCGGACCACAGTTTTCCTACGCAGTCAACTTAAATTCACTTCCTCGTCTCGGAAAGTGGTCTACTGAGCATCACCACCATCAATTTACACCAAAATTGCACAACAGTATAAGTGCCGTATGCACCTAAACAACGCATCTCCAGCCAAAACAAAAGTTATATCCAAAGCAAGGATAACATAGACAATCTTCACAACAAAATTAATTTTTTATTAACACCGAAACTAGCATCAGCAACGCCAAAGCCTTGGGAAACTTGGATTACTCTACCGAAAAATATATATATATATATATAATATAAAATTTAAATATACATACATAACTGATTCTTCGATTTCACACATCACTTTCGAATACTGCTGATCTGCCAATCCAGTCGAAAATTGGCAAAGTAATTAGTTCTTCCAAACAAAGTAATTAGTTCTCCAAACTTTCACCAGTTTTATATGACCACCTTTGAAAATTCACCATTTTTGCGAAAAAAGACACAACACCTCAATCAAATTTAAGTGAACTTCGAAAAGCGCACCGGATTGAATAGAGTGTCTATGGGGGAACATTTGGAGAACAGAATCTTCAGATATATCTGATTTTGAGATTGTCGCATAAATGACTCAACAATCCACCCAATATTCGGCTGCTTGACGCTGCACCGTACAAGACGCTGGACCTAGGCGCAGAAGGACTTACGTTCAACTCACGGCTGAGTATCATTGGTTAATTCACTGTCAATTTTTTTTTTTATTTAGTTTCTTATTTGTAACTCTTGTTTTCTTTTTCTATATTTTTTATTATTTTCACTTACTCTTACTCGCTTTTCATTAATTTGTTAGTCTATTTTTAATCCTAATTTCTAAGTTGTCCTAGTTTTTAAGACTTTACTTATTTTTAATTTTTAATTTAATTTGAATTTTTAATCTTGAATATTTTTATTTATTTTTTCTTTTTTTATTAATTTTTTTTTCTTCTCATTTTTGATTTGCCATAGTATCTTAAGTTTTCTACATTTACATACTTTCCAATTTAATTTGAATTTCCTAATCTTTAATCATTAATTTCTTAATTTTTACTTTTATAATTTATAATTACTTCCTCTACTTTCTTTGTTGCCGCTAATCACACCCCCAACCACCCCGGTCATTGTTGGTTTCTAAACCACTGGTGTTTGTTAATATTTCAACACACACTAACAGGAATACACCTGTAAACATCTGACTCCCCTATCACTAACCCTAACCAGCTCTCGTTTTCAGGACTCTCAACTTTTTTTTCTTCTCTTTCCAAGCCTCACGTTCTTTTCTCTCTCCATTCTTTCTCCTCCTAGAACCGCTATCCCAATATGTCGCGTGGCAACCCAACTTGTGGAATTAGCAACTCCAATGCCGATTTCGTTCGCTGCAAAGGCATCTGCGGTAAAAATTTACACGCCACCTGCGCGGGCCTGAACAAGCGTAACACGCACTTCGCAAAAGAATTTCCCGACAACCTCTTGTTCTTTTGCGATGAATGCACCGATGTTTCGCTTTCCCATGTCCTTTTGGCTATCAAGTGCCACGGTGACTCAATTGACGGCTCCCTTGGCACTAATCCTTAAACGATCTCTGATAAAATTTCACCCCTCGAGAGTAGCCTTACGTGTATTGACGACCTTGCCTCTCTCCACCATAAGTCGATCTCCGAGATCACCTCCGTCATCAGAGACAACAATAAAACAATCGTCAACCAACTGATCCACACGTTCAACGAATACCTCAATACTGCAACTCTTGAATTAATCCACGCCTTTCGTTCTGACCTGGATAAAATCCACCAATCGACATCCAAAAATCCGCCTGTTCACTGTTCCATTCCCCTTTTGGGTGACATTCTCGGCAAGCTTAATAGTCTTAGTGAGGAGCTCATTTTATCGCAATCCTCCACTCATAGCCACCTTACCTCGGCTGAACCTAACCCGTTACTGGAGCTTGTTCTCCATAAATTTGATTCGGTCGCTGATGAACTTTCGACTTTCCGCTCTGTACTTGGCCAACTCGATTCCGCGTTTGCCTCCATGCATTCAAAGAATACTAACCCCCACCCCTCCCCTCGTTGCATTTCATCTCTTTACGACGAACTCCAAAATGTAACCCCACCTCCGCCTCTTCCCACTACACCCACTCCTCCCCCACCCACTACTTCAATCGACATCCCACCTGCCTCCACGACTCCCCAAACTGAGACTCCTTTAATAGTCCACTTTGGTACATCTTGGACTCCTGCTGAATGGCAAGCTCGACTTAACAAGCTGGAGCACTCAAATCTGGCAGTTACATCACACCTGTTAAAGGGCGCACCAAGAACTGCGAACCCAGCCTGGATTGCTGAATTCTTCCTGACGAAATTCAGCAGCCCAGTAAAAGAATGTTAACCGCTTCCCGGCAGTGTGATGAAACCTAGTTACTGCTTAGTCCTTCCCTCTAGATATGACTGGATTTTCCACCCGAATAACAATGCGCATTGTAGGATCGGCGGGATGTCGTTATCCCTAAACAACCCCAACAAACTGTCAATACCATTGCCGCCTTCACCTATACCCACTCATGGATATAACAATAGTACTGTCCATCCCAAATCGACACTCGCTCTTCTTCCAAAATCCTCCAGAGGGTCCCACGTTCCAGGTACAACTCGTCCTAAAAATTCCCTGCCCAAGCCAAATACCATACACACTCCGTTCCCCATTCCCAGAAGCACGCGCATTCGCGTCCACGACCCTACCCAAAGCCGACCCACCAAACCCTCTCCCAAGCCTAGGTTCAAACGATCTTCCCTCCCTTTACCTCGCCGTGACCGCATTCATTATCCCAAACCCACCCCCCACATTCCCGTCATGTCATCCTGCCCAACACCAACCAAACCACTCCCCCCACGTCTCATCCTGCCCCTAACCCCAGCCCCTTTCCGCTTTTTGACCTTAAAACAGGCGCTAAATATACCAATTTCCACAGGTCGCACACTCTCAATCCCTTAGACCCCGCCCACGAAAGCTCACCCCAGTTGTCCTCCGAACCGTGCATAAGATCGAATCTCTTACCCTCTCGCTCCTCTTCCCCATCTCGCCTCAGCCCCACTCCCCCGCCCCCACGTTTTTCACCCCCTTCTGCCGCCCCCCGTCAAGATTACTCAACAATCCCTTAAGACATCTGATTGCCGCTATGCCCTCTCAAAGCTTCGAAATAATCGGACCTACGACAACGTCCGCATTTATCTAGCTTATCTTCATGGTAAATGTGATGCAGTTTGCTATGAAGGCAAAACGAAAACGAGCGTTAAGATCTCCATTCAACAAGAAGGTCGCCCCACCGATTTCCCTAGCCTTCGTAACCTGTTCATAAAGTTCCAGGAAAATTTTAATATTCCCCCTCTTAAAGTAACAAGAGACCTCTCGGCTCTTCGACAATACATTTGCTCGAAAATGGCATCTGGTTCACCACGCAGCGAACGCACTAATAATAAACTTTTTCGGCCCTAATCGGCTGCCCACCCCACTCTCCATGGGGTCTCCCAATCCTTGTCCCCTAACCATATACTACCAGAATGTCAGAGGACTTCGCTCCAAAACCCAGTCGATCTTACACAATACCCACTCCTTTCCCTTTGATATATACGCCCTGACCGAAACCAACCTCATCCCCAGTATCAACAGCCTAGAGCTGTTCCCCCCTCCCAGTTTTTTCGTGACGACGATGTCCATCATTGGCTCCTCGATAGTATAGTGGTTAGTATACCCGCCTGTCACCCGGGAGACCGGGGTTCGATACCCCGTCGGGGAGCCTCTGGCGCAAGACTAATGACCTTGCCCAGAAAAAATAAATCATTATGGAAAATTTAACAAGCCTTAGGACTTGCTAAATAAGGCCAAGACCGGTCCCCGGTTGTAGTGCCGATGATGATGATGATGTCCATCATTCCTTGCCTGACACCCCCTGCCGAAGCGTCTTGCTCGCCGTCCAAAACGGACTAACATCTTCTCTTATCACCTTCTCCTCTTCACCCTACCTCGACTATGTCGCTATAAAAGTTGAACACCGCTCAAAGTCCTTGTATATCATTTGCTTCTACATCCCACCTTCGCAAGCTACTATTGCTGCAATCGACTGCTTAACGGAACTGAGTTCTTCCCAAGACGACATTGTAGTCCTGGGCGATTTCAATCTCCCCCATCTCAAATGGTCGTTGTCTGACGATGAGTCCCACTATATCTATAGCCCCTCTACTACCAAGGAGTGTTGTTATATTATATCTAACATAACAAATTGCCAATTTGTTATGTTAGATATAATATAACAGTGTCTCTTAATAGACAACCTCACTGACTCTAGCCTTTACCAAGTCAGCAATATCCTAAATCATCTGGGCAGACAACTCGACCTAGTGTTCACGACAAACCCCTGCAACTCTTCAGTTACCCCTAGTCCCCACATCCTCTCAACCATTGACAACCACCACCCCCCACTTCTCTTATCCGTATTCCGCGACCACCCAGCCCACAGCACACCCACTCCCCTCCCCTACCAATATTCTTTCAATTTCCGAAAAGCCAATTTCCGGCGCATAAATGAGTACCTCAGCAATACCTTACCCCGCTTAAATGATATTAGTGTTGAGGTCGCTACAGCCTCACTCTACACAGTAATCTTCAAC
This sequence comes from Microdon myrmicae, assembly GCA_963931805.1. Taxonomy (NCBI): domain Eukaryota; kingdom Metazoa; phylum Arthropoda; class Insecta; order Diptera; family Syrphidae; genus Microdon; species Microdon myrmicae. The sequence continues at coordinate 25,937,175 of OZ007496.1, forward strand.
GCCATATCCCTATTTGTCCCTTATTCCCGAAACAGGTTATCATTCTCATCGCCCCCTTGGTATAACCGAAGACTCCGCACACTCCGTAACAAGAGAAATAAGTTGTGGAACACTTTCTTAAATACGCGTTCTCCTCTGGACTATTCCAACTATCTCAGTTACTTTTACCAATTCACCGAGCTTTATAGCTCCCTTTACCACAATTACCTTGCCAAAGCCCAACTGAATCTGATCAATGACCCCAAATCCTTCTACCACTTTATCAACTATAAACGGAAATCAGATGCCTATCCCAACTCTCTTTTCTACGACTCAACTACTTCATCTGACTCCCAAACCATAGCCAATCTTTTCGCGTCTTTCTTTAAACTATGCTTCACGGACGACTCGTTCGAGCCTAACCCTTCCTACTTTACTGGCATGTCTCAATTCTCCCTTGGCCCACTCATCCCTCTGCACATACAACAACACCAAGTTAAAGAAAAACTTGAACAACTTAAAGACGATTTCAGTCCCGACCCAGACGGACTCCCTGCTATCTTCTTAAAAAAAATGCTCCTCTTCTCTCTCTCTCCCGCTCGCGTCAATCTTCAATCTATCCCTTGCACAAGGTCTATTTCCCGACTTTTGGAAATCCTCCTACATAACCCCCATACATAAAAAGGGGCCAAAAATCGATATATCCAATTATCGTCCCATTGCTAAGCTTTCGCACATTCCTAAACTGTTCGAAGGCCTTCTATACGAAGCGTTATGTTTTCGCTGCACCCCCATCATCTCTCCTAACCAGCACGGCTTCCTCTCCGGCAGGTCCACTACTACTAACCTTGTCGAATTCAAATCTCACACACTCCTTGCCCTAGAGAACGGCGATGAGGTTGATGTAGTCACTACCGACTTTAGCAAGGCCTTCGACAAGATTTCCCATAACCTCATTCTCTTTAAATGATCTTCCCTTGGTTTTGAACCGCTGTTGATTAAGTGGATCTCATCCTACCTTAACTCTCGAACCTGTCGGGTGCGATTTAGATCCACCCTCTCCGATCCTTTCTCTCCAACCTCAGGTGTCCCCCAGGGCAGTCATCTCGCCCCCCTATTATTTATCCTTAACATAAACGACATAGGTTCGAGCATCAATCACTCCCTCATCTCGCTTTACGCGGATGATACCAAAAACTTCAAGACAATCCGCTCTCCCCTTGACTCCTCACTTCTCCAATCGGATCTTGACAGCTTTTTGACATGGTGTCAAAATAACTGCCTAGATCTGAATATCGCTAAATGTCACACAATCACCTTCTCTCGGAAACGCTCCCCCTCCCAGCCACGTTCCTATCTCTTGCTAGGCCAACCGATAACATCAGTTGAATCAATTTGCGACCTGGGCGTCCCATGTGACAAGGAACTTAGATTTACCGCACATATCGATAACACAATCCTGAAGGCCAACGCCGCCCTTGGCTTTGTAAAACGCTGGTCGAAGGAATTCCTAAACCCCTACGTCACCCGATCCCTCTACACAACTTTTGTCCGGCCACTACTCGAATATGCCAGTCAGGTCTGGTCCCCGTATCAACAGTCTCACATTCGTAGGATCGAGGACGTTCAACGTCGTTTTTTTGCGCTTCGCCCTCCGTGGACTGAACTGGGAAACCCCACTCATTCTCCCACCATACACAGGCCGGCTCCTTCTAATCAATCTTAACACGCTTGAAGAGCGCAGAATCTATGCTGACATCATCTTTATCCATCGCCTTCTGTCAGGCTCAATCAATTGCCCAAGCTTCCTCTCCTCTTTATCATTTTATATAAACCCCCGTAATGTGCGGAACCCTCGTCTGTTTTACGTGCCCACTCATCACACGTCTTACGGCGTTAACGAGCCCATCTCGCGTATGCTACGACATGCCAACTCTTTCCCCACCTCCTTTGATTTCAACCTCTCCACTCTTGCCCTCAAACGACGTCTCAAAGTAAACCCGTCCTAACCCCACCCACCTCAATTTCAAATCTCTCCAGCCCCGCCCCTTACCACTGTGTAGACGTACCCCTCACTGTCACACCTCAAGCCCTCTTCTCCTTCCGTGTTTTTTTTTTCTTCTTTTTTTTTTTTAATTATATATATATATATATATATATATTTTTTTTTTTTTTTTTTTTTTTTTTAAACTACTACTTTAGTTTTTAAGTTAGTCTGTAAGTTGTTATATTATATTAACTTAAGCTGCTTGGGTTAAGCCTAAATATATAAATAAATAAGTAAGAGAGAAGTACCTAACTACACAACAATCCGCAGCCAATTTAGAAAACTAAAAGCCGAAGAAAACTATAAAAGGCAGTAAAACTCTAGTTTTCCAGAAAATAGCGAAGGAAGTCCAAAATTTGAGGGGTTATCTAAAAATTGGTCATGTGTCACCTTAAAGTATATGTATATCAACAAATTGCACGTAAAAGCCACGAATTGATGAACATCATTGTGACCAGCCTATTCCCAAGCAACGGAAATCTCCGTGTACGAAATATGATACCGGATCAGCAAGCGGTGGTGGAGTCAATATCCACAGAGGAAATAAAAACAGCCTCAGGAAAGATCAAAGTGTCAAACGCTCCGGGACTGGACGACATACCAAACATGGTACTGAAAAAGATCGTGCTGGCTCCGCCAGAAATTTTCAGTACAATATACATCATCATCATCATCATTATCGGCACTACAACCGGGATCCGGTCTTGGTCTTATTTAGCAAGTCTCGAGGCTTGTTAAATTTTCCATAATAATTAATTTTTACGGGCAAGGTTATTAGCCTTGCGCCAGAGTACCAGAGCCGCATACATTTTCCCAAACCGCTTCGGTTAATTCTTTATCTAAATTATATTCCATGGTTGCGACCAAGCAATTCTAATTTCCCCCGAAAATCATTCCGGCTCATTTCCTGCTTAAACTATTTCCTCGCTTGTAATCAAGCAACATTTAGTTTCCCCGAAAATCATTTCGGCTCCCATCCTACCCAATACCAATTCCCCTTACTGGCAAGTCACCAGCACGATGCGTTGTATTTCCGCGAAGCAACCACCGCAACGACCAAGACCCACATCCCTTCGTCTAACTGACAACTCATGCCCATATTCGGTCGTATTTCCAAACCAATTTCCTCGTATACATAGCGCCAGAGGTATTTAACTCAGCATCTACCGCGATGATTCTCCGAAACTCAACTCCCTATGCAGGCATAGCGACCCTTTTCAAAGTTCCTAGTAAATGGCAGTGAGTTTATTTAGCTATGACTCCACTGTCACAACGCGACGAACTTTTTCTCGCTAGTAATGAGTCAGTCGAGTTTCAACAGCCTACGCGACGAGAACGCTTTTTATCACAGGAGGAATCAAGTCCTACGGTCGTGCCGTTCCGTTCCCTTTTCACCTATTTAAAACAATAGAGTCCGAGGCGAACAGTTGACGTATCAGTAGTGTGATTGTTTATAAGAGTTGTGCACGGCGTCAAGCGTCCTTTGTAAATTCACCCCTAATGTCACGATTGCAAAAATTGTACAATTTCAACCACCGGATAGACTAAAACTAAAATAAGCTAAAGTGAAGTACGATTTAATTAGAAATCATTGTGCCGAGTGTCTTTATAAATTTACGGCTAACTTCCCGATTGTACAAAGTTGCGCACTGCAAGCTATCGAATAAGTGCCAGTATTAAAATAGACTAGAATAAAACCCAATTGAATAAAGAACCATTTGCTACGAAAACTGTGTTTCTCATCTTACTTATTCCTCGTTTGGCGATCATTTGTTCCTGCTTTTAACCTTCCCTCGGCGGCGAGCAGTGTTCCATTTAGCAGTCATGGCGGTGGTATCGCAGTCTCAGTTCGGTTGGAATGTAGTGAACCCGTGCCATACGTTGGCATCAAACTTCTCCCCCACAACACCATGTGCCTAAAGAATATAATACTCCTAAAATCCTAGAAGGAACAGAAGCCAGTCTTGATACCAAAAGGTAACAAACCGCACAGCTGAAAAGGTATTGGAGGCCGTCATCGTTTGGAGACTGGAGGAGTATACGGAGCGAAGAGGACTATCACATATGCAGTACGGATTCAGACGAAAAAGGAGTACAATGGGTGGGATCTTTCTTTCTATTTTATTTCTATACACTTCTCTCAGGAGAGCCGAACCTATAGCGCCCAGTCGGCGCACCGAGAAGCCACCAAGTAACCGTTGCAGTTTTTTCTGAACAGTCAGAATTCCATTGTTTTCCCCCTCCGTAACGCAACGAGTTCTGATTAAGGGATCTTTGCACCGTCGGGAGATGAACCGCAAACTGGTGCAATCCGTCGGATTGTCTTGTGTAGCGCATATATACCGAATTGCACGGACCAATACCACGAATCTCCGAAGAACAGTTCCCATGATAATATCTGTAAAACAGACAGAGGTCAGCTACGCGCCTTCGATGTGATAGCATCTGCGGTCCCGACGTCAACCATGTGTCCTCAATCAGGCGGATCGCTCGTCTCTGTATGCTCTCAAGTAGGTCGATGGTATGTCCAGGAGCAAAACACCGCACATGAGAGCAATATTCGAGCGCCGGTCTAATTTGGGATTAATATAGGAGAAAAAGATGGGACGGAGAAAATTATTTCTTGGCCCTAAAGAGATAACTCGGTTTTTCTGAGACGGCCCTGGCGATGTTCGATACGTGTTTTGATGCCACGATACATCCCACAGGCCGTGACGCCGAACTATTTCAAGATTTCTCCAGATTCGAGGGCCCGACCATTCATCATCAGTTGTGGAACCGATGATCCGCTTTTCTTTGTGAATGTTTGATATTGTGTCTTCGTTGCATTGAAGTGGATGAGATTGGCCTTTCCCCATTGCAGAATCTCATCCAGGTCGTGATTCAGAGGGTCGATCTGGCTACATCTCAACTGATGCAATGATGATGCACTGATCGGCCGATCACTCGAAAAAAAGGAAAAAAGCGTACAATCATCCGCAAAACTGAACGCTATATTATCCGCCGACTCCAACAAATCATTTATGTGAATCAAAAGCAGTGTAGTATTCCAGAATACTACTATCCTTATAACTATTAAGTTTAATACTGAATCTCATTATTTATCTAACACATCCTTAAAACATTCTCCTAACATATCTAACATTCTCATTTAATACATATCATAAATAAACATCCACAATATTCTATATCAAATCAGTTTCAGTACATTTCATAACATGCCCCTTTTTTCATAACATGCCCCTTTGTTCATAACATGCCCCTTTTTTCATTTGAAACATGGCTCTTTGATTTTCGTTCAAAGTTTATTCAAAATTAAAAGTCACAGTAGAGTAAGTAGTACTTTGATAAAATTGATTTTGTTCAAATTATAATTTACAGTAGATTAAAACTTAAAGTTATATAAGAAGAGGGAAAATTTTATTGTAAAGTCAGTTGGAAGAAGAGTTTGAGAAATACAGAGTTAGAGAAATACACAGTCGAGAAGAAACAGAGTTGAGATTAAATAGTTTAAGAAAGTAAGTTGAGTTGAGAAACAAAAGTTGAGAGTTGAGAAACAATAGTTGAGAGACGAGAGAGACGAGAATAAATAGGAATTTTAATAAACGATAAAAACGTATAAAAGTGAAAGTAGATTAACCTTCGAATTGATTTGATAAAAAGGGAAGTGATATTTTAACTGCGTTATTTATAAACTATTTATCTGGCGAAATAACGGAGTTTGCGTTAAATAATAAAGAGAGAAATTCAAATTCTCACAAATTGCGATAAACTCGGCAAATAATGAATTATACTTAAAGAAAATAAAATAAAAGGTCCACGCTCTTCCCTCTAACGAGGAAGCGCGGCGTCCCGGACCTATAACAGCAGAGTTGGAGCCACAATAGAACCTTGAGGTACCCCGGAATTGATAGGATACAGATCCGAAAACTCGCCGTCTACAACAACCCGGATCGATCAATTTTCGAGGAAACTTTTCGTCCAGTTGCAAAGCTGCTGGGAAAGTCCGTATGAACCAAGCTTGCTTAGCAATGGTCCGTGCCAAACACGGTCAAAAGTCGCGGTGATATCCAATAGGATCGCCCTTGACTCACCAGGCCCCCCAACCGCATAGGTTATAAGGGTCCAAAGGTTTCCCGTGGACCACTTGCCACGGAACCCGTATTGACGATCACTCAGAAGTCGTTGTATTCCAAATACTTAATTAACTCGGTATTGATGACCTTTTCCCATCACCTTAGATAACATAGACAGTAATGCTATCGGTTGGTAATTTTGTGGGAGAGACTTTTTTCTCCTCTTTAGGATTGGCTGAACTAGAGTAATTTTCCAGCTGGTAGGAAATGTCCTCCGTTCATAAGATAAGCGAAAGAGTCTGCCAAGAACCGGCGATAGTTCTGGAGCACAATTTTAAAGGACTATTGCTGGTATTCTGCCCGGACCGGTTGCCTTCTTGCAATCCACGTAGAATGCGTTGAATAGTACATGGCCGGAACCTCACATCCCGCATCGAAGACCGTACTGGTATGATCACAGATGGCTCCAAAAGACCGGCATCGAGGTTTGAATTCGCGGAAAATAAGTTCGCGAACACATTAGCTTTATCTTTTGAATTTATGACTAATGTCCTGCTGCCCGAAACCGACGGAGGAAAAGAGGAGGAAACGAAGTTACTGTTGACAGCCCTTGCCATTGACCAAAAGGCACGCGGACCAGTTGGGCACTCAAGGAGTTTATTGGTCACTCTATCGTTGTAGGCGCTCTTCACGGTATCAAGCGCCTGGTTGCACTCGATTTTGATTCTAACAAAATTCGTTCTGTTAACGTCGGTGGGACTGGAGCGCCACTGCGTAGAAGCTCTATTTTTTGCCACTGTCATCCGCTCGCATTTTTATCAAACCAAGGTTTACCAGATGAATTGCGTTTTATGGAATGCGGAATGTAGATCTCCACCCCGAGAAGAATAATCTCTATCATCGACTCCGCGCATGAGTTAACATCGGAGTCCCCAAAGCACACCTCCGAGCACAGAAAGGATGCGAAGAAATTCCGCAAATCGCCGAGTCTGCAAAGTCATGGATGGAGCGCTGGCGGAATTCAGATGGTGTAGACACTCCATTCCACACAAAGCCGAACTAGTCCGCCATTCGAGCACGAAGCCTTAGCCAATTGCAACTGATATGGGACACGGCCACCACAGGAAGTTGGATGCACGAAATAATCATCATCATCATTATCGGCACTACAACCGGGATCAGGTCTTGGCCTTATTTAACAAATCTGTCCACCGATCTCGGTTTCGAGCCGGTGTCATACAGTTTGGCACTCCCAGGCTCGCACGAAATAATACCGAACCGAACATCAAGGTGTGGCCAAATAGACCACACATTGAGGTAGACCTTCCACCTGTCCCAATGGCTGACATGGCATGGGTACTTTGGACAATACCATAGAGACGAACGATGATCGGGGACATGGCACTGACCTCGGGACTACAGTCGCTATCACACCGAAGGCGCGTAACCACCCTCTGTCTGTTTCACAGATATTATCATGGGTACTGTTTTTCGGAGATTCGTCGTATTGCGGTCTATATGCGCTCCACAAGACAATCCGACGGATCGTACCAATTTGCGGTTCATCTCCCAACGGCGCGAACATCCCTACATCAGAGCTCGTTCCGTTGCAGAGCGGAAAAGCAGTGAAACTTAATCCCCTCGCAAGTGGTCCCGGAGCGTTACAACTGCAACTGTTCAAAAAGAACTGCAACAGTTATTTGGTGGCACCTCGGGGCGTCGGGGGTATAGGTTCGCCTCTCCCGAGAGTGATATTTAAGAAAAAAAAAAGAAAAAAAAAGAGATTCAAGCCCAAGGAAGACCTGCACTGCCGCCCTACAAGGGATGTGGAGAAAACACGGAACACATCCTAATTGAATGCAGTAAATTCCACGAGGAGCGCTGTGCAGTTCTTGTGCAAAACGTCGATGAAAATTCCAATTAAGTTGGTTCCAAAAGATGAATGTCCGGCTCGAAAGGGCAGAAAAATGTTGGAAAAGGATCCGGTTCGCGAAACTGAATGATTTAAAAACGCTTACCTGAACCACCGCTGATCGAGCTAGTTGGAGCCCAGGAACTGCAGAATGCTCCTTATGTGGTAAAACCAAAAAACTTCGAATCAATGGAAGCCAGTGCAGCTGAAGACTATAGTGAAGTTTTGTAATAAAACAAAATCGGAAAACAATAAAAATTCACTTGGCATTTCCCGTTTTAATTCATGCACTTGTTATTAACTTTTTTTGCACCACTCACTTTGCACATCACACACACTTAATGTTAATAGAAACAAACTAACTTTTACTTCAGTTCTAACTTTTATTCAATTTCACTTAGGATTAGTTAATGTTACATTAATTTATACTTTACTAGATTATAAATTAGACACACACACACACACACACACACACACACACACACGATAACTCCCCGCCCACTGGTTATATTGCACACAACACAAAATCACATCGCATCCATCTTTTTGTTTCGTAATATTCACTGCTCTCGATATAATTTTACGCGCAACGGACTTCAAAAATCTAGCACCAACCCCACTCGCAGACGACCGTCTCGGTCAGCAATTTAATATCAACTCCTAATGACCGTCTCGGTCAAATGTCAAAATCCAACTCCTTTAACGACGACTTTTTTTCTTCCATCCTGCAGATCGAAGGACATGTCCTTTTTTCTGCTTGGCCCGTTTTGCCAGCCGCTATTTCCTTTCTTTATTTTTCCCGGCTTGAGATCAAAAGAGGAAACACAAAGTAAAAATTAACAGAGGATCGTGCTAATGCACATTTATGATCCTCTATGTTTGTGGGCGCTAAAACGAACGTGCGATTCGTTTTATGGCCCAAGTTATTTGTTTTAGGAGAATGGGTAAAGATATTCCCTGTGGGAAACGGTGAGGAAACACAAAGGAAAAATCAACAGAGGATTGTGCTAATGCACACTGATGAACCTTTATGTTGGTGGACGCTAAAACGAACGTGCGGTTCGTTTTATGGCGCAAGTTATTTGTTCTAGGTGAATGGACAAAGATGTTCCCTGTGGGAAATGGTTTGGGTAAATAAATCAATTGCCGTTGTCACAATTAGCAAGTTTCAAGTCACCAGCATTCGTTGCCGACAATAATTCAAGGTCGATTCTTTTCATTGAGTAAAAGAAACGAATTGCTGCAGTTACGATTTGAAAGAATCATATGCCACCCGCTTGCGAGCTTACTGCTAGCAGGTGATTCAAATTAATTGGGTCAACTCGTGTCATTGTTCTTACACTATGCGCTAAGCTGGTGATAGGAAATAGAATAGCACAATAAGCAAAATTATATTGAGTGAATTATGAATTAAGACTGAAATAGTTTGTTAAGCAAAAATTGTATGAGCGACTTAAGAAATTTGTAAATAATTGAGTGATTGATTGGGAGTATAAACACCCCAGCATTTTTGATAATAAATTAATCAAAAACCTATTGTGAAGTTTGATTCAACACTGCGGCGACTTCGCCATGATCTTTAAGCGGGCTGCGCTTTATACAGCACTAGTAGGGAAGTAAGTTTTAGACAGATTACAGCGTTTGGAATGATAGTGAAGAATGTGTAATTAGTGAAGAACGTGTAATTAGAACTGAGCGCAACCCATCAGGTCACCGCCGTATGTACGAATTTGATTTCTAAACTCAGGTGCATTCGACTGATGTGGATTTTGTTATGTTATCGCTATGGTATACGGCTCTGATGCATTTTCTTATTCGATTTTCGTTCGGTGTTCTTCACTATCTGCTTGTGTATTGTGTGTGTATCTGTTAGAAACACTACACTACTCCCTCCTCAGTAACTTTATTACTATCAGCTTCGTGTGCGTACGACGGAGCGAACGAGAGATCGTCGGAGCAGGCGAGTGTGCCTATGCTCTATGCGGAAGTCGTGATCGTGTCGTGAAGTTGTGTTTACTATGGGAAAATGAGTGCTGTGTGTACAGATCATGTCGGTAGGTCACCAATTATAGCGTTTGGGATGATAGTGAAGAACGTGTGATTCTAACTGACGCTATGACAGTTACAATCACCAAAAATTGAACCAAAGCGCAACCCATCAGGCCACCGCCGTGTGTACGAGTTTGATTTCTAAACTCAAGTACATTCGACTGAGGTGGATTTTGTTATGTTATCGCTATGGTATACGGCTCTGATGCATTTTCTTATTCGATTTTCGTTCAGTGTTCTTCACTATTTGCTTGGGTATTGTGTATCTGTTAGAAACGCTACAAGAGCCTTCCAGCAATCAAATTAGTACATGGCGACTCTGCCAAAATATAACATGGCGATCCTGCCAAAAGAATCGTAACATTGAAGACGTGCCTTTTATGATTCTCAACAACTTTACCAACTTTCAAGTCATCTGGTCCACAGATTTGGATCCAGGGGATTTTGCGTGTTAAACATATGGTTCGTTCTTTCAAATTAAATTCAATATGGGCAAATTGCACGTGTAGTTCAATTTGTTTGATATTGAATTGATTTCGCGATATTTAATGTATGCGCGATTAATGATGGAGCTTAGCTCCAAAAAGGTAGGTATTCAGGGGTGGAGGATTTTGTGCGTATCACACTTGACAATCGAATGAGGCATAGGTATTTCACTCAACCGTGTGTTATTTTTTGTCGGTCTGTGGGGGTAGACGATGTATTGTACCGGACACGGGCACTAAGTTCACTAATCCCCCAACACTTGTCCACCGAAAAAAAGATCACAGGAGGAAGGGAAGAATAATTAACACACAGGGGTTGTTGTGTTGTGTAAATTTTTCTTTTATTTGGTTTTACTTAATATTTTTTTTATAAATTACATTCACTATCATCATCATCATCACCATCATCGCCACTACAACCACGAACACTATCACTGCATAGTTTAACGCATTTTTTTTTCTGTCTTTGACATTAACGACTATAGCATGGGAAATTTAAAATTCACTTATTTGGCATCTATTGAGTTTAAATAGATTTTGTTACTTTGTATACATATATTTGTTTTTGTTGTTCTAGGTTTTCGGCACTTGAATTCGCAACTAAACGCATCACCATCACAACATTATTATTCCTTTTGTTTTCTTTTTAATTCCGGTCAGAGACTCCAAAATACGACTCGACAGACTTGTAATAAAAGTCGATCGCGTGTGCACGCACCCAAGCTCGACAATGGTTGAGATTTGGCTTATTAATCGGCGGTGTGATCAACCGTGATGATGTTTGTGTAACGACTAACTTTAAAAAGTCTCGAAATAAAATTTGACTCCGAGCGGCGGCGTGACCGACGGTAATGATTGAATAGCGACTCGTCGGAATTAGGGCTGAGCGGGTAATTCTGGATTTGCACAGCTATTAGCCAATCATCATCGCACCCTCTCATGAATCTTTTCAGTTGCATGTCTCAGCGAGGTGAATAATACTTGCACATCATCCGACAGTCGCTGGACATGCGAAGGATGAAAAGAACAAAAGAGAGAGCGCAATGACTTCGGGGTTGACTTAGCTTGTGTGCTTGTATCATTGCAGCCTCTGAGGATGACCTACATGGTTTAAATCGCGGCGAAGTGAGGCCCGCAACGCTAGAAGGTCGGATACGGTGACGTACACAGGGCAGCTCTCTGAGGGAGACTAGCCTGCGGTCATGGGTTCGTTGGTGGAAATTGGTTGAACTAAAAGGAGTGGGCCTTCTGAAGGGTGAGGGTGACCTAGTGCGATGACTGTGGTGATCTCAGAATGCATTGAACCTGGGGAAGATAAAAATGTGAAGGAGAGGAAAATGTTTTGTAGCTATTCACCTGCAAGAAGAGATCATTGATCCCCAGCGAATGGAGTGTCTGGGGAAAGTGAATAGGGTGCCGAATTAGCTAGGGAAATCTGATCGTAGGAACTAAATTAAATGCTTTGATAATTTCCCCAGCGATTGCATGATTATGCAACCGCGTCGTTTGATCCGACTACGCCGTTGCTAACCGACATGAAATGAGATTTCCGGTGGAAATCTTATAGGTTAGCGAAATGGTGTTGCCGTATGGCGAAAAGGTAGCTAAACTCAATTATGCATTGTCTGCATAGAATAATGAGTTTAGCTATGTGTCCTTTTGGAAAACATGATTTTCAGGTGAATTAACTGAACGGTGGGATAGGGGTTGATATGACGCGCTGAAAGCGGTCGAAATAAGGCGGAAACAGTTGGTTGGTTCTCCATGTAGTATAGAGAACCCCCACAGTTCTCCTTTCTCAATGATAATTTTGATGTTTGTGAATCCGATTGATTAATGATTTCGTAATATTTGAGTTCCTTACACGCGTATATTTGAATTACGAGATAATGAAATTGCTACTTGTCGAATGTGTCAACTTAAAAAGCGATGATCCCAGTTTTCCTTTGCTCTTGTTCTCTCGGTTTCATTTAGAGATAAGATCAACGGTGGGCTGATTTTCGTTTGCTAACTCTCACTAACCACCAGCTAACGGCTAGCAGGTAGCAAGTCTTAATTGTAGTAGATTTCGGTTTTACACATTTCAGATATATCTATCATTCATCATTCTGACATTTATAGGTATTCCAAAATCCCCTTTTGTGTGCGCTTTAGTGTGACAACATAAATCCTTGGGTGCGCAGTAAAGGAAATTCTGAACTCTATTCGAAATCAAAATCTTTCGGAAAAAGAGTTGAGCGCATGAGAAATAACAGGTACTTCAATAATGCGCCAGAATTAACAGTCTACGAGCAGTATAACAACTCTGATGTGGTGCAGAAATTCCTAGGTATGGATATATAGTTCATGTTGTGGATCCGCCCTAAGCTGCGTGCTCTATGCGATTGTAGCGCCGGACCGGGCGTTACGAGTAAAAGGAAAATGAATTCACGCTTTGATGCGCTCGCTCTACTTCTGACAGTTATACCAGACCGAGCGCGCCTTTTGCTACATGGGTCTCTTCCATATTGCCACATCAGACTAATACATATTTGTTAAAACCAAGTTCACGAGTGCTTCGTTGAATAAATAATATCTTTCGTACGAGGAGTCGCCCGTTCATTACATTTCCTGCTATTACAGGTTATGGGCCCAGGCTTAAACATCGTCTTGATATTCGTAATTGGAAATCGAAAAGACGAGAAGACAACGTGGAAAATACACGCGGAAATATCACCTCACTGCAAACAAAATGGACGGTCAAGGTACGAACATAATGCGCATACAAATGCTAACCAAAGAAAATTATGATACCTGGAGACTAAGAATGTGGGCACTCATGACAAAAAACAAAACGTGGGTTCACACAAGCAGTGAAAAACCGAAACCGGAAGACGGTTGGAAAGACGAGGACGAAAAGGTGAAAGCCGATTTGTATCTCGCTGTTGGCGACGCCGAACTCAGGCAAATTAGATACTGCGAAACAGCCCGAGAAATTCGGTTGAAACTGAAAGCAATTTTCGAATCGAAAGAACCGGCAAAAAAGGTTATTGTGGAAGCGGCTAATGAATCATCGACCCAACGAAGGCGGAGTTGTACAACGACACGTCGACGAATTCTCCGATATGGGCGACAAAATGTCCGGATTATCCGTACAAGTCAGCATTGAATTACAATCGATCATGCTTTTACACAGTCTGCCGGAGAGCTACGAGAATTTTAGATGCGCCATCGAGTCGAGAGACGAGTTACCTTCGCCGGAACATCTGAAAATTAAAATCCTCGACGAAAGCGCGACGAGAAGACAACGCAGCCAAGCCGAAGACCAAGCAATGTTCGCGAGAAAAGGAACGCCGAATTGGAAATGGACTACGAACAAAGCGTCGAACAAGCCCGTCGATAAATCGCCGCCATCGCCGAAGACATTTCCTTCCTAACCTCCCACACAGACGCAGACTCTTGCTTTGCAGGGAACGTTCAGAATAACGATACGTGGTGTCTCGACAGTGGATCCACATCACACCTATGCCACGGATCTACGATCGCAGCAGCAGATCGGAAAGGAGATCTCTATTTTCTCAGCGAATCCGGAAAAGAACCGATCTGCGCCCTGTCGACGGGAACGCGCAAGCCTTCAATAACCATTTGGCGCGAGAGATTCGGCCAACTTAACTGGCGCGATCTCTTGCAGATGGGCAAAAGGAGGATAGTGTCCTGACTTGTCCTAGAAGACGACGGAACCACAAATACGTGCGAGATTTGTTCGGAAGCGACGATTACCGCGCTACTATTGGATATCCATCCATCCCGACGTATGCGGACCGATGAGAGCCGAAACAAGGGGCACAGCTAGGTACTTCCTCACGCTAACCGACGACTACTCTCGTTGGACAGAAGTAAGGTTTTTGCAAAAGAAAGACGACGTCTTGAAGTTTTTCAAGGAATTCAAGGCTCTCGTCGAAAATCATTCAGGACGAAAAATTAAATGTATGCAATCCGACAATGGACGAGAGTTCTGTAACGAAGAATTCGACCGATTCTTAAAGGGAGAGGGAATTGCGCGAAAACTCACGACGCCATACACATGGAGTTAAATGGAGTAGCGGAAAGGAAAAACCGCACGCTCTTGGAAATGGCGCGTTGCATGTTGGCGCAATCGAAGCTCTCAACCTCGTTTTGGGCAGAAGTGATCGCCACGGCAAACTTCGTAAGAAATCGATGCATTACGAAGACGCTAAGAGGAAAAACCCCTTACGAATTATGGCACGGAAAACGCCCGAACGTGAAGAACATGCGAACTTTCGGAGAGACAGCATTATGTTGGATAAAACTCCCGGAAAAGGGAAGCTGGAACCGCGAGGTATGAAATACATTTTCCTCGGATACGACGAATCGACTCAAGGCTATCGAGTATGGGTATCTCGAAGAATTAAATATGACACCGACGAGCGCGGATGCGTGCGTTTATCCCCCCAAACGAGGGGGAGAACCGTTGATAATATTGGTCTACGTTGACGACATTTTGATATTCCCATTTCTCAACCAAATTACGTTCGGGAACTACTCTCTCGATTTCGGATGGAGGACTGTAACACCGTCAGTAGTCCCGTTGAATCGGGTTCGAGGCTCGAAAAGGACGTTGAAGAAGAAGGATCACCAGGAGGAAATCGGCCTTATCGCGAGCTTGTCGGAGATCTGAATTACTTGGCGATTGCCACAAGACTGGACATTTCGCATATTGTCAGTTGTCTCAGTCAATGCAACACTTGTCACGGCGAGGCACAGTGGAAGGCGGCGAAACGCGTGCTGAGATATCTGAAGGGGACCGCCAACTTCGGAATCACGTACACGAAGAGCATGAAAACCTTGGAAGGGTTTGTTGACGCCGATTGGGCTGGGTGCCCGGTAGATCGAAGGTCGTATACCGGATACGTCTTTAACCTGGGCGGTGCCGCCTTCAGCTGGGAGTCGAGGAAACAGCGCACCGTCGCGCTTTCGTTCACTGAGGGGGAGTTCATGGCATCTGAAGCCGCGAGAGAAGCCTTATACATACAGGGATTCTTGTCGGAGCTCAAGCTGTTCGAGTGTGAAAGAGTTCTGGTGATGAACGACGACCGAGGGACACAACCACTGACGCAGAATCACACGTTTCACGCGAGATCGAAACACATCGACATCCGGCATCATTTCGTCAGAGGTGTCTTGCGCGAAGGTCGATAGGATGTTAAGCACCTTCCTTCGGATAAGATGCCCGCGGATTTTCTCACGAAGGGACTGACAAAAGAAAAACATCGGAAGTGTCTGGATTTGATCGGCGTCGGGGGTTCCTCAGAGGATCGACCTAGCACTACAATCGGGGGGGAGTGTTGTAGATCCGCCCTAAGCTGCGTGCTCTATGTAATTGTAGCGCCGGGCCGGGCGTTACGAGTAAAAGGCAAATGAATTCACGCCTTAATGCGCTCGCTCTACTTCTGACAGTTATACCAGACCGAGCGCGCCTTTTGCTACATGCGTCTCTTCCATATTGCTGCGTCAGACTAATATATATTTGTTAAGACCAACTTCACGAGTGCTTCGTTGAATAAATAATATCTTTCGTACGAGGAGTCGCCCGTTCATTTCATATCCTGCTACAACAGTTCATATGAACAAAGAAAAGCCGTGTATGGTAGAATTTATACTGCACTACTGCAAATAAGACCACACTTCCACTAAACATACCCTTTTTTGTCTAACAAGTAAGTTAAAAAACCATAAATACAAAATGTAAAAAATATATATTTAGAAGCATATACAAAGAATTTGAATACTAAATACTATACAATATCAGCGTCATATCAGAAGAACTGGAAGAGGAAAATACCGAACGTACAGTCAAGATTTCAAATAAAAAATGAGACGTTCTATACTACAGTGAGGAGATTTTCAATCCTAAAATTCTAGAAAACGACTTCTTTAATGAGAGATCGATGGAATCTGTTATGCTCTTTACAGCGTGTTCGCAAACTTGTCGAAAAATCAAAACGACTCTGTTATTGTTGAAATAATCGTTTACGCCCTTCTATTCTCCATAATTCGGTCAGGCGAATTTAAAGAGCCGAACGGAGGTCGCAAATCTATTTTACAGTTCTTTCTTTTTAGTTATAACAAATCCTCTCTTTACTTCTTAAGACCACCAATAAGCCGTAAGTAGTCAGGAACAAATTGGAACAAATAAATAATCTCACAGGATAATCTTCGTGTTCAGGAATTTGTAGAGACCCTCACTTACTACAAGGGGATATTCAGCAAACCCATGATATCTCATTCACGCATTCCCATAAATTTTCCGCTTTATGAGGCGTTGGGAAAGACGAAATTACCGACAGATCTATTTTTGCACTGTAGCTTGTAGTAAATAAATTACAAATAAGGACACAAACACGGAATTAGTGCGTGACAATAAGTGGTTTGTCCCTTTTCCCAGTGCAACGTCTTTGTTCGTACTTTCACCTTTCCCCAGGCTGAGCGTAGCCAATTGATGAAATTCGCAACATTTCGACGTGTGTCACGTAAATTATAAAATTTTTGTATTGGAATTTGTATCGCATTTCCAAAAGGTGCGAAACTCGTCACCTAGACGAGAATATAAACTTCTCTTTCAGCCTTTCCCTTTCATTAATCGACATCATTGGATTGGTCAGTCTTTTTTTTTTTCAGAATGTCGGGAAAGTTAGAATGTTAGTTAGGTTTTATTTTATTTCATTACGTTTTATAAAAGTTAATTCTCTTTTAGTTACGCTCGTTAAGATTTATTTGATTTCGTTAAGTTTGTGTGAATTAATTATTTAATTAAGTTTTATTAATTAATTAACCTTACAATTGTTAGAGTTTATTTAATTTCATTAATTTTATTAAAGTTAATTCGCTTTTAAATTAGTTTTATTTAGGTTAAGTTAAGTTTTATTTAGGTTAATTCACTTTTAAGTAAGTTAAGTTTAATTAGATTTCGTGAAGCTTTGTTAAAGTTAATTAACCCTTAATACTTAATAAAGTTTTATTTAGGTTAGTAAGATTATATTTTGAATAAGTTTTTATGAAAATAAAACAAGTTTTTTTTTTTTTTTGTGGGCAAGTTTTCTTAATTTCAGGTGGGCGATGCTTTTCTCTTTGTTTCATTTGCGTTTTTGAGGTTTTTCCATTCTTTACTCCGAGCATTTTGATCACCGCATTGTATAGAAGTATTTACTATCGACTAAAGCATTTTCATGCGCCCTCAAGCATTTTTGGAGTCCCTGGTAATAATATGGGATACATTTCCGACAGCCCTTAGATCTAACCATCCAGGGCTCCTATGTTTACCATGGCTACTTGAGTGTAAATTCAATTTGTCAATAACCGAATTATTTAAAGAGTAAATTGAGTTTAAGGATTAGATTTAGATTAATATAAACATAGCAAACCAGTATACGAAGTTCGTTTTAAACATAGCCAAACGATATACGAGTACAGCACCATCACAAAACTTACCTAATAACCTGGCCAAAATGAAAATGAATGTCATGAATCTACACCCCTTTGGGACGGAAAATAACTTCGTCCACATTTACAGTAGAAATGGCCATCACAATGTGTCAACAAACGAAAATACTGCAAATCCAAAAATAGCCGGTAGGTTGTTTCATTTGAGTGGCACTGCAGTATGTACACGAGGGGAGGTTGTTCATTGAACTACATCCCTTAAATTATACCTATTGTGCCTGTGCGTCCCCTTTAATTACTGTTTTTCTCTGAAATGACATTATTGAATGCATCGCCAGTTGAGTTGAAATTTATGATGGAAGGCAACACCAAGTTAGGGAAGGTTTGTGATACGATTTGGAAGAGGCGGGTATTCGCTTTCATTCTCACCGAAAATGTGGTATTTTCAAGATCAAGAATTCGAAGCCATCCTAGAGGCGAGTAAGAACGTACTCAATAATCCGGAAGTTCAAGGTAAATGAAAATAGTTTCATTTTTATCCTGTGAGATGTCGGGAAAAGAGATAACTTTATCTTGTAGGGTGTTGTATAATATCTCTTCCTTTTACTTCTAAGAAAAAATGTGTACTGTAACAAGTCACACGAGTGAAAGAGTACTTCTTTTTCGCTGCGAGATATACAATGAGCAGTATATCTTCTGATTAGACTGATGTACAACATTTCTTGAATATTACATTGATCGACGACAAAACCTTTCCTAGTTTTTTTTTTCCGAATCTAAATTTTCCGAACTGGTTATACTTTAAAGTTCGACAATGTTTTGTATTTGTTCAACAATTTTTATATATCCAAATAATATAAGAATACACTTTACCGTACTTTTGTGGCTGAGACAGTAAAAAGATCGCGGCATTGAAAGCTATTTCCTTGTTCTCATTTGCCACGAACTTTCCCAAAAACTAGTTTTTATAACTACTCTGCTTAGTAAAGCGTCAGAAAAATTATCTGATCATTAACTTTAGGTTTTTCTTATTTCAAATTACCTTTTCCTAAACTTGTGTACTGACACGTTATTCGGAAGGAATCACCAGGACCATGCTTGCCCACGATCATCAAAAACGGTCAGCATTAAATTTGCAATGTATTCCTCCCAAGTGGTGGCAAGCTACCCAACCTGGAATTTCGGAAAATTTGGATTCTACATTCCAATCACATAGAAATGACTCTCTGTGTTTAGCCGTAAGTCTAAGGTTAATTTTTAAAATGAGTTGATACGCTGATTAATGGATGTCATGAGAAAATATCGGGGGGTTGGGAGCGAACATATAGGGCAAAGTCACTGATTACTCTCAATTCGGTGAAGGCCAGGACGATCCTTGTCCCCGTTCAACCCAAGTTGACATGCAGTTTCCAGATGACACCCCTGGATAGATACTTTGGCACCCGCCAAATAGTTAACCAATGCAAGCAGTGACATCGTGAGAAAGGTTGGCGCAAGGCTAATAACCTTTCCCGAAAAAACAAATTATTATGGACAATCTAGCAAGCCTCGGATATGGACCGGATACACGACGACAA
Organism: Microdon myrmicae; assembly: GCA_963931805.1. Taxonomy (NCBI): domain Eukaryota; kingdom Metazoa; phylum Arthropoda; class Insecta; order Diptera; family Syrphidae; genus Microdon; species Microdon myrmicae. The sequence continues at coordinate 25,956,740 of OZ007496.1, forward strand.
CCACGGAAAGGAAAATGGCTAAACGATTTGAGAATTTTCTCATGGAAAATCCGCTCACTGTGCAGAGATCGAGCTGCACAGCAGCTAGCCGATGCCCTGTCCGAAGATAAGGTTGAGACAACAGCATTACGGGGGGTGGGAGCGAACATATACGACAAAGTCACTGATTACTTTCAACCCGGCGAAAGTCAGGACGATCCTTGTCCCTGTTCACTCCAAGTTGACATGCAGTCTCCACGTGACATCCCTGGATGGCACCCGCCAAGTAGTGAACCAATGCATGCAGAGAAATCCAGAGAAAAGTTGGCGCAAGGCAAATAACTTTGCCCAGAAAAACAAGAAACAAATTATTATGGACAATTTAACTAGTCTCAGATAAAGGCCGGATACCGGTGGAGAGACTTGCCAAAATAGGCCAAGAACGGATCCCGATTGTAGTGTCGATGATGATGATGACAGCATTACAAGAAAATAAGATGGACGAAGAGCGGTGTTTTTCTAAAAAACGAGTATGACATTTATTATAGCTGTCATGCAAAACACCATGTGCTCGGGGTAGGCTTTTTAGTCTGCCAAAAACTGAAGCCTGCCTTTATCGGCTTTAATGCAATAGACGAAAGGGTTGCACTCTTGGCGTGCGAAGCAAATTTAACAACAGAAGCCTCATAAACGTTCACGGACCTAGAGAGGAGTCCCCTGGCGATGAAAAAGAAGAATTCTAGGAGAACGTCGAACGGGCCCTCAATGCCTGCCCAAGATACGATGTAAAAATGGTTCTTGGTAATTTGAATGCGAAAATACGTCGGGAGCCGGTTTTCAGGCACTACGCAGGTTCCCATAGTTTGCATGAGAACACTAATGACAATGGACTACGAGTCATCGCACTGGCAGTATCAAAAAACTTGGTCATTGCAAGTACCGGGTTTCCGCGTAAACATATCCACAAAGCCACCTGGGCATCACCTGATGGAGCCACTCGCAACCAAATTGGCGACGTGTTGACAGATCGACGCCACTCCTCGTCTGATGACGGTACGAACGTACCGAGGTGCCAACGTCGACTCGGATCACTATCTTGTTGGATAGTTTTCCGAGCGCGGATTGCCTTACGGAGACGTATTGCATCCGCAGATCAGGTTCGGATCAACACGGCCACCTTACACAATGAGAACACCAGCAACACCTTTGGTCATGCGCTAAGACTCGCCCTCGAAGAGCTCGACGGAGGTAGAGTAAGTCCTGGGGCTAGAATGCCGGGCGTAGAAGAGAAATGGACACGCCTTAAGAATACTGTCATTAGTACTGTCAACTCCATCTTAGGCAGTAGTCGTAGAGATCGGAGCGACTGGTTTGATGATGAGTGCAAACTAGCGACTGAACGTATGAATGCTGCATACCGAGCATAATCCGCAGTATAACGCGGTACACACCATGCTGCATTTACTGCAAGGATAAAGGGGGTGATCACCGATCCAGATGGCATCCTAGAGCGATGGGAAGTGCACTTTAATGAATTTCTAAATGGTCAGCTCACAGAAGAATTGGAAGCTCCACCAATGCCAAATCAATACCAAATGCTGCCGTCACCAAGCATGGAGGAAACAGTAAAAGCCATAAGACAGCTAAAATCAAATAAAACCACCGGAGCTGATGGCATACCAGCTGAACTGATCAAACATGGAGGGACAGCGTTACATCACGCAATTCATGGACATCGAAAACAATTTGGTGGACATCGAAAGAACCAATTAACTTTTAATTTCTTCAACCAGGAGCATTTCCAGGCAAATCCAAGAAAACCGGAATCAGTATTTTTTTTTCACTATATCTTATTATATTATTATTATTTATTGGCCTGTAAGAACCTGGAAGTTCATGACCTCACCGACTCGGCTTCGCCATCGTTCCCCGTCCTGGGCACTCTCCGTCCACGCTTGACCATTCGATCCGTTCTCCTCAAGGTCAAACCTAACATTGTCCTCCCATCTCCATGGCGGCCGTCCTACCGGTCTCTTTCCCGTTGGTCTACCGTCAAGAATTCTATGGACGGTCCTATCGTTCCCCATTCGCGCCACGTGTCTGACCCATCTTAATCTTCGCGACTTGATTACTCTCACTATTGTAGGTTTGCGATATAGCTCTTCCAATTCGTGGTTATGGAGTCTCCTCCATTGTCCTGCCTCCTCGTCATATTTACCTCCAAAGATGCCCCTCAAAACTTTATTCTCGAATACGCGGAATTTGTTTTCTTCCCGTTTTGTGAGAGCCCATGTTTCGCATCCATATAGAACAATCGGCATGATTATGGTTCTATAGACACGGAGCTTTATGTTACGTGATAGCAGTCTGGATTTCAGCAGTTTACTTACTGCGTGCCAACTCGCGTTGCCGGAATGCAGTCTCCTGTTAATTTCCTTCGACATTTCGTTACTGGCCGTCAGTATCGTTCCCAGATATTTAAATTCTTCAACTTTTTCAAATATCTTACCTCTGACGTTTATATGTGTTATCTGAGGTCCACCTGATCTCGCTGTAATCATGTATTTTGTTTTGTCTTCATTTATTTCTAGGCCCACCTCTTCTGCCGCTTACATGATGATTTCACAGTTTTTTACTAACCGTTTTTTCACTATATCTCGCTTTTTTTAATTCAAAATTTAGTATTTCTTTAGTATTAGTATAATTTTAATTCTTATTTTCCCCCAAATACATTTTTGCTTAACGATTAATGTCGAAGAACAAGCTTGTTTCTATTATTTTTTTCACCACTGTATATCGTGGTGGACATGTGGAAGTACGAGAAGATGGCGGAAGATTGGCGTCGTAGAATAATTTGCCCCATACATAAGAAGGGAGTTATCACAGTGTGCAGCAATTATAAGGGTATAATATTGCTCAGTACCGCCTATAAGATACTCTCCTCTATCCTACAAGATCGGAAAGCCCCATACGCTAATGTCATCATTGGTCAATATCAGTGTGGCCTCATCCCAGGCAAATCAGCAAATCAGCGATTGTTCTGGATAAATTCGGGATTCAAAGAGCCTCGATAGACCATAGTAGCCTTTGTTGGATTTCATCAGACGTCCGCGTATTTCTTCTTCCATATTGTTATCGGCAGTTACTATTGACCCAAGGTAGTTTGCACTACTTGCTCCGCTACCCTGAGAGTTTGACCAACGTTGGGTCTTTTCTTGGTAGAAGTTGCCACCATGTACTTAGTTTTTCCCTCATTAATGTGTAGTCCCAGTTTTTGTGCCGCCCGCCCAATCTGGGTGAAGGATTCCTATACAGCCCAATCGGATCTACCGATGATGTCGATGTCATCTGCGTAGGCAAGTATCTGGTAGGATTTGGTCATAATAGTCTCTCTAGTTATAAGGCCAGGGTCACGGATCCAACGCCAGGTTGAAGAGAAGGCAGGCCAGACCGTCGCCTGGGGCAGGCGATGGAAAAATGTCTGGAATTGAAGATTCCATTATATTATCTATTGATAGATTTTAAGGCCGCCTACGACAGCATAGCCAGGGTAGAACTATATAATGCCATGAGAGAGTTTGGCATTCCAAACAAATTGATACGACTTTCTAGGTTGACCATGACCAACGTAACTAAACTGTACTATACCACTATATATTGGCCAGTAGGAACCCGGAAGTTCATGACCTCATCGACTCGACTCCGCCATCGTTCGCTGTTCTGTGCGCTTTCTTTCCACGTTTGACCAGCCGATCCGATCTCCTCAAGGTCAGACCTAACATTGTTCTCCCATCTCCGTCGCGGCCGTTTCCCGTTGGTTTACCGTCAAGAATTCTATGCACGGTCCTATCGTTGCCCATCGCGCCTCATGTCCGGCCCATCTTAATCTTCGCGACTTGATTACTCTCACTATTGTAGGTTTGCGGTATCATCATCATCATCATCGTCATCATCGGCACTACAACCGGGATCCGGTCTTGGCCTTATTTAGCAAGTCCCGAGGCTTGCTCAATTTTCGATAATAATTTATTTTTCCGGGCAAGGTTATTAGCCTTACGAGGTTTGCGGTATAACTCTTCCAATTCGTGGTTGTGAAGTTTCCTCCATTGTCCTGCCTCCTCGTCATATTTACCACCAAAGATACTCCTCAAAACTTTATTCTCGAATACGCGGAATTTGTTTTCTTCCCGTTTTGTGAGAGACCATATTTCGCATCCATATAGAACAATCTGCATGACTATGGTTCTATAAATGCGGAGCTTTATATTACGTGATAGCAGTTTGGATTTCAGCAATTTACTGACTGCATGCTAACTAGCGTTGCCGGACATTCTTTCGACATTTCGTTACTGGCCGTCAGCACTGTTCCCAGATGTTGAAATTCTTTAACTTCTTCAAATATCTTGCCCCTGACGTTTATATGTGTTCCTTGAGGACCACCTGCTCTCGCCGTAATCATGTATTATGTTTTGTCTTCATTTATTTCTAGGCCCACCTCTTCTGCTGCTTGCATGATGATTTCGCAGTTTTTATTTACAGTTTCGAGATTATCGCCCAAAACGGCGATGTCATCCGCATATGCGAGCACTTGTGTGACCCCGTTCAGGGATGATCCGGCCATGTTGTCGTTTTGTACCTTTCTGATGACATACTCGAGCACAAGGTTAAAGAGACATGGTGATAGGCCATCACCCAGTTTTACTCCGTCCCGGATTTCAAATGGTTCTGAGAGGTGGTTTGCTATTCTAACTCGCCCTTTATTTTCGTTCATGCAGATTTGAATCAAGGCGGCATATTTTTTCGGCATACCCAGCTCAACTACAATCTGGTAGACTCCTTGGGACTGAGTCGTAGGCTTTTTTGAAGTTAGTCTCGGATTTGTGTCTCGGATTATTTTGGTTCTCCCTCGGTAGGGTAACCATTTCTAATGGAGTTTATGCCGGAATAATACCGCCAATATTCTTTGCTCTGGCATTTTCTAGGATTTTTTCGATCCGTGCGTTTGAAAAGTTTCATTGTCTCTTTCCGAATTGTCGCCTATCTTTCCGCGTTGGGTTCATCGTATGTTTCTAAATGAATCACTCTGAGGCGTTTACGTTCTTCGATCTTCTCCCTGCACTTATCGTCAAATGAAGGTTTGGACTTAATTGCTTTCTTAAATCCTTATAACTTTGGGGCTGTTTGTTTGTTTGTGTCTCTGACCGATGTCCATTTAGTGAGCACGCTATTGGCTTCCCCTTCCTCACTATTCCCATTCTCTAGGATGCTAAATAAATTCTTGATATTCCGCCCTTTTGCGCAGGTCTCTTAGTTTATCAATGTCGAACTTTTTGCTCGTCTCTCATGGGCAGTCACATGTGGGTTTGCTGCGAGCCGACTCCTAATTTTGCCCATCACTAGAAGACGATCAGAGTCGCAATCTGCTGCTCCATATGATCTTACGTTAAGGATATTCGATTGGTGTCTTTTGTCTATGAGGAAGTGGTCTATTTGGTTACGCGTTCCGCCGTCGGGGGATATCCATGTGGCTTTATGGATTTGCTTGTGCTTGAACATCGTGCTTTTCACTACCAGATCTTTTAACGCTGCGAACGTGATAATTCGAATTCCATTATCATTTGAAACGTCGTGTAGGCTTTCTTTACCTATAGGTGCTTTGAAGATATTTTCCGTTCCAATTTTGGCGTTGAGGTCACCGAGGAGGATTTTAACATCGAATGATGAAATCCCATCAAATACTTCTTCGAGTGTGTCGTAGAACGTGTCCTTCGTTTCTTCGTCGGTAGATTTTGTTGGGGCGTGTACGTTTATAAATATTAATTGTACCATGGTCCCTGTATTTTTAGCACCGACATTCGGTCATTAATAAATTGCACATCTTTCACATGGGGCGTAATCTTCTTGCTTATGATGAAGCCAGTCCCGAGATTATGTGTATCGGTACCTCCACACGCCAGTGTGAACCCGTTGGCTTCGATTATTTGATGTGGGAGTCGGACTTCCTGAAGCGCGACGATATCCATTTTATATTGTTTCGCGTTTTCTACGACCGTCTGTATCGCGTCTGGTTTATATAACATTCGAACATTCCACATGCCGACGCGTATATTCTGCTTTTTTCGTTTTTCCCTACGTCTTCTTTTTGCCGAATCGGTGTTTTTTTGATGATTTGTTCCGTTATGGTAGTGTCGGCTCATCACACCTACGCCTACCGGGTATTTCGTGGGATTGTTTTTTGTGTGTTGATTATTAATTGTTGTTCCCACGAGTCTTGGGGTTTCAAATAGTCCGCCACATCAGAGCCCCGTTTTGATGTGGTAAGGTCTGTTTACTGCTCTGATTTGACCCGGTATCAGAGAGGTGCCGTTATAATACAGCCGGTATACCCCTGGCTGCAAACTACCCAATGGGCACGGTGACGCGTAACACCCTGGATTAGGGGTGGTAGATCTTTGTGTGTTACTCCTTGCTAGCCTGTTTGACATGTGTGGCCCTACTGGAAGCGTACGCTTCCGTCAGCATAGCCTGAGTGATTCATTGTAGTTTAAGCCCCCGCATCACGTTAAGGTTTCTACCAAGCGGGGGACCAAAGAGTTTGATAGTCCTCAATATATATCCTTATAAAGATAACTCGACAGACGTGGTTGTTATAACCGAAACTAAGTTGCATTATTGTCAACGTCCCATATTCCCAAACTTGTCCATAATTCAAGGAATTCGAACCCTTACAGGCGGTCCCATCATCAATGGAGGTGGCACATATATACTAATTAATAGCGCGCTCGCCGCGAAGCTACTGATCTCCGACATTTCGAGTTCAGAGAGGTCTCCGGAGTTGAACTGCATCAGGTTAATAATGGAATATCGCTCGCATAAATCTGGATATTGATTTTATGCCACTCGCATAAAACCAATAATTAAACCCGAAGATAATAAGGCTGTGGGGTTTGTAACAGAAACACACAAAATATACAAACAAATAGTAAAGAACACCGAAAGAAATTCGAATAAGCAATGTTACGGGCCTACCTCGCGTCCAGGTCCTCCCCTAACACCCACGGGTCCCCTTTCGCAAATTTCCCCTCTCTACCTGTAAAAGGAAAACAAATCGCCAAGAAGCTAATTTGCATAAACTACTTTGTGCAAATTCTACTTGGTAGAAAAATAATAAAAAACGGCGTTGGCGCCAGATAATAAAATAAAACGTCAACGGCGAAAAAAAAATTCGACGACATTCGACGTAAAACTTCGAATGAGGAAAGTCAAAAACCAAATATCTACGAGTCGAATTTTACGCTTACAATTAGTTGACTCAATATATAGAAGCAGAGATAACGGGAACAAGACGACGACGAGCTCGAAACCAATCTCTCAGATACGTGATAGAATCGAAGAACCTAAAAGTACAACTGTGACAAATAATTTCAATTAGTGGACTCAATATATCGAAGTTGAGATAACATAGAATCGAAGAATCAAAAAGGACAACAGGAAGCTGAACAGGGGAGCAAAAGCTCAACGCCCCCTGCTACCTGACACCAAACAGCAGCTGCAGCGACCGCTCAACGGTCTATCAATGAAATATATTCACTATATTATATAATATCTAATTATGTATAACATCTACAACAGCAAATCATCAGGACAGTATACCATAGCGATAACATAGCATGTGGATATCAGTTGAGTGTAGTTGAGAATAACAATCGAATTCGTACACGCGACAGTGGACTGATGTGCTGAGACTTTGGATCTATCTTTTAGGGATTCGAACCGTCTACACTATCGCCGCAAACGCTATAAGGTTATCAGGGAAAATTGTTCTATATTATAGGTGGCGACTTTTACTCCAGACATACCCACTCCAAAAGCTCTGCCGTATACCGAATATTCTCATATCCTGAACTTTAAGATAGTCGCACCTACGATTGGCACGCGCGATGACTAAATGTTTGATATCTTCCTCAAATCACTCCTCCCCAAGTATCCACGGGTTTTTCTGACAACAACGCTGTGAAAAGGTTTATCGCAGCTATCGAGCATTCCGGGCTTATATCAGATATATACCCGATTATGGATGCACAAATGGGGACAACTTCAATATCACATTAAACGAGAAACTCCACCAATTCCCTCTTCCTACTGACAGGAACATAGGGTAATTCTCCATACTTGGAAGCATACTATTGTTTGCTCAATAGATAAAGTTACCAAACCAACATATCACCCCTCAAGCTTCCGTCCCATTTCGCTGCTTACTTGAATCAGCACAATATATAAAAACTTCATATATGAGAAGCCGAACACTTTTATCAGTCCAGGAACTTAATACCCGATTTCCAATTTCTCCTTCACTATGGCTCTTAAGATATTCCTGCGTCTCTTCCGTAAAGAACTTGTGGGGGGGGGGGGGGGGGGGGGATGTCGTGACACCGGCATGAGCGCAGGGTTCTACTTCGCCCTCATCATCATCATCGGCACTACAACCGGGAACCGGTCTTGGCCTTTCAAGTCCTGAGGCTTGTTAAATTTTCCATAATGATTTGTTTTTTCCGGGCAAGGTCATTAGTCTTGCGCCAGAGGCTCCCCGACGGGGAATCGAACCCCGGTCTCCTGCGTGACAGGCGGGTGTACTCACTACTATACTATCGAGGAGCCCCGTACCGTCTGGGAGGCGTACATCCCCGGAGTCGCGGATTTTCAACCCCCGAGTCGTGTGAGTCAATCGCGCAAATGTTAGTAATGTAATTTATAGTCAACAACCCCAAGCTTTGGAACCGCGAGTGAAATATCCTTGAGCGAAAATAAATGAAGCTCTACTGGACATTAAAAAGTATATTCAGTTAAAGTTGTGCTGAGAGTTCTAAAGTGCCTTTAAACCATTTTAAATAAATCAAAAACAGTAAGTAAATAAATTTAAATAAAAACCAATGTTAATAAAACAATAGCCGTGGGTTTTACTTCTTGTGTCGGTGTTTCCTTTGCTTTGCGTAATCGGTTTGTGACGGAGTTTTGCTGTTTCTGTTGAGAACTATGCATCTTAGTGTTCGGTGGAAGTTACGGAATTTCTTGTTTGTGAGGGCGAAGTAGGGTGATGAGAAACGGATCCAGAAATATTGGGAGACAAAGAGATCGTGTAGATCATTGTCTATGATGTGCACTGCAGCTGTATTGATAGACCGCCATGCATCGTCGACATGGTGGTAATTGGTTTTAGCATATTTGGTGAGAATTGGTGTTTATGGCATCGCTGCCATAAGTAAGTACACAATTCCTATTTGCATTTGTTTATGCTATCATCATCATCAGCGGCACTACAACCCGAAACCGGTCTGGGCCTTATTTAGCAAGTCCTGAGGCTTGTTAAATTTTCCATAATGATTTGTTTTTTTCCGGGCAAGCTTATGCTATAGGGTTTGGTTTATGCCTTTAGACGCAAGATGCGTGTATTTGCTTTTGTCCCTTGAACAAAGGTCCCAGCTAATGTGTATATAAAGGAATTTATTGTACACATGGTGAGGCTAGGAATAGGCGACGCAATGTTTATTATCCATGGTTATGATGGTTACATTATGTGTGAACCAAATTGTTTCTTTTTCAGGAATTCGTCTAGGGAAAATGCATATGATAAGATTGGGATTTGCCTGGCAACCGAAGGTGCCGAATTGGGCTTTGGATTTATGATCCGACAAGTTTGGACAAAATTCTTGTAGGGAATTTTGGATGCGAATTAATGCATGAAGGTAAGAATCCTTTTCTAGGAGCTTTTAGATAAATACATTAGATACTTGATGCGTGAAGCATTTACAGGTGCTAATGCGATTCCATTAGCGGAAAACTATGAAAGTTGGGTTGTAGTTATGGGGGTTCTTCGGGTAAGTAGTCAGTGGGGTTTGGCGGAACCGCCACAAATTCCTATCGCAGTGAGTTTTGACACTGAAAAGGTCTTTGACACGTTGTGATTCAAAGGTCTCGTTTTGAATTGTTGACCACTGGTCTCAGTAGAACGCTGTATATTATCATCTGCCAGTTAGTTCGTGGCCGAATTTTTCAAGCCCGGATGAATGGAAAGTTATCCCGAATTATCCACACCACCATAGGCATACCACAGGGCTCAATTTTAGGCCCCACCTTCTTCAACATCTACACCTGCGATATTCCTCGCAATATGGATGGGAGAGTAAAGCAATGTGGACAACGTCCTTGTGATCACATCATCGATAAACCCTAAACTCGTAACAAATCGTTTCAGCTGTCACATTAACGTACTCTATCTGTATTCCAGTCGAATGGAAAATTCGATTCAATCCAGCTAAATCAGACGCCTTGTTTCTAAGAAGTAAATCTAAGTCCATCTTCTCGTTATTCATAGAATGTCCGAATACAGATAGGAGGTACTATGATTAGATCGCAGTACAGGATGGATAAATTGGGGTCATTTATATCCCAAAATTGAATTTCATCGAATATGTGACCCACGTCGTTCAAAGGGACCTCGGTCGCTCTAAGCAACTACACAGCATCCTGAGGTGAAATAATAAGGTTGACACCAAAGGAAAGCTTCTCTGCCATAAGTCTTCAAATATTCGAAAGACAACTCCTCAAAAGATGCGTCAACTCCTCCAGGCCTCCTCTACTCTTACTCTCAACTATATGAAGGTACTTCCAAGACATCTATCGACGAGAACTTGTTACAGTTAAAATACTAGTACTTGGAAAGCATTCAGAACAGCCTACCTGTACGGGAGTCTCGCGTTTTCGTCCGGTCTCTTCTTCGATTTTGACCACCACAATATTATTTTCAGTACAAAACTGAAGAAAGCATCCTTCCCAACAACATTTCCTTCTATAAAAGAGAATTCTTGAACTCATTCCACGGTGTCTACTGTGGTACGTATTTTACATATAACTGTGACTGTGTAAGACAGCAGAAATAGACAGCCATTCACCAAACCAACCAAAGCGCAGATTGTAACACGGCGAAGGAATAACCTGCGTTTACTATCACATTCCAGACCGACGGGTCATGTATGATTTCATTCCTACCATCCCTCCATCGTAGTAATTAGAGAACGTACGTACCAGCCCAGAAGAGTCCACCCGTAGAACCCACACCGCCCTTATTTTTTTTTCTTATCCGGAAACCCAGCCTCACATTCACCCGCTCGCACTTTACTCTGAGATTTAAGGGTATGTTCTCCAAAATCTCCTTGTGTGCGCACGTTAGTGTAAAAAAACCAATGTGGAGAATTCTTGTAGTCGCAAGACGTTCAAAAGCCAGGGACACGATGAAAGACATACTTGTCTCTATCTCATTTAACCATCATGAACCATCATGAAAAGCTCTTTTTTGAGACTGTTTTATAATGTATAATATAAATAAAGGTATTTTTAAATATATTTAAATTTTCATGAGGAAAATCGTTTGACGAGCTAGAGCTGGAACACCACCACATAGAAAAGAAACCGGACGTCGGATTTATACGGCAACATCTGTCCAGTCAAAAAGATGTATGCATCGCAGTAGGACTAATGTTTAGATTGCAATTCCTGATTGATCTTCGGCAATTGTTTATTACTTGAAGCATGTACATCACGTTCCTAAACAACTTGTGTGTGTCCATGCGTGATCAACCGTACCGAAGGATAATTTTCTATATCTTTTTGGTATCATTTCTACGTAATCGCTTATTTTATGAGTATCACCATTTGTCCTGAAAAAAGGTAATTACTCTTTTGTGCCATCATAGATATTTTCCAAATGTAGAAATAATTTCCATTTGCATTTTATGCATCCATAAATAATTTGGGGTGTTTATTAGGAATAAATTAAACGATAAGTGAAAATTCACATTAAGTGCATTTGATTAATGTTGGGGGCGGCCCCAATGGGTGAGTTAGCATGAATTGAGTTACACAAGAATAATATATGCAGATCCCTCTTAAGGAGCACAATTAATGAAACACCTTTGAAAAGCTTAATTCTTTGGTACCGTATACCCGTGGGAATAACAAAAATGTTAAAGGTGAATCCCGAATAGTTTTTTAACGGAAGTCTTCTAAACAATAGCGGATCGACGACGGAGTGAAGCAGAAGGACGTGAAAATCACCAAAAATTCATTATTTGCTTACAAAAAGATTGATAGATAAAGAGATACATCAACTATAAACAAATATACATTTTTATAAATAAAGCATTCAATAGAAGAGTTCTCTTTTAAGAAATCCCCGAAAAATCATTTTCTGTTTTGTTGGACAGTTACATTAAATGTTTTTAAGGAAAGGTTATAACAAAAAACCAGAACAAACTGACGATTCCCAATAAATAGACTCCTTCCTGATTTGAATAACGAATGTACTCTACTCTTAAGTTAATGTACCGCGGATGATACTGACCAATTACATTAAAAAGAAAGTTAAATAATTTTTTGCTGCAATGAAGGACAAAATACCGAAGTATTAGTGGAAAATGCAACTTCTGAATTTTGAGGTCCATTTTGCGTCCAATGCTGGGTAAACATAAGTTTTATAAATGGCAATAGATATTTGGGAATTATATTTGTGAAGCCGACTTCTTCGCAGCCACGTCCTCAACCCCTCTCACAGTTCTGAAGGTCCTTTGTTGCGTATGTCCAGACGAATCTATGCAAATACCAAAATTCCTTGCGAACAAAACTTAAAAAGAAAAAAATCGCTCGACTGCACACTGACAGGAAATGAATTTCTTAACCAGTATCAATATACAAACAATATGTATCCCTAAATTTTGCAAATATTTCCCAGGTTACACCTCATCCTTACTTTCGGGATGACTACGTCCATTCCTTTGAAATTTGCTATTTAAACAAATTGTTATTCTTCCGTTAAAAAGATGTTAGAAAAAAAAATCAAATTCCGGATTATATCGCTTCAGTTGTTACCCAATCAAAAGGACGATACGAGTAGATGACGTGACGTCAGCAGAAATATGTCTTTCATCTTAATTCAACCGCAGATGTTCCCAAATTGACACGATATCGAATCAGCGTGGCAAGGATTTTAGGATTTTCAAATGGTGTACTCAAAATATGGATTATCCTTGTAGCGTTATGAAAATAACATTTTTGAATAATTATTAATGAGATATGTGTTTACTATAAATCATTAATCATAATGATTGGCATACGTTCACATTATGATGGATAAAGACAAAACGAACTAGGAGACAGGAAGGGGTGCAGGAATACCTAATGTTAAAATTCTGATACAAGACGACACTGTTTCATGGCTGATGTTAGTGAAAATTCAATCCTTTCTCTACCACCAAACTTGTGGTTAAGGATGAACGAAGAACTAAGATCGGAGAAGGTATCCTGTAGAGGATGGCAAAGAGTTTTTTTAATAATCTGTAGAGACACATGACATTTTACTTCAATTCTCTAGCTTAAACTTTGTAATATCATTGATAATAACACTCACCTAAATGGTAGATAACCGAGTCTTTGGGAATTACAAAGTGTCACAACAAGTTCAACGTTGGTACTATTCAGCGAGCAGATCGAATTCTGTGGTTACGCGTTGTCTAATGTCGAGTTACGAATCAAAATATTTACATGACGCAGTTCTGTGACGACCTTACGGTCTCCAAAAAAAGTTGACAGGAAAGATAACGAGTACGGTGGGGATACATTGTAACATTGCGAATCTCTCTGCGCCTAAACGGTGTGAATGTTACCCTTTTAAGTAATCAACAATTTTTCAATTCCAAACAAATACTTCTTTTTCATTCAAATTTATGTTTTTTAATTAATGAAGTTCTATGGGGATGAGGCAAATAATAATCTAACGATTTTTTTTACCCAAACGAACGCAAAAGGAGGGATTTCGAGGTATCCTCAAATGCGAGTGGAAGTTAAAGCACAGTGCGAGTGGAATGCAATGTTTAGAGCATGTATCGTGATTATCTATACCACTAAGTTTTTTGCACAGGATTCTTAACATTTTGCATGCCAAACAAGTGTGAACTCAAGCCTCAGTGTTTTCAAAACTCTACCCTTGCCCAAATCACAGCAATCCCCACATTTTGTGTTTTCAAAATAATATTCTTCCCCACTCTATAGCACATCCTACATGCAATATTCAATAAATAATTTATGCTGAGTTCCATATTAATAAGGGCTCTAGAAAAAAAAAAAAAAAAACTCAAAAAAAAGTCGCTCACCACCTACAGAATTGTGGTTTTACCACCCTTTATTTAGTTGTACGATCATCTTTTTTAATGATTCATATGATATCATCTTTTTTAATGATTCATATGATCGCTTTTTCATGAATTGTAAAAATCCTTCTCGCCTGTTAAATTTCGTAACCGGATAGGATAAAAAACGGGCCGCGTTCAATTTTGAAAGCGTCAACCAGGAGTCGGCAACCTTTTCTGGCTGCGGGTCAAAATTAACCACAATATGAATATTAAAGGGACGTTTGGGTCAGTGATAATTTCATTTTAAGACAGTCTTTTAGTGAATAATAAGATACATTTTATTAAGAATATAATTACAATACGCTTCTAAACTTTAATGAAGTTGAATGAACTTTATTTATAAACGTTCTTTTCGATATTAACAGCTTTTTTTGTTTTTTTATTAGACTTCTCTCGGAAGAGGCGAACCTATAGTGCCGAGTGGGAGCCCCGAGATGCCATCAAATAACTGTTGCAGAAGTTCCATAGCTTTCCCGCTCTGAAACGGAACTTGTGACGTCAATTTAGTCAAATCTGATGTATAGTCAGTCGTTTTAAGACGAATGCAAGCAATTGCATTTTCGGTAGTTAACCTGCTCCTGTTCTTGCTTAAAATAAATTTTATTTGTGAAAATATTTTCTCACATTTATAAGTTGCATCGAATGTGGACAAAATGGCAAAGCCAACTTTTTTCAAAGCAAACCGTTCTGGAAAATATGAAAAATTATGAAAAAGAGAGGGTCAAGTATTCCTCCGTTTAAAGTTCACGACAAGTTGTTTATTTCTTCAGTGGAGAAATCGAACCTATTTGCTAACACGTTTAGTAAGAACCACTCCATATCTATGCATCTAAGCGACGCGTATACTGAAGCTGAAGTTGCTAACACTATCCATGTACTTTCCCAAACACCAGGTGAAAGTACTTGATAATATCAACAACAAATTAATTAAAGCACTTCCACCTGCTGCAAGTAACTATTTAACGTTCATTTTCAACGCTTGTCTTAAGAATTGTTATTTTCCGGACTGTTGGAAAACAGCTAAAGTAATACCTATCGCGAAACCCGGCACACCGAAGAACAGCCCCGAAAGCTACAGACCTATTAGGCTTCTTAGCTGTCTGAATAAGCTCCTAGAAAAAATCATTAAGGAAAAGATTGATCGTTTCGTGGAAGCAAATAACATCTTACCAAACTTTCAGTTCGGTTTCCGTAGTGGTCACAGCACAATCCACCAAGTCTTGCGCATTAAAAACCACATAGCTGGTAAATTCATCGACAAGGAGTCAACGGGATTGGTTCTTCTAGACATCGAAAAAGCCTTTGATACGGTATGGCAAGATGCCTTGATTTATAAGCTACTAAAACTTAAGCTGCCAATACCGCTTATCAAAATTATCCAGAGCTTTCTTCGTTCGAGAAAATATGTTGTGAGTATAGGAACCGACATATCCTCTACTCACCAAATCCACCATGGTGTACCCCAAAGCTCGGTCCTTGGTCCCATATTATTCACATTGTTTGTCACGGATTTACCATGTCTAGGTGAAAACATTCAGGAGCTATGTTTGCCGATGATACGGCCATTTTCTCTTCGGGTGCCTTATTCACTAATCTCTACAGCTCTTTGCAAGCAGCTCTTGACAAACTAGCAGTATATTACAGGAAATGGAAAATAAAAATAAATGGTAATAAAACACAAGCTGTCTGGTTTTCGAGATGTAGGAAACTCTGCTACCTACAAAATGGCACTAAACTCAGTATGTGTGCAGTTGATATTGATTGGTCCGATGACTGTAGATATCTAGGTATTATTCTAGATAAAAAACGTATCTTTCAAAAACACGTCACTACCACAATTGACAAAATAAACAAAGTCGTAAGAGTTATGTATCCATTGTTGTGTAGAAAGTCTAAGCTTAGCATCGAAAATAAAATTATAATATTTAAAACCATTTTTCAAGCTATACTCCTGTACGGGGCCCCTGTATGGTGTAATTGTGCTCGCACACACATAATAAAATTGCAAAGGCGTCAAAATAAAATATTGAAAATGTTGCTGAATTTTCCATAGCATTATTCGATACATGAACTACATGAAAACGCTAACGTTAAACCGGTGAAGTTCCTTATTGACAAAATCAATCGAAACTTCTTCGTCAATTGTTCTTTTTCTGACAATGTTCTCGTCTTGCGTTATCCTAAATCACTACATATGTACTCTGTCTATGAAAATTATATCGAGGTCATTATTATATAAAATAACCGGAAACCCGTGCAATATTAGTCTTAAGATTCAAATAAGGTTTTTTTATTGTAGTTTTCCCTTAATTTAATATTTGTTATTCATTAAAATTGTGCTATTGTCATTATATAGATTTAAGATTATAGTTGTAAAGCAATTGCTGTCCTAAATCTCTTAATTACTAGTTGTAAAATATAAATGTACTATATTATCTACCAAATAAAAATTGAATTGAATTGAAAGTCTTAAAAGCCATTGTTTATCATTGAGTTCGAGATCATTTTCACCGATTTCGTGAAGAAATATTTGTATATCATCAAGACACTCTACAAATCTATTAAGAACGTTGCCTGGACTTAACCATCGTATTTCAGAATGTAACAGCAAATGTCCATATTTCGATTCAATTTCTTCCAAAAAAGCTTTGAATCGCCTGTGTAGCAGATCGTGCTATTATCTTGTTTACGATCTTAACAACCTTTTCCATTACATCCTTAATTTGTTGCGTAGATGCCTTTGCAAGTAAATTTTCTTCATGTATGATACAATGAAACGATAAAAGTGAGCGGCCAAGTTAATTTTCCATTAGTTTTACAAATCCAACATTTTTTCCTCTCATAGTTGGAGCACCATCAGTTGTTATTGAAAACAATTTACTTTTTAAATCCAATATTTACCCATTTTCGAAATTTGTAAACTCTTGTACTTAATGAAAAATATCAGTGCCTTTTGTCGTGTCATTCATTGAAGCAAGAACGCAAAGTTCTTCATTGACTTTCGAATTATTTATTGATGCAAATCTAATAATAATTGCCCGATCTTCACTAGTGGAGAGATTCTCGATTGAGAGAAAGTCACCACCAGGGAAAGAGAAACGAGAAAAAGACAACTATGGGCTGAATATGATCATCTCCAGAGAAAGTGACTAGAGTCGACATTGACAGTCTAGTTAGAGAACCCCGACGAGGAGGTCATCCGAGTAGCGCAGTAAATCGAGTAAGAAACCGATCGACCCGAAATCCCGTAAATTTTCCGAATACGCGAGTTAACTTGAATACCTATGTGCAATTGAATATTGTCAATTATCGCGCTGCAAACATTAAGTAAAAGGCTATATGCGATAAGCAAAAATTAAAATTGTATCCCAGACGATTAAGTTAAGACAAAAAAATCAAACGATAAAAATAAAAGAGCGTTGCCAAAAAAAGGAAAGAATTTGTGTTATAATTGTCGCTGTCTTCGCTCCGTGTGTCGCTTTTCATTTGGAAGAGTTTTCGGCGGAACACTCACAACCCTTAGACTAAACAATCTGTCAAATACCCATACTATTTATATCAGTACTTTCATCAAGTGCAATGCTAATTATGCCACTAGATAACAAATGATTTTTGACCTGTTCGTCAATATTTTTGGCCATATCTTCAATGCAACGCTTAACTGTTCTAGCTGACAATGACATTTCTTTGATTCTCTCAATTATTTGTTTTTTATTTGGGAAGTCGGTAAATAAGTGTTCGGAACAATTTATGAATGCGTTTTTCAAAAACTCGCCGTCTGTAAATAGTTTTCCGTTGATACCAATGCTAAGAGCTGCAACAAAGCTGGCAATCTAGCGGGTAACAAAACTCTCTAAGAATTTATTCTGTTCTCCAAAAATTAATACACATTTAGCAATGTATTGACATTTATCTTCATTTGTCATTTCACTTAGATCTTTATGTTTTGAAGAAAAGTGTCGCTCAATACTGTAAGTCCTGGCGGTAATTACATTTGTACATAAAGTACGTACCAATTTGTCACCATTTTCGATACATCCATACCTTTCTTTCCACACATCTTGAAATAACCTCTTTTTTGCTTTTTGTTTGTTCATGGTAATATTTTTATTAAATAATAATAATTATTTCACTTAGATAACAGCTTAATAATTATTTAGCTGCGTAACTGCGTCACTCCGGTACTGAACATGTGCTACAACTGAGAGAACCATACACGCCGCGTCAATTTTGTCCCTTACGTCTCCGTCACTACTCTACTGCGCGCGGCGCATGTTGTTAGGGCGGAGACGCAAGTGGCGAAATTGACTTGCGCGCAAAAACAAAGTATCTATTTTCATTTTTTTTTTTTATTCTCAAAATATTCGTTTCATGTTTATGTTTTATAATTTATTTACTTTTTCTCGGAACTAAAGTGGGCCACTTGAAATTAGTAAATGGGTCACTCGGTGACCCGCGGGTCATAGGTTGTCGACGCCTGGCGTAAACCATCTGTAAACTGAGGTATCGTCGCCGTTTTAAGCATATCGATCCTTCATGTAGAACGTTTGAACTTTGGTAAAACAGAGGATTCAAATTCATTTGAAGACAAACTAAAGGGAAATTGAATCATAATGTTTATAAAAACGGTAAAAAGATAAGTCATATCATTGATAAAGATATGTCATATTATCGGATAAGTCCTATCGCATAGTTAGACGACACAGGTGAAAGTGTTCACGGTTCTGCCACAGCAAATATCCTTCAAAACTTGGTCAAATCTCGAAATTCAAAGAAGTCATTTGGCATCGATAACATGTCAACCTATTCCCTACGAAGCCTTTCAGCCTCACTCTTTATGAAGGTATTTAATTGTGACCTCGATATGAGGTACTTTCCACATACCTGAAAACATGCCATTGTTTTTCCAACAATCAGTGTCAAGAACACAGCACCACCAAGACTCTCTAAAATCATGCTAGTGTGCGACTCTTTAATAAAAAAACACAATTGTGGTAAGCTTGGATATTGAGGAAGTATTTGATTCGACATGGAATGAATCGATATGAGGTACTTTCCACATACCTGAAAACATGCCATTGTTTTTCCAACAATCAGTGTCAAGAACACAGCACCACCAAGACTCTCTAAAATCATGCTAGTGTGCGACTCTTTAATAAAAAAACACAATTGTGGTAAGCTTGGATATTGAGGAAGTATTTGATTCGACATGGAATGAAGGCCCCGTTTTCAGCCTCCTGAGCACTAGTCTCAGTAGAGCGTTGTACGGTATTATCTACCAATTCATTCGCCACAGTCATTAAATTCGGGGGAATAGGAAGTTACGACCGCATCTACTGCAGCTACCGACTTGCATTTATTTCTGAGGTGGTATTGGTTTTCTGTGCCATTTCAATGGTATGGGAATTTTGCGTTGATCATTCTAATATTTACGGCCAAAAAAAATAATTTCTCCTCTTTGTGGACCCACGTTTCTAGCCCGAAACCCGAAATCCTTGCACCTATCGAAACGAAGGTAACAAATGATACACATATTTCTGACTTCACTTTATCTGGTTACAACTTAGTGCCTCTGTTCTCCCCACATCGTGGCCACGTACGAAGTTATATTACTTATCAGCTTCTGCCACAATATGAGCTCTGCCCCGATACAGAATTTAATTTCTCGTGAATAAAACTTCACGTTCATAATGTAGTGATTCCAAATCACTACTCTCACCCAATCCTCCATTGTTACATCAAAAACCAATTATCCATAACCCCAATAATCATCCACAATTGAATCATATGCGTGACAAATTAGACCAAATGTTCCTTTGTCGCACATTGACTCAATTCCCAATACTCCCAACATTATGAAATGCTTATTTTTAAATGCATTTCATGATTTTATCTTCCGGGAGCTTGTTCAAACAAATTTCCACATCCTTCCTGGAACCCCATTCCAATTGAAGTACACACAAAATCTTGTTTGTGCTTCTTGGATTCAAATCACTTTAGATAGAGAGTATAAAACGGCAGCGCATTTTGAATTCATAGACAGTCAGTACACACTACAAACACGCACGCACAGCACAAGACAGCACAAATACACACAAACATCGACCAAAGCGCAGATTATCAGACACCAAAGACGTGATCTGCTTTTACTACCGCACTCAAGACCAACCGGTCTTGTATGATTTCTTTCCCACCATCCCTGCATCGAAGTAGTTAGAGAAAATTTGAACTAGTCATGTCCACACTCTTCTTAGATACACCCCCCCCCCCCCCCCCCCCCCCCCCATTTTTCAGACATCTTGAGACCGAGCCCATATCCTCACGGATTCTGATTCTGCTTATCGTAAAATGACCAGCAGCCAGAGACAATATGAAGGACACATCTGTCCTTGTCTCGCTAAAGGCGGCCTCTCGCCACCCCATTTCTTTTTAAATTCATAGTCAGTCATTAGTCAGTCCTCAGAGGCCGAGACTACGGCCAAAAATTATAAACCTCTTAAATAACTAAAGGTCATCTCATCAGGAAGGATTCCGCTAGAGAAATTGCAACGACGTATCCCTCTTCGCCGCACTCAACTGGACCCTTACCCCGCCAGCCGCCCACACCAACAGCCGGTAGGATCTAGAAAGGTGTAGTAGGAAGGAGGTGGGGAAAGAGTTGGCCTGTCGTAGCATACGCGAGGTGGGTTCGTTAGCGCCGTAAGAAGTGTGATGGGCAGGCACGTGAAACAGTCGAGGGTTACGTACGTTACGGGGGTTTGTATGCAATGTTAAAGTGGAGAGCAAGCTTGGGCCATTGATTGAACCAGACAGAAGGCGATGGACAAAGATGATGTCGGCATGAATTCTGCGCTCTTCAAGTGTTTTTAGATTGATTAGAGGGAGCCGGCTTGTGTATGGTGGTAGAATCAGCGGATTTTCCCAGTTTAGTCCGCGGAGGGCAAAGCGCAAGAAACGACGTTGAACACCCTCAATCCTGCGAATGTGAGTCACTTGATACGCATTACTGCTTTCTGTACAACAGCACACTTGGATAGAAACGCATACTTTAACGAATTTGATGCCCCATATGATTCTATCGACAGGATTCTCCCTATATCCGCACACTGAAATCATTATTGCGGGTGATTTCAATGTGCATAGCTCTCAGTGGCTTCGTCACTCTGGAAATTTAACGCCTGAAGGTCTGTATGTTCAGCTATACGGTGATTCGAAGACCTTAACTCAACTCGCCAATGAGCCAAAATGGGTATCAGATACTATAATAAATTCACAATCGAAGTTTCTTCGTCCTTGGCAATTTAGACCCCTTTCTCGTGCCAAAAAACTCAACAAAACCAATTAGTTCTACGAGAACCAAGTGGGGAAGTCTAAACGTCTTTTTTGGAAAATGGAATTTGTCATTATTTTTCTCCATAACGATGTTGGCGCTATAGCGGACACATTGGCAGGCGCAATTATACCGGGTATGCGGATCTTTATTCCAGACAGGGGAAAGGGTATCAAACCGGGCAAAAATTTGTGGTTTGATTCCAGGTGCAGAAAAAGAGTTGAGTTTCCGGTTTTAAAATTAAACAATAATGAGGAACCCTGGAGAACATTTAAGAGAACTATAAATGACAGCAATGGACATATCCAACGCGCAAAGTTCACACATGAGCAGAGAGTTAGACAAAAAATACTGCACTCTTCCACAGGTATTGGAAACTTCTACGGGGGTTGGCTTTTATATTTCGGGATTAGAGAACAAAAACAAATATTGATCATCGAAAATCACTTTATTGTTTTTCAAAATATTCCCCATGAAGATCTATACACTTTTGCATGCGTTTGAACCAATTGTCGAACCACTTTTGCCACTCTGATTGAGGTATCTCCAACACATGCATTCTGAATGCAGCAACCGCTTCTTCAGGTGTCGAAAAACGTTGACCTCTCAGTTTGTTTTTTACGTACGGGAATAAAAAGAAGTCATTCGGTGCCAAGTCAGGACTATACGGCGGATGACCCATCAAATCGATGTTTTGGGTGCTCAAAAAGGCAGTTGTCGCAGCCGATGGGTGAGAGCTCGCATTGTCGTGGTGAAGAGTGATCCGTCTTCGGCGGTTGGTTTTCCTGATTTCTTGGAAGACAACTGCCAAACAAATGGTTGTGTACCACTCAGAATTGACTGTTCTGAGTTGTTCTAGTGGTACGGTTGCGACATGTCCAGTTTTTCCGAAAAAACAGGCGACCATTTGCTTGGAAGTGCTTCGTGCGCGAACAACTTTTGCTGGATTTGGCTCATCTTGAAACACCCAGACAGTCGACTGCTGTTTACTTTCGGGCTCATACGCGTAAATCCACGATTCATCACCTGTCACGATGTCATAGACGTGTTTCGAAGCACCGCGACCGTATTTTTTGAGCATTTCTTTCGACCAATTGACACGAGCCTTTTTTTGGGCGATTGACAAATTGTGTGGGATCCAACGCGAACAAATTTTTTTGACAGTCAAATGTTTATGCAATATTGAATGTATGCTGGTCCCACTAACGCCTAAGGTTGTCTCAATCTCACGATAAGTCACATGACGATCTTCCAATATCAGTTCGCGCACAGCATCAATGGTTTTCGGAACAACAACTGATTTTGGACGAGCTTCATCACCAAAAATTGAATTAAGTTCATCTATGCACTGTTGCTGAGTTAATCCACGCCGAAAGTTGTAAAAAATAATCGCACGAAAATGTTGACGATTTAATTCCATTTTTGGGCCGAGATGAATCTTTTAAGTTACTGTAAACAACACAAATAGCGCTCGTATGTCAAAACGTTCTGAGTGCGTATAACCTCAAAAATGTCCAACTTTACGACAGAGCTATCAATTGCCGGATTGCAACGCTAGGGTTGCCAAATCCCGAAACATAAGAGGCAACCCTCATATCCAACCTATTCATTTCATCCATTCCTCCCCTTGTAGTCGATGACAGGCCAGTTACCAGCGGAATAAGGAAAGCGAATCTACTTACTGCACATTTTGCAGCCAACTCAACGCCACCTGATACTTCAGTTCCGTCTCAATTTGAGCATAAGCAGCACAGCATGAGCCAGAATCGCCTCCGAATGCGTACTGTTGTCCGGGCACTCAAGGGACTAAACGCACACAAACCCGCTGGTCCTGGTGGCATTCCCCCAATTCGCTTGAAGTGATATTCTTCTTCACTCGCTAAACCACTGCGGAAACTCTTCCATCTGTCCTATTCTACTGGCCGCTTCCCAAAAGGGAAGTATTTCACTGGGTGGCTTGGCTTTGCAAACTTTTTAAATACTTTTAACCTCGCATCGATTTTCTCCTTCCTTCTCGTGAAACTTTAATTTTTATTCATTGTTTGCAACTCTACAAAATCCATTCAACTGTAAATCGAGAATGGAAACTAGCCTTGATATCTATGAAGATTGATGATCGAATGAAAACCGATATATACTGAAAGAATTGCGGTCTAAGGTGACATAATTGAGGCTCCTCGTCATTCATTAGTTGAAAGTCACTCAGTTTTACACAATTACATCCTCATGCCGTGATTCCAAATCATTATGAACCCGTACAATAGAAAAAGAGAGTAATTCATCATCAAAATGATTTCAATCTTTTACCTTGTGACGTGCTTCCTATGTTCTACCTGACTTCCATTTAATGTATGGCAATCTAACTTTTCCTATTTCTCATGAGACGATTAATTCTCTCTCCTCGGTAAATGTGTACCATTTACAAAGCGGATTGTTAATTTAATTTTCTTGTATACGTACATGGTGAGGAAGCAACTTTTCCATTTGAGACAGTGGTTGCGTTTTATGGATACTTGTGATGTCCTTCGGATATCATGTTGCGGGGGTGAACTTAAGTATCGAACAAAAGAATCGGGAACATAGGATTGTTTTGTATCTCTAATAGCATTTGTGCTGGGGCGGATACTAATTCAGTTTTGTAATAACAATGCATAACTATGATCCAGAGTAATTCTTGTTCTACCGCAATTGGAGGACCAAATAGTAGAATTCCGAGTTAAATGGAGTATGGGCATATTGGTATGTCTGTCTTCCTGGCGGCTCTATTATAAATAATTTAGGAAGGGTAATAGAAAAAAGAAAGAGAATGTTTTAGATTTAAACAGTAAAGATGTTTGGATTTCTTGGGGTATTTTTTTTTTATTGTAAACGCATTTATTTGCAAAAAAAAAAACAGAAAAGCGGTTTTCTTGGAACAAAAATGAAAATTATAATAAACCAACCCTTCGGCAGGAGCCTGATTATCATTTTCAAATATATTGATTTTTTTTTAATGTAATCTCACATATCTTGGGTCGTTTGACACCCATAAATATCCAAACGAAATGTGTTACATAATTAACAATATTAATTACTACCTTCCTTTTCTAGCTAATTAATTATGTCAAATTCGCATCCTTATCCATAATAGACACATCATCATCATCATCGGCACTACAACCGGGAACCGGTCTTGGCCTTATTTAGCAAGTCGTGAGGCATATTAAATTTTCCATAATGATTTGTTTTTTTTTTCGGGCAAGGTCGGCTTTTTTTCAGTCTTGTCCCAGAGGCTCCCCGACGGGGAATCGAACCCCGGTTTCCCGAGTGACAGGCGGGTATACTAACCACTATAGTATCGGGGAGCCGTAATAGACACATGTCATACCCGAAAACAACAGTTTCCCACCCCCCAAAAGCACATTTCATTTTGCATTCATTTCAATTCTAAATATTTTACCCTAACCTAATCCTATCTCAAAAAACGATTTTTCATGGTCAAAACTTTCCATATAACATACCAACCCCTTTTCATCTCCCATCTCGCACGTGGCGTAATTCTTATCCTTTTAAGAATTACAAAATTCTGTTAACGATGACCTTTAACATTTTCACACACAATTGTAGCACAGTGACCCTTTTCCCAGCAAATTTGCCGTTAGCTTATGTACCGAACACCTAACGATTCGAAGAAAGGGGTCAGGTTCGCAGGAGCCAAACCAATTTCGACGAATTGACAAATAATAAGGTGGGGGCCAAAATTGTATCCTCGTATATAAGACACGAGTTAGCGATTTTCACGCTTATAGTCAGTTGTTTGTAATTATTGTAAACGGAATAAATTAAAAGACATTTGACAATTTTTTTGGCGTTGTACGACTTAAGACTAAAGACGTGTTCGTGGTTACCGATTGGTGTCTGGTGTATATGAACCAAAAATTAAAAGTTTGAGGTGAAAGAACGGACTAAAAGGAACAAGTCACTCCTCAAAACAACCAGCAACCAGAAAAACACAGCAACACAAACCACGGGGCACAACTGTGAGTACTAATTATTAATTTATATTTTTATTGTGTGCAGCGTAAAATTGCTACAAATGCGATGAGAAAATAGACAGGGAAAAGGGAATAATAATTCAGACGCACTTTGGTCTTCAACCGCTGGATAAGCCTTGGAAATAACAAATTTAATGTATCAATGAAATCCAGCCAAATAAAAAAGTCACGGAGAATTTCCATCAAACAGTCCGTGTGTTGCAACAAAGCCACAAAGGCCATATCTCCAATATGTTTTCTATAATCTTTTACTTTATATTTTATGAATCAATAAACAGCTCACAAGTTGTAATTAAAACTTTGAGTTTTGTGTCAAAATTGCTTCTTGCGTGATGTTAAATGAAACTCCAGGCCATAGTACAACTGCAGAGGATTAAATCTACAGCTTCCGACTATATCATGAATTTCATTGTTTATCTTAAATCATCCCTTTTTTTGGTTTTTCGGTACTGAATTTGTGTTACGATATCCCACTCATGAATTTATTGTTTTTCTTATGCTGAAATAAATTTCTTGTAAACAACCATGACTGTGTATGATCGGATTCACCAAACGTTATGAGCCAGCAGATCTCGTTCTATTGCTCATGAGTAGATTTTCAGCCACCTGCTGCTTGTCGATTGCCGGAATGATGCTCCATCCCTCAAGATCCGTTCACCAAGAATCGTTTACAGATCTAACCACAAGTGCGTCGTCAGTGTAAACAGGGATGAGTTTTCGTTTGAGATACTAAGATTTCAGTTGTGAATGTAGAGTCAGTAGTAATTTTAACAGCTTGTTAAAGAGTGATTTTCATTCAATTTCCATTTTTTTTTTTTTTTACACAAGCACGCGCACAAAAGGGGATTTTGGAATAGCCTTAAATGTCAAAGCACAGTGCGAGCGGAAGTGGATAAGGAAAGGAGAAATCGATGTACATTGGTCTTAAATGCCTGAACATCACAACGACGAGGAAGCACACGATCAGGCAGAATATTCCACATTCATGTGGTTCGACTCTCTATGTTTATTTGTGCGCCTAAAGTCCACTTTCAACGTGAACTGATGCTCATTCAAAGTTTGACGGGTATCGTGGGAAAATGTCTTAAGGGGCGGAACACATTCAGCAAGTTCAGTTGAGCAACGACCGTGGTATTACCTATAAAAAAGAGATAGGCATGATACGTTAAGCCTGTGTTCTAACGACGAAATTGATCGCCTTAGGGCTGAGTCCCCAATAATTTTCAATGCTCGCTTTTGTAACCTGTCGAGCACGTGTAGTGCGCTTTTGGATGGATCTGACCAAATATGGGAGTTGAACTCCATTTTGGGACGAATATACGCCTTGTAAATAGTGGCCAGGTTGGATGGAGTGAAGTATCTTTTGCATCGCACTTTTCGTAGCTTCAAATAAGTGGTCGTTCCAATTACAGATCAAATTAATTCAAGTGCCAAGGATTGATAGTTATTTGACTCGGTGGATACAAGTGCCATTCATCGACAGCGTATTTGTTTTGGGGTTCGCCTTTGATGACAAGAGACAGCACTGAGTTTTTAAGGCATTGAATTCTACTTGGTTAGACAATCCCCATTGATATATCTTGTTGGGGTCTGAATTCAATCTATTAAGCATAATTTACTGATTGGTATTGACGTTCGAAGAGTTTGGCCGGGAATGTTCGTATGAGTATGAGAAACTCGATGTGCTATCATCAACAAACGGGTGAATTGGGTTGTGAGTAATGGACAAGAGATCATTTATAAAGATGAGAAACAGAGTAGGTGAAAAAACAGAACTTTGAGGAACACCTGCATTTATTTGATGGGAGGCAGATTTGACACCATGAAGAACCACTTGGAACCAGACAGATAGTCTCTTATTAATCGGATCAGGGAATTGTCCACTCTATATGAATGTAATTTTGACAAACGGACGGGATGCCAAACTCTGTCGAAGGCTTTTGAAATATCCAGCGCAACAACCTTCATGCCGATTGTTCTGTACGGATGCGTAGAATTCTTGACGGTAGATCAACGTAGAATTCTTGACGGTAAACCAACGGAAAAGAGATCGGCAGGACGGCCGCTACGGAGATGGGAGGACGATGTTAGGTTTGATCTTGAGGAGATCGGATCGGATGGTCACTCGTGGAAGGAGAGTGCACAGGACAGGGGGAACGATGGCGGAGTCGAGTCGGTGAGGTCATGAACTTCCGGGTTCCTTCAGGCCAATAAATATTAAATAGAACAGTGGATTGCGGGGCTCCACTTTTTGGTAGGTACGCCATCAAATCTCCTGTGGACCTGTTGGTACGGAAGCCATATTGGTGGTCGTTGAGGAGGTCATTTGATTCCAGATATTTCGGAAGTTGACGGTTAATCAGTGATTCCACTACTTTCGAGAGAATAGAAATTAGTGCATAGATAGTAGTAGAATAGATATTAGTGATAAAAAGATAACAACGATTTGTCGCCCTTTTTGGGAATCGGCTGAATGTTCGCTGACTTCTATCTATTTGGAAAACGACCAGTAGAATAAGACAAATATAAGAGTTTTTGCAATAGTTTAGCGAGCGAAGAGGGACAATTGTTCAAGAGAATTGGGGGAATGCCTTCAGGACCAGCGAATTTGTTTGCATGGTATCACGGAACGTTGAGTTGGCTGCAAAATGTGCAGAAAGTATATTCGCTTTCTCTATTGCACGGGGGACTGGTCTGTCATCAACTATTAGTGAAGGAATAAATGAGGAGACCGAGTTTTAGATATTCTTCACGAGTGGCCAGAAGTTTCTATTACCTGTGGAAGAGTGTAGTATTTTTTGTCTCACTCTCTGGTCATGCAATAACTTAGCGCTTTGAATATACGCACTGCAGTAATTTCTAGCTCTCCTGAATCTTTTACGATTTTCCTCAGTATTGTTTGATTTATACAACCGGAAGCTTAACTCTTTAGGCATTTCTCTACACCCAGAATCGAGCCACATAATTCTCTTGGGTCCTCCAGAAAGGTCCTCCGTGCATAAGATAAGTGGAAGAGTCTGCCAAGAACCGGCAATGGTTCTGGGGCACAGTTCTTAAGGACTATTGCTGGTATTCCGTCCGGGCCGGTTGCCTTCCTACAATGCAATTCACGTAGAATGCGTTGAATAGTGCGCGGACGAAATCTCACATCCCGCATGGAAGACCGTACCGGCGAGATCACAGGTGGCTTCAAAAGGCCGGGATCGAGGTTTGAATTCGCGGAAAATAAATTCGCGAACACATTAGCTTTATCCTTTGAATTCGTGACTAACGTCCCGTTGTCTGTCACCAACGGAGGGAAAGAGGAGGATGTGAAATTACCACTGATAGCTTTTGCCATTGACCAGAAGGAGTGCGAACCAGTCGGGCACCGAAGGAGCTTATTGATCACTCTGTCGTTGTGAACCTTCTTCGCGTATCAATCGCCTGGTTGCACGCGTTTCTGATTCCAACAAAATTCGTTCTGTTAACATCGGTGGGATTGGAGCGCCATTGCTTAAAAGCTCTATTTTTTTCCGCTGTAATCCGCTCGCATTTTTTATCAAACCAAGGTTTATCAGACGAACTTCGTTTGATGGAATGTGGAATATACATCTCCATCCCCAGAAGAATAATCTCTGATACCGATTCCGCGCAAGCGTTAGCATTGGAGTTTCCGAAGCATA
This sequence comes from Microdon myrmicae, assembly GCA_963931805.1. Taxonomy (NCBI): domain Eukaryota; kingdom Metazoa; phylum Arthropoda; class Insecta; order Diptera; family Syrphidae; genus Microdon; species Microdon myrmicae. Next base: position 25,985,988 of record OZ007496.1, read on the forward strand.
CGTCGGCCCATGGAAAGGATGCAAAGAAATCTCGCAAATCGTCCCCGTTAGCAGCCCCATACTTCCATACATGGCGAAGCTGCCCAGGCCGTTTATTCGCTTGATATGCAAGTGCTTGCGCGACAGATACCAAGCAGTGATCTGAGTTTCCCAGTGGCGCAGAAACCTCTACGGTATAAATACTCGGTTCGGATGTTAATAACAGATCCAGGGTGTTCTGCCTGTAAAGGAAAGAAAAATCGTCAAGTAGCTAATTGCATAAAAAACTTTATGCAAATTCTACTTGGCAGTAAAAATAATTTTAAAAAATGCGTTGGCGCTGAATAAAAAATAAAAACATCAACGGCAAAAAACAAAAACAGAAAAAAATCACAGATTCACAAGAAGAACAATGGCAACTAAGTTTGTGATTATAAAAATGACATTAGAAAGAATTCTCATTAGAAGAACTACAGCGGCTAAGTTTGTGCTTATAAAAATTACATTAAATAGTAGTAGGTCTGTTAGGCTCCTCGATGGTATAGTGGTTAGTATCCCCGCCTGTCGCGCGGGAGACCGGGGTTCGATTCCCCGTCGGGGGCCTCTGGCGAAAGACTAATGACCTTGCCCGGAAAAACAAATTATCATGGACAATTTAACAAGCCTCAGGACTAGCTAAATAAGGCCAAGACCGGTTCCCGGTTGTAGTGCCGATGATGATGAGTAGTAGGTCTGTGAAAAAATAATTGTGAAAAGTAAAACACAGCAACCATCATCAACAAACAGCCAGCTGGACAGGGGGAGTCAAGAACGCAACGTCCCCTGCAACTTGCACACCAGGGACCAGCAACATCGACCGCTCCACGGTCCGATCCCCAAGTAAGTCAGTACCCTTAAATATTGTACAACTATTTTGGCGCAGCCGGTGACCACCAGCTGAGGTTTGTGTCGGATCTGTCGGGGAAACAAACCCAATGGTGGGAAGAGCCCCGAGGCTCTTACGCAACTAGCGGCTAGGATAACAAAAACAAATAAAAAGCTGTTATACGGCTTATAAAAATATATAACAAAAATTGTGGTTCTCTTTTTCCTATTTTTTTTCAATTTACAGGAGAAAGGACGAAAGCAACGTTGGTTGGAAAAAACATAAATTTTTATACCCAAATATTTTCCATTGCTTTTTTCGTTTATTTCCAGGTTTTTATCTTCTTCTTTCTTTCTTGTCGTTTTATCTAGATTGGTTTCATCGCTGGTCGTTTGTTCCCTAATTCTGTTTGTCCGAGCGTCCATAACACTGCCTTACGCAATGAGAATAACAGTAACACCTTTGGTTATGCGATAGAACTCCCTCTCGGAGAGATCGACGGAGGGAGAGTAAGTCCTGAGGCCAGAATGCCGGGCGTAGAAGACCAATGAACACGCTTTAAGAATACTGTCATTAGTACTGCCAACTCCATCTTAGGCAGTAGTCGTAGAGATCGGAGCGACTGATTTGATGATGAGTGCAAACTAGCGACTGAACGTAAGAATGCTGCATACCGGGCAATGCAGCAGTCTCATAGGACGCGGGTGCGCGAGGAGAAATACAAACAGCTTAGAAGATCTGAGAAAAAGACTTCACAGACAAAAGAAGGTGCCTGGGAAAAAAACTTGTCTGTGAAATAGAGAAAAGTAGAGAGCGAGGTCCGCACCAGGCGCGGAAGTTCTTCCAAACAACCCGCAGTAAGACGCGGATTATTTGGTTCTTGCACTTACTGCAAGGATAAAGAGGGTAATCTGATCACCGATCCTGAAGGCATTCTGGAGTGATAGGAAGTGCACTTCAATGAATTGCTAAATGGTCAGCTCACAGAAGAATTGGAGGCTCCACCAATGCAGGATCAATACCAAATGCTGTCGCCACCAAGCATTCAGAAAACAGTAAAAGCCATAAGACAGCTCAAATCAAATAAAGCCCCCGGAGTTGATAGCGTACCAGCTGAGCTGATTAAACAAGGAGGGACAGCGTTACATCACACAATTCATGAGATCGTGGTGCACCTATGGGAGCAAGAGGAGATGCCGGAAGATTGGCGTCGTGGAATAATTTGCTCCATATATAAGAAGAGAGATATTACAGTGTGCAGCAGCTATCATCATCATCGGCACTACAACTGGGAACCGGTCTTGGCCTTATTTAGCAAGTCCTGAGGCTTGTTAAATTTTCCATAATGATTTGTTTTTTCCGGGCAAGGTCATTAATCTTGCGCCAGAGGCTCCCCGACGGGGCATCGAACCCCGGTCTCCCGCGAGACAGGCGGGTATACGAACCACTATACTATCGAGGAGAAAAGTAGAGAGCGAGGTCCGCACCAGACGCGGTCGTTCTACCAATAATCCGCAGTATGACGCGGTACACACCACGCTGCACTTACTGCAAGGATAAAGAGGGTAATCTGATCATGAAGGCATTCCGGGGCGATGGAAAGTGCACTTCAACGAATTGCTAAATGGTCAGCTCACAAAAGAATTGGAAGCACCACCAATGCAAGATCAAGACCAAATGCTGCCGCCACCAAGCATTGAGGATACATTAAAAGCCGTAAAACCGCTCAAATCAAATAAAGCCCCCGGAACTGATGGCATACCAGCTGAGTTGATCAAACAAGGTGGGGCAAATTTACATCTCGCAATTCATGAGATCGTGTACACCACGTATGGGAGCAAGAGGTGATGCCAGAAGATTGGTGTCGTGGAATAATTTGAATAATTTAATTTAAAAGAAGGGAGATATCACATTGTGCAGCAACTATAGGGGTATAACATTGCTGAGTACCTCCTATAAGATACTCTTCTCTATCCTACAAGATCGGACAGCCGCATATGCTAAAGTCATTAGTGGTCAATATCAATGTGGCTTCATCCCAGGAAAACCAGCGATTCATCAAATATTCACCCTTAGGCAGGCGATGGAAAAATGTCAGGAATGTAAGATTCCATTATATCATCTATTTATAGATTTTAAGGCCGCCTAGGACAACATAGCCAGGGTAGAGCTATATAATTCTATGAGAGAGTGGCAGTTTTTATGAGTCAGTGACTTTTTGAATAAAATATATTTTTTCGGCAAATAAGGATTTTATTTCTCAACGTAATCTCCTTTAACTCGATACATTTAGTCCATCGTTTTTCCAATTTTTTTATTCCTTCCAAGTAATAGGTTTCCTCAAGCCCCCCAAAATAGGAGTTAGTTTCTGTGATAAACTCCTCATTCGACCCAAATCTCTTACCACACCGCTATTTCTTCACGGGGATAAATCTGGAGAATATGGTGGATGGGGTAGTTCTTAGTCCGTGGGCTTTTTTTTGATTATGCTTAATCAGCACACGAATTTCACGTTTTTCCATTTACGTTAAAATTCAGGAGGTTGTCTGCTTTCAATGCCTGTCAAACAAAAACTAAATGACACAACTTGTTCAGACTATAGCAGTAGTCTATTTATAGATTGCAGTTGACTGGAGCAGTGTTGCATTTAAAGTTACTGCGCGCGAAATTAAAAAAGTCAATCTGCCCTTACCGAAATTTTAAATTAAGAAATAAGGCCACAATAACGCAGAGAGAATATATGTGTTAACCAATAAAGTTAAATGGGTTACTAGGAGATATGATAAATATCTCGTAAGTCTTACTAGAAGCAACATTCCGGGACAGCCATGCTCTAATCTGAGAACGTATTGGTCTAACATCCCAACTTTAAAAAGGCAAAGCGTTATCACCTCACAACTCAAATTATTTAATTTAAAACAACGTGGCATAGAAATGTAGATGTGTAGATATGATCAGTCATATTTTGCTTGTGACACAAATGCAATATTCATTAAATCCCTGTCCAGTAATAGTTATCACAGCATTTGTATAGTATTATAATTACCAGCAGTTGCCTTGTAATTATCACCCTATGTGTCCTGTATCTTTAGGATTGGCTGTGACACTGTGCTATAGATATAATTGAATGTTCTCCTCTGAAAAATAAAATTGCTACTCAGGCGACTATAACTGCAAAATGTCAATTTTTAAAAGGCTTAGACAACACGGAACAATATAAACACCAACTACATTAAACAAGGAGCGACTTTCGGCACCCGCTGTGTACGCAACCCTCCTAACTCTTTGCTTCCGTAACATACTATGTTTGAAACATAGCAAAAGTCGGCAGCTGGTGTGTATGCAAAATACTATTTGCAACTTGTACTTGATCGCAAATTATGAGGATTTGGACACGCCACGCGACTTCTAGATATGGAACAGTACGTGCATATAATTAAAATGCACCACACAGCGACATGTCAGAAGATGAGGAAAAAAACTCCTTTCAATTCGTCCACGTGCCAAGTGGACGGTCAAGAAAACACATTATTCGGTTAGTCGTCCCAGGGTAAATGGTAATTTGAAAATTACCAGTTCTGCGAAAAAAATGCACAGTTTATGAAAGAAAGCAATATAGAATATAAAATGAAATGCAAGGATCGCTTCTATATAGTTTGAGTGGGGACATACGACTCAAAGTCAGTCGTTACTTTTAAAGCATTACTATTCTATGAGTATTTGTCCAGACTTACATTCGATTCGACTTTTTTGATAAATTCGGCATAAAACGAAGCCGCTTGGGATTTACTTTCTGACATTAATCTATTATGTGAATTTGGAAATCAGTTCGTCAATTTTGTGATCCTTACAAGCTGATTAAGGAACTGCTTTGTAAAATAATACAAATAAACAATATTTAACATTTAGAACTTCGTTGCCGTTTGATTTTCCTGATTCTACAAAAACAATTTCCATAGGTAAGAGAAAGTTTAAGTCAATGACACATAAAATGCCCAGGTCCTAAATCGATTGAACAGAAGTTATCGGTTGATTAAGTAGAAAATATGGAGGCTGTGAGGAAAAGGTGTACTTCCGTGAGAAGGTGATTGAGTGGCATTTGCCGACGCTTACTGCGGGGCATTTATTTTGACATCGAACAGAAAAGCCGTTGAGGTCTATTTCAAGAAGTGAGGCATCGAGTGGAGAGCTGATCGTTTTGTAAAATTTAGAGTCGTCCGCATAAAAAGAGACAGATGGCTGCTTGATACTAGTAACTATATCATTTTAGTTAGCGTAACTGGGAGAAAACCAAGGTGACTGCCCCAGGGAACATCCAACGTAGGGAGATAAGGATTATAAGGAATAGGAATAAATCTTAATCGGTAGATTCGATTATTTAGGTAGGAAGAAGTCCCTAGTCTAGAGAAGTATTCTAGTCCAGAGGCACGAATTTTGGGCGTTTTTTTCCAGCTCTGTAAAAAAAAAACATACCCAGCATATTTTTACTATTTTTTTTTTTTACTATTTATTGGCCTGTAGGAACCCGGATGTTCATAACCTCGCCGACTCAACCCCGCCATCGTTCCCTGTCCTGTGCACTCTCCTTTCGCGCTTGACCATCCGATCCGATTTCCTCAAGGTCAAACCTTACATTGTCCCCCCATCTCCATGGCGGCCGTCCTGTCGGTCTCTTTCCCGTTGGTCTACCGTCAAAAATTCTACGCACGGTCCTATCGTTGCCCATTCCCGCCACATGTCCGGCCCATCTTAATCTTCGCGACCTGATTACTCTCACTATTGTAGGTTTCCGGTATAGCTCTTCCAATTCGTGGTTGTGGAGTTTCCTGCATTGTTCTGCCTCCTCGTCATATTCACCGCCAAAGATACCCCTTAAACCGTTATTCTCGAATACGCGGAATTTGTTTTCTTCCCGTTTTGGGAGAGCCCATGTTTCGCATCCCTATAGAACAATCGGCATGATTATGGTTCTATAAACGCGGAGCTTTATATTACGTGATAACAGTTTGGATATCAGCAATTTACTGAGTGTGTGCTAGCGTTGCCGGAATGCAGTCTTTTGTTAATTTCCTTCGTTACTGGCTATTAGTATTGTTCCCAGATATTTAAATTCTTTAACTTTTTCGAATATCTTGCCTCTGACGTTTATATGTGTTCTCTGAGGTCCACCTGCTCTCGCCGTAATCATGTATTTTGTTTTGTCTTCATTTATTTCTAGGCCTACCTCTTCTGCCGCTTGCATGATGATTTCACTGTTTTTACTTACAGTTTCTAGATTATCGCCCAGAAGGGCGATGTCATCTGTGTTGTATTCCAGAATACTACCCTTATTCGCTTTAACACTAATCTCATGTCCTTTCTAACACAATCTTTAAAACTACATCCTCACATATCTTACATTCTTATTTAATACAATTCATAAATAAACAGACACAATATTCTATATCCAGTCACTTACAGCACATTTAAAAACATGCCCCTTTTCATAACAAGCACATTTTTCATTTCAAAACATAGCCACTTTGATTTTCGTTCAAAGTTTATTCAAAATTTTAAACAGAGACTTCTGGATTGTTTTGTTCATTTTATACGACACAGTTAGTTGGAACAAAATGTTCTATAAAAACAGGAAAATTTATATTGTAAAAGTAGTTCAAGTTAGAGCTCAGCTTGAGATAGCTGAGTTCAATAAAATATAAAAATAAATAAAACCTATAATTAATTTAATAACTAAGAACTATAATTGTTTTAATAAAAAAGAAAAGATATTATAACCCCCACGCTCTTCCCTCGAAAGAGGAAGCACGGCGCTGGAGACGTCACATATGCATATACCGGCACTTGTGTGACCCCGTTCAGGAATGATCCGGTCATGTTGTCGTCTTGTACCTTTCTGATGACATACTCGAGCATAAAGTTAAAAAGACGTGATGAAAGACCATTCCCCTGTTTTAGTCCGTCCTGGATTTCAAATGGTTCTGAGAGGTGTTTTTCTATTCTAACTCGCCCTTTGTTTTCGTTCATGCAGATTTGAATGAGGATGGCATATTTTTGGGGACTCCCAGCTCAACTACAATATGGTAGAGTCTTTGACTTGCGACTGAGTCGTATGCTTTTTTGAAGTCCACGAACAGTTGGTGAACCGTTTCTCCGTATTCCCACTTCTTTTCCAGGAATTGTCTTACCGTGAGCATTTGGTGGCTCGTTGACCGGTTCCTCCGGAATCCGCAGTGGTAGTCTCCCAGTATTTCTTCAGCGTACGGTGTGATTTTCGCAAGTATAACATTTGTTACTATTTTGTATGTGATTGGGAGCAATGATATTCCTCTGTAATTTTCGCAGTCAGATCTGTCGCCTTTTGTGAAAATGGGGATGACTATTACGGTTTTCCATTCTTCCGGAATGACTTCCTTGTCCCATATTATTTTAACCAGTTGGTGGATCTTTCGAGCGTTTGCCTCTCCTCCATGCTTCACAAGCTCTGCCGGTATGCAATCGATTCCGGGGGCCTTGTTGTTTTTCAGTCGATTTATCGCGTCTACAACTTTGTCGAAAGAGGGCTCTGGGATCTGGGGCTCGGCTGTATGTACGTCTGGTGCGTTTATTTGTGGTTGATGGGTACGCACATTGAGCAGGTTTTCAAAGTACTGCTTCCATCTTGTCACGATATTTTTTGTTTCTGTCAACAGACAGCCGTTTGTGTCTCGGATTATTTTGGCTCTCCCTTGGTAGCCATTTCTAATTGAATTTATGCCGGCATACATACCTCTGCTGTTCTTTGCTCTGGCATTTTGTAGGATTTTTTCGATCCGAGTCTTCTCCCATTCGCGTTTTTTGCGTTTGAAAAGTCTCATTGTCTCTTTCCGAATTGTCGCGTATCGTTCTGCGTTGACTTCATCATATCTTTCTAAGTGGGTAACTCTGAGGCGTTTACGTTGTTCGATCTTCGCCCTGCAGTCATCGTCAAACCAAGGTTTGGAATTAGCTGTTTTCTTAAATCCATTTAGTGTCCATACTATTTGCTTCCCCTTCCTCACTATTCCCATCCTCTAGGATGCTAAATCTATTCGTTAGTTTGTCTTGATATTCAGCCCCTTTGCGTAGGACTTTTACTTTATCAATGTCGAACTTTTTGCTCGTCTCTCGTGACTGCCCATGTGAGTTTGCTGCGAGCCGACTCCTAATTTTGTCCATCACTAGAAGGTGATCAGAGTCGCAATCTGATCCTCTATATGATTTTACGTCAAGGATATTCGAGTGGTGTCTTTTGTCTATGAGGAAGTGGTCTATTTGGTTACGCGTTACGCGGTCGGGTGCTATCCATGTGGCTTTATGAATTTGGTTGTGCTTGAACATCGTGCTTTTCACTACCAGATCTTTGGATGCTGCGAACGTGATAATTCGGATTCCATTATCATTTGAAATGTCGTGTAGGGTTTCTTTACCTTTGGAAGATATTTTCCGTTCCAATTTTCGCGTTGAGGTCCCCAGGAGGATTTTAACATCGAATAATGAGATCCCATCAAATATTTCTTCTAGGGTCTCGTAGAACGTGTCCTCCGTTTCTTCGTTGGTAAATTCTGTTGGGGCGTGTACGTTTGTAAATACATAATTGTACCATGGTCCCTGTAATCTTAGTGTTTATGATGAAGCCGGTTCCACACAAGCCACAAGGTCCCAAATATTATACACTAGGAACAACAACACTTCCCCAAAAAGTTCCCTTGTTGGATATACCGTTGCAGAATAACCCTCGGTATGGCATAAGGATAGCAAATACTTAATACCATTGCAAAGGGGCGCACATAACGGTATGTTGAACAAGGGAAACCAAGAAAAGGATATGAATTTGTATAAACAGAAAATCAAGGGTTAACTCCACGTGGACTGAGCACCACAGACCCTGAACGTCAGGGGTGAGTACCCACGAAGAGAGTTGACTCTTGATCCTTTTTTGGGGAGTTGAAAAATAAGTGTGGAGCGAAGCGGTTGTAGTCAGAGGTAAATAAAAAGAATTTGAATTGTGGATAAGATTATGATTTGTCTAATAAGTAAATAAAAGGAATCTGAATTGTGGATAAGACTATGATTTGTCTAATAAGTAAATAAAAAGAAATTGAATTGTGGTTAAGACTATGTTTTGTTTAATATTTAAATATACAGGGCAAAGTCACTGCTTTCAACGCGGCGAAGGCCAGGACGATCCTTGTCCCTGTTCAATCCAAGTTGACATGCAGTCTCCACGTGACGCTTAGATACCTACTTTGGCACCCTCCAAGTAGTGAACCAATGCATGCAACGACATCCTGAGAAAGGTTGGCGCAAGGCTAATACCTTTGCCCGGAAAAATGAATTATTATGGACAATTTAACAAGTCTCGGATATGGGCCGGATACCGGTGGAGACTTGCTAAATAAGGCCAAGACCGGATCCCGGTTGTAGTGCCGATGATGATGATGAAACACAAGAAAAATCTTAACAGGTATGAATCGAATTGATATGCGGACCTTTATTCCACAGAGTAAAGGCTTACAAAGATAAGATGTGGTTTGATTCCCGGGTGTAGGAATACTAATAAAGCTTAAGAACTAAGCGTAAAGTTGGACGAATAATAGAGAGGAAAATCGGAAAAGATCCAAATAAGGTAGAAATTAGAAGACCAGAGAAAAAGAGAAAAAATGATACATTCTCCCACAGATAGTACAATTTCTGAACATTCGTAAAGAACATCAAAAATTATGGCCCTTCATCCATTGGTTCCCTTATACAGGGCTCGTTTGAATTGAATAACTTAAGGAAAACAACCGATTTCCCTATATGAGTTATTTTTATTTAATTTGATTCTTTACAATTTATTTGGACTCGTTTTTGAATACAGCATCAACCAAGTGGCCTCTATTCACCAAAGCAAAATGTGCCCTTTTTGCTGCCAATTCCACCCCTTTTTCGAGTATATCGGGCGAGGTAGCTATGATTTCGGTACGGATTTGGCCTTGAGCTCGTCAATGGTCTGGGGCTTGTTGGCGTATACTTTTCTTTTCAAATGACCGCACAATAGAAGATCTGGGTGTCCAGTCAATGTCGCCCATCATGTCACATCGTCATCAGGTACTCTCCTTTGTATTATTTTCTGACAGCATCAGTCCAGGGAATGTTCGTTACAGAAACTGTATTGTTTCTTTTGCAATGTAGTATGGCGCATCGTCTTGTTGAAACCAGTAACTGTCCAGACCCTTTTCACACATTTGTGGGTGATGTCACAACCATCTTGGTGGCCAGGAACTCCATCAACACCAGGCATGCATATGCCATCTGGCCATCCTTCCAGACTACCATCACGGATGATTCCCCCGGAACCCGTAATCCATCTGACAAACAAACGTGTGACGACAGACACCGTAAAGCGAGCCAAAGGAGGAATGGTTGAGAAGAAAACTGTTTCAAACCTTGCAACTAACGCCACCAAGGACATCAAGATGGCACCAACAGTTGCCAGTGCACCAGCACCAACGAAGAGAGATGACAGGAAACCCGATGCACCACAAGAAGGAAAGAAGCCTGCTTCAGAGAAACCCGCCGATCAAGGCAATGATATCAAATCAACGAGACTGCTCGAGGCTCAGCTTGCGCTCGACCCAGTCTCCCCAGTTACGACAAACCGCGCCGATCAAGGCAATCAAAGACTATCGAGGCTGCTCGAGGCCCAGTTTGCGCTCGGCCCAGTCTCCCCAACTACTATGGACCACGCCGATCAGCTCGACATTAGCGAGGTGCCCTCAGTGCGGTTGACTGAAGTCGCCATCAACCAACCGATTAAGGAACCGCACACACTCCCAGTGAAGAAGCACCAGCAGGCCCATCACCTGGCCGTTCCTCGTGGTTTGCGAACTTACAACTCCGACCCAGAGGAACTGGACCACCTTGAACCAATCCATTTCACGAAGACGCCATCAACTGTCCCAGCAACAGTAGCCATGCCCAGTGTCACCAGTGACCATCACCAACCGCAGCAGCAGAAACATTCACCAGGAAATGGCCTAGAAGCAGGTCAACCGCATTTGGCATTCACCAACTTATCAGTGATGTCGATCGACCCAACCAATTCTAACTCGCTGCACGACTCGGATGGAAATCAAGCAATGGTCTCTCAGCAACTGCCTGTCATAAAGGCAACCTAACAGAGACACCGGGTGGCCAACCTCCAGCCAACAACAATCATCAAGGACGACGGCTAACACATGTAGCCTCTCCAATGGGGATAGGAGATCGCAATGCCCCGCTTGGCGGGTGGCGCCCCCTATCATTCAAGGATCAACCAGCACGCCCATCAGTAACCAATAAGAGACGGTACTTTTCTCAGCCCAGTAGGCTCTGGGTCCGCACCTGTCATTCCGCCAGGACCCGCAGACTGTGCCATGGAAGAATCCACATCAAACTCAACGTTGTGGCCTCACATGCCAAAGGCCACATCCCATCGGTAAGTTTCGTTTCAGTACTTTCGACCACCAGCCATTACGTGGTCATTGATCGTGGGATTCAAAAATCAATATTTTCGAAATTTCGTACGGATTTCTCTAGACATTTTCATGTAATGCAACTTTTTAAAAACAATATTTTTTTCAATGGCCGTGTGCTGCCATTTTGTAATTTAAAAAAAAAAAAACAAAAAAACCACATGTGGTAAACTTAGTTTCAAAAAAGTAGCCGGTTTTTGGGTTTCTACAGTGGCATAAGGCTTTGAAGCTGATTGACCTAAATGTCACCCGAGAAAATAAACGATAATTAATTTCTTTTTTCCTAAAACCAATAATTGCCAAACGAATTGGAAACAAAATAAGTACGCCGAAAGGGATAACAAAAAATATATACATATATATATATATATATATATATATATATATATATATATATATATATATATATATATGTATATATATATATATATATATATATATACGAGAGTGGCACTCGTCAATAGCTAGTGAATGTAGTTGTGCATCTTTTGACACCAAAATTTCAGCCATTTTGAACGTGTAGGTTTTATTTGACAGTCGTTTGAGTGAGTCGATGTGAGTGTTCTTGTGAAAATTGACAAAATTGAGTATCGAGCTGTTATTTAATGTTTGTTTTTGAAAGGCAATCATCATCATCATCATCGGCACTACAACCGAGAACCGGTCTTGGCCTTATTTAGCAAGTCCTGAGGCTTGTTAAATTTTCCATAATGATTTGTTTTTTGCGGGCAAGGTCATTAGTCTTATGCCAGAGGCTCCCCGACGGAATCGAACCCCGGTTTCCCGCGTGACAGGCGGGTATACTAACCACTATACTATCGAGGAGCCCAAAAAGGCTCATACGCCTAGGCAAAGCAAAGATGAGTTGGACTCTGTATGGCGAGTTGGCACCATCATTTACCACAGTGAAAATTTAAACGTCGCCGTGAGAGCTTGGGAAACGATGAACGTTCCGGACGTCCAAAAACTCCAACAACTGGCGATACGATAACACCGTTAAAGTTCACCAAATGGTGCTAGATGATCGCCGAATTAAAGTGAGGGAGATAGCAGAGCCTATGAAATTTCCAAAGAACGTGTTTGTCACCTATTAAATCAAGATTTAGGTATGAGAAAGCTGTCTGCGCGTTGGGTGCCGCGTTTGCTCACAGTAGACCAAAAATGTGTTCGAATGAACATTTCCACCGCTCTGTTGACGCAGTTTAGGCTCAATAAATCCGAGTTTTGGTGCCGCTTAATTACTATCGATGAAACTTGGATACAGCAAACAAAAATACAGTCAAAAGTCAAAACAGTGGACTGCAAAGAGGAAATCGGCTCCAAAAAAGCAAAAACTTGTCTTATCGGCCGGGAAAGTGATGGCGATTTATTTTTTGGGATAGTCATGGAGTTATCTTAATCGATTATTTTCAAAAAGGAAAAACCGTTACAGGAGCATACTACGCATCATTAATTGACCAACTGAAGGCAGAAACTGCGGAAAAACGGCCACGTTTGCAGAAAAAGAAAATCCTGTTTCACCAAGACAACGCGCTGTCTCACACCTCGGTGGTTGCCATAGCGAAAATCCACGAATTTTGGATTAAACTGCTTGACCATCCGCCTTACTCACCAGATCTAGTCCCAAGCGACTTCTTTTTGTTCCCTAATCTAAAAATTGCGCTCGTAGGACAGAGATTTCCGTCAAATGGGGAGGTAATCACCTTCGTGAACAGTTATTTTCTATAGAAAAACGACGAGTACTATTTGGACGTGGTAGAGAGATGGGAGCATCGCCGGGAGCAAGTGTAGAGTTACAAGGAGACAATGTAGAAAAATAAAAACAAATTTTAAGAAAAAATGTCCTTTATCTTTGTTAGGTCGAAAACTTTTCAGAACACCCTCGGATATAGATATTGTATAATTTAGAGGCTAATAAGCGGCTAATAACCTTGCTCGTAAAAATAAATTATTATGAAAATTTTAACATGCCCCGAAACTTGCTAAATAAGGGCGAGACCGGATCCCGGTTGTAGTGCCGATGATGATGATGATGATGAACATATCCGTGTACTTATAAAATGACGCCAGCATGCTTGTGGGTTGTCTACACTAATTTGACAACCTAGTACTTTGCATGCGTGATTCGTTATATAACCATTATCTTAGAACGAACCTACCTGTCAAGACATCACAGGGCCAAGCGACATGCACATTTGTTTTAAATACCTGAATATCGCATTCATGATGATGATGACGATACTTCAATCAATCCGACTCATAATTGAAACGACTACTATTTGAAGCCGCAAAAACAGCGATAGAATTATGGGATTTCTTTAGATGCGCAAGTAATATTTCACTCCCTGCAACTTATCCCCAATTTAGAAGGCTTTGATATTTTTTTAAAATTTTATTTCTCTTAGGAAGGCTGAACCTGTAGTGCTAAAATGGTGCCCAGAATACTTCTTTTCCTCTTTCGGATTTTTCAGCCAAACTTAAGGGAGTATTCTGGTCTAGACGCACGAATTTAACGCAATTTTTTAAGTGCTGTAAAAAAAAAAGCAATCAATATTTTTACTATTCATTTTTTTATAGGATGTTTATAACATCACATATACAAACAATATAAAATATTTTAGTAAAAAATTTAAAATTCAAAAAGTTAGCAGCTGATGAAGTGGAGGATCTCAAAAAGTTGGCACGCAACCATACCCGCGATTCAACCCTCCTAGCAATCTGAAAAAAAGGATTATTAATTTACAGAAATGCCTCAATCGTTGGAACTAAAATAAGTTGAAAAATTTTTTTTTTAACAAAATGGCGACTGCTTGAAAAAAAAATTATTTTTGTACCACTTTTTTTTAGTTTTTCGAATTTTTTAATAATAGTTAACATTGAAATTCGGGGATGAGGATAGTTCATGCAATAGAAAAGCCTATAAAGAAGACATATACTAAATTTGGGGTGAATCGGTTCAGTAGAACTAGTAGTATGGTCGCGTGCCAACTTTTTGAGATCGCCCACTTCATGGGCTGCTAACTTTTTGAATTTTAAATTTTTTTCTTTCAATTGTTTTGCTGTATTCTTGAAGTATTAATAAACATCCTATAAAAAAATGAATAGTAAAAATATTGATTGCTTTTTTTTACAGCAGTTCAAAAATTGCGTTAAATTCGTGCGTCTAGACCAGAACACCCCCTTAAAAAAATGGTCAAGGATTTCTGTCAATAATGTCACAAGAACCTAAAGCTTAATGGGGTGATATTTCACCGGGCGGGTAGACGGATGGGCGGATACCACTCATTAATTGCGCCAAATTCTCACAATAACAGGAGTCGTTGGTTGAACCTACGTCTGCACAACCAAACGCATGTCACAACCTCCTTACTAACTCAGCCATTGAGGCAATATCCTAAGTGGAATTCAATTCCTTTATTTGATCAGACGTAACCAAACCAGCACTACACGTGTTCTAGAGAATGATTAAGGATGCGGACGTAAGTCTTTTAACTCTATTTTTTTTATACATATCAGAACGGTGGTTAGTTAACTTAGCTTATATCAAGGTTGACGCCTAATATTATATAAAGTAAAGTTAACAGACATTCTCCACAAATCATTGATGTAGAAAAATGTATACACGTAGCTAACCACCAACTAGCGCAATATTTTTAGATCTCAATATTTCTCTCTCTGGCTGTGGTTAACTTGCATTGTGAGTTTTAGAGTGGTATCCATCATTTTCCGAAAAAATCGCAGTACTTCATCCCAACCTTGTTGCACATCATCATCAGGTATTCTCCTTTGTATTTATTAAATGGAATATTTTTGAAATGTCGTGCTTGGCCTTGTGGTCTCATTTTCAGATCTTAGCACTGCATTCGAACCACACCTTAAGAACAATTGAAATAAGACTCCTGTCGTGTTAAATAATTCACGAAAATGTATTATCACTCATTTCTTGCGACGTCCGTAATTTAGGGACTCTGCATCACGTTCATTAGAGTCGCTTTTGTTTTCGCAATGCCGGAAACAAAACACTGTTCGTTCTGGTTTCGACTGCACTGCATGGGCAGATGTTTGCTGGTGAATGGTGCACACGGCATCGATGAAGGATACGCCCTTTAAATTGGTTAGGCAATGCAACAAGGTGTGAAAATAACCAACTACCAGAGCGGATGCACAAGCAGATGAAGGTAACATGTCCATGGACAATAATGTTGGCGAGTTAGTACTTTTTAATGAATTTATTAATTGAAATTAAATAATTAAAAGACAAGGTCAATCATCTTATATGCAACAAGATTTAAGGCATGGAGAATAGATTGCTCAGAGACAGAAAGATTTGAGGCATGGAGAAAATATTGCTTTACAAAGATTTAGTGAATAGAGATTTATTAACTTACTTATTTCGTTTAGGTGACACAAAATTCATTTGGATTTTTGAGAGAGGTAACATATCCGTGTTCGGCGCAAAGCTAATAACCTTGCCCGTAAAAATAAATTATTATGAAAAATTTAACAAGCCTCGAGACTTGCTAAATAAAGGCAAGACCGGATCCCGGTTGCAGTGCCGTGTAATTATAAAATGACGCCTTCATGCGTGTGGGTTGTCTATACTAATTTGACAATATAGTACTGTGCATGCGTGATTCGTTATACGTTCTTTGAACGAACCTACCTGTCAAGGCATCACAGGGCCAAGCGACATGCACACTTGTTTTAAACACCTGAATATCGCATTCATCAGGTGTGAGCACTTTCGACTCAAGTCGATTACTATGCAAGTTCTGGTCAAAATGCGGACTTGTCTGAATAATCTTGAAATCTTCAGATAAAAAAACCTTAAATTGAATTGGTAATCTGATGAAGTGAATACAAAAGTGCTCATATACAAACGATGTTATAGTTGCCACGGAACTGTAGCATGCAAAAGCTACGTTGATTTTTTAGCTCATTTATCTGGCATTTCTCTGCATTGTTTTTACGCAAAATCTGCGCACAGAGGGGTTTTGAGGAACTTTGAAATGTCCAAGCTGAGAATAAGGAGGTATCGATTAATATTAGGAGGATGAGAGCGAACATACAGGGTAAAGTCTGTGTTGAGTCCCGGTGCGTTTACCGGGCACGAGTCGAAACGAGAGTTGAGCGAACGAGCGACGACCAATATTCGCAAATACACGAAAAAACGAGATCATACATTTCCAAACAACATCGACCTTATTATCAATTAATATACTGTGAGCGTCAAAAGAAAGTGTACAGCATTGAACTGCATTTTTACAACCCTGTTAAAGCAAGGGGGTTCGATCATTTAGTAAAATACTTGTTATTTTTAAGGTAGTTTATTTTCAATGAATTGCCATATAAAACTTAACAGAAAATAATGAAGTAAAAATACAATAAAAAATAGAAAAATTTTTTTCAGTTTTAAAGCGTCAAGAAAAAGTGTATAACTTGCGACACATACTGTACAACTTTCCGCTTATCGGGAAAACAACCGTTAAATTTATTTTGTTTTCTTTACAACTCATAACTAATTGATTAAAAGTGTTATGAGTTCATTTCCATCGAAAGTTGCTTGTTCGGTTGGGATTTTTTGCCACTCTTCAACTAGAATTGACTTTAGTGATTCTCTGTCTGAAATGTTCCTCTTTCGGATCTGCTTATCCAGATACTCCCACAAATGCTCGATGGGATTTAAGTCTGGGGATTGCGGAGGGTGATCCAGTTGCTTAGGTGTACGGTAAAGTAACCATTCCTTGACTATTTTCGATGTGTGCTTGGGGTCGTTGTCTTGTTGGAAGACCCATGAATCACCTAAACCCAGTTTCGCAACACCACTTGGCAAATTGTCTCTTAAAATATTAAGATAATCTTCTTTTCTCATTGTACTGTCAATAAAGACGAGGTTCCCAACTCCAGATGACGCCATACATCCCCAGACCATTACCGAACCGCCTCCGTGCTTAATTGTTGAATTTAAATTTTTTTGTTCAAATTCAGTTTTTTTCGTTCTCCATATTTTTGGTGGTTTTATTGAACCAAAAATCTCAAATTCGCTCTCATCACTAAAGAGAACATTTCCCCAGAATGAAGAACTTTCTTTTTGATACTCAATAAAACCACCAAAAATATGGAGAACGAAAAAAACTGAATTTGAACAAAAAAATTTAAATTCAACAATTCCTCTTGAGAGAGGAATAATATTCTGAAAGCAAGGCTAGAGTGTGCATATCAGAGGTTTACATAGCACATCTTTGTAGGTGGCGATTCCAGCGGACACAACACACCACACGAACACGCAACCATACGGAAGAGAACATACCGAAAGAAAAGTGCTGTAGAGAGCAATTAACATAACGTTTGGCGAGTTTAAGGGGAGGTTCTCATCAAGAATTTAGTTTAAAAAAAATCGTTGTCAATTTTCATAGCTTATAGTGTGTAGAATAAGTCAAAACTGTTTTTGTGAAAAGAATTTTATAAAAAAGTTATTGCATACCAACGTTATCAAAACTTTATACGCGTTTATCTCAAGACTATATTTTTCACATTGGTCTCCACGATATCTCACAAACTACTCGGTGAACCGGCTTTTTTCATTTTAAAGTAAATTAAATTTATTGGAGTTTGAACCTAAATGTAGCTTATTTTTTCATAATTTCGTTTTTT
Organism: Microdon myrmicae; assembly: GCA_963931805.1. Classification (NCBI taxonomy): domain Eukaryota; kingdom Metazoa; phylum Arthropoda; class Insecta; order Diptera; family Syrphidae; genus Microdon; species Microdon myrmicae. The sequence continues at coordinate 26,004,000 of OZ007496.1, forward strand.
CTATTCAACGTTAAAAACAAAAAAAAAAAAAAATGCGAAAATCGGTACCTAAAGTTTGCATGTCTGCCATTTTGTTAATTTTTGATTTTTTTTTTTGAAAATAGGTTTAGACTCCGACAAATATTATATATATTCAGAAAACGTTTTGTTATATGATTACAGACGATTGCAAACAGCGCTGCGATGGAGGCGGATTGGTATCTTTTTTTTGAATCGTTACGATGCGCCATCTATTAAAATGACAATTTTTAATATTTTTCAGTAAAAAAACATTTTATTCAAGCCCTTGATCATCAGCTTCCATCGCAACCTACTTAAATGGATTTCTTGCTAATTCGTACACGAACGTCACCATCTTGGACCATCCGTTTTTTTTTAAAGATGGATACTGAAAAGTTAATTCAATCAACATAATTTTCCCTTTATCCTGGTGTCACACTGATGTTATTTTGGAAGATTTCGGTTGTTCGTGTGGTGTGCAAAAAGACTGTAGTGTCACAATGCAAACACGAAATCAGTATACGAAATAAATCGTCGAAATGAATTGCCCCAGTTACTGTTTGCAAGTGTCATATGGCATGCACTCGGTGCTGGCAGGGATTCAAAATATAGAATTAGTCAACTCGTGTCATCGTGACGTGTGTTCTACAATATGCTAAGCAGGTGGTTGAAGTAAGATTAGCGTAGTAAGCAAATTTATATTTATGAATGAATGAGTAATGGTTTGTAATTATTTGTGTGGACGATCGATTGTATAAATACTCCGGTAGTTTGGAAATAAAATCAATCTTAACCAAACCTTGAACTTTGATTCGCTTATTACGGTACTCTTACCACCTGATTTTAGCGTGCTGCGCGTTATACAGCGACTATAGGGACGTTTGATTTTCTATAAGAAGTTATCCTTTCCTGCCCTTTATATGGCAATCCTGCCAGCTTCGTGCAATGAATAAAACGAAGTAGTGGGCCAGAACCGAATGGCGGTATATTCACGACAGGAACTAGATGAACTGTTTGTCAGCCTAGACGGACCGCTGGAATACACGAGCGAACACTCTGAAGACGAGTATACTATATATAAAAAAGTGACGGAGGACCAGAACCACTTAGATGCGTACTAACACCGACGAAAGCTGGACCTAGACCTTTAACCATTGACGAATACAAGAAGAGACAGAAAAGCAGACAAAAATCAGAAAAGAAGAATACAGAAACCCCAAAGATTTTTTTTTTGTACTAACGCGCGCGCAAAAGGGGATTTTGCAGTACCCTTAAATGTCAGAGCACAGTACGATCGGATGGAGAGGAAGTAGATAAGGAAAGGAGGTGTCGATGTATATTGGTCTTGAATGTCTGGACATCACAACGGCCGGGAAACACATGATCAGAGAGAACATTCCACATGCGCGTGGTTCGGCTACAGAATGACTCTCTATGTTTATTTGTGCGCCTAAAGTCCACTTTCAACGTGCGCATTCACAGATTGACGGGTATCACGGGAAAATATCTGGAGGGGCGGAACACATTCAGCAAATTCAGTTGAGCAACAACCCTGATAATACCTATAGAAAAGAGATAGGCATGATACGTTGCGCCTATGTTCTAACAATGGAATTGATCGATTTCCAGCTGAGTCCCCAATAAGTTTCACTGCACGCTTTGGCATCCTGTCGAGCACGTGTAGCGGAGTTTTGGATGCGCCTGACCAAATATGAGAGTTGAACTCCATTTTTGGACGAATATACGCCTTGTAAATAGTGGTCAGGTTTGATGGAGTGGAGTATCTTATATCTTAAGGAACCGCAGTTTTGGCAGCTTCAAATATGTGGTCATTCCAATTAAGAGTCGAATTAATTCGAGCCCAGAGGATTAATAGTTCCTTGGCAAAGTCGATGCAAGTGCCGTTCATCGACAGTATTGTGACGCATATGACAATCAGTACTGGAATCTTCGAGAAAGTCCGAAACAAAGTACTAGATTATTTTAGGAAGTACTGGAAAACTGGAATAGAACATTCAAGAATATGGAACGGACGGAAACGATACACCAAATCAGAATGAGGAAAAACGGTATAAATACGTCGCACGCAGAGTGGAAGTTAAGTTAGAGATAAGTAAGACAGTGAAGCAAGCGATAGGTCTCGAGTGAGAAGTAAGCAGTAAAAGACGCGATAAGTACGGAAGCGATAAGTAAAGAAAACGTTAAGTGTACGGTAAAAAAAGTAACGGTTGTTATTAACGGACTAATAAAGTGTTACAGTAATTCAAAATCGATTTAACGGCTCTTATTTATTTTAAAATAATTAATCCAGCGAACCCTAAGCTCGCTACAGTATATTTACTTTGGGGTTCGCCTTTGACGACAAGAGGCAGCACTGAGTTTTTAAGGCATTGAATTCTACTCGGTTAAATAATCCCCACTGATATATCTTGTTGAGGTCTGAATTTAATGTATCAAGCATAAGTTGCTGGTTGGTAGTGACGTTTGAAGAGTTTGGACGGGAGTGTTCGTATGACTATGAGAAACTCAAGGTGCTATCATCAGCAAACGAGTGAATTGGGTTGTGAGTAATTGACAAGAGATCATTTATAAGGATGAGGAAGAGAGTGGGTGAGAGTACCAAACCCTGGGGAACGCCTGCATTAATTTGATAGGAGACAAAGTTGACACCATCAAAAACCACTTCGATTGAACGGCCAGAAAGATAGTCTCTTATCCATTGGGTCAGGGAATTGTCCACTCCATAGGAATGCAATTTTGACAAAAAGGCTGGATGCCAAACTCCGTCGAAGACTTTTGAAATATCCAATACTTGCTTTCACCGAGGTAGTGGATGAATTGGCTCCACTTTTCGGTGAGGTACGCCATCAGATCCTCTGTCGACCTGTTGCTACGAAAGCCATATTGGCGGTCATAGAAGGGGTCATTTGATTCCAGATATTTCGAAAGTTGACGGTTGATAAGTGATTCCATTACCTTGGAGAGAATAGAAGTTAGTGCTATGGGTCGATAAGAAGAGGTGGATGATTTGTCACCCTTTTTGGGAATTGGCTGAATGTTCGCTGACTTCCATCTATTTGGGAAACGGCCAGTAGAATAAGACAAATGGAAGAGTTTTCGCAGTGGTTTAGAGAGTGAAGAGGAACATCTCTTCAAGAGAATTGGTGGAATGCCATCAGGACTAGCGAATTTCTGTGCGTTTAGCTCCTTGAGTGCCCAGGCAACAGTACGCGTTCGGAAGCAAATATGGTTCATGGTGTGCTGCTTATGCTTAAGTTGAGGTGGAACTGATGTGGTATCAGGCAGCGTTGAGTTGGCTGCCAAATGTCCAGCAAGTAAATTCGCTTTCTCTGTTGCACTGGTGACTGGTCTGGCATCGACTATAAGCGATGGAATGGATGAGGAGACCGAGTTTTGGATGTTCTTCACAAATGTCCAGAAGTTTCTATTACCTGTGGGAAAGTGTAGTATTTTTTGTCTCACTCTCTGGTCATGCAGGAACTTGGCGCTTGAATACGCGTATTGCAGTCATTCCTAGCTGTCTTAAATCTTTTCCGGCTTTCCTCAGTATTGGTTGATTTGTACAATCGGAAGCCTTAATGGTTTCTCTGCACCCGAAATCGAGCCACATATTTCTCTTGGGTTTGATACTCTTTACTCTGTGTGGAGTAAAGGCCTGCCAGCCAAGTAGAATCGTGTCTGTCAATGTGTCCGCTATAGAGTCAACATCGTTATTGAGGAAAAAAAAACTTCCCACAAATTATGCATATTTGGCACAAAACTAGACATTTTTGCATGAAAAAAAATTATGTAAAGCTGATACAGTCATTACTATTTTGAGGTTATGTTGTTATCACGTGTTCAAATTCACCATATTACGTTTGACATCTGACAATTTCTACATAATTTTCTGGTGTGGCTATCTTTTCCCAAACGGCTTATTTGTACACCTAATATGAACTGTGCACGCTAAAATCATCCACAATAACTATATCATTTTAGATTTTAAAAGAGTTGAGAACTTATTAAAAGATTCATTTCTATCCAAGTACGAGCTTCTGCACCTACAATGAACTTTAAAAAATGATATAGAAACAAACACAAAGGTTTGCAAACAAGACATTAAACTCAATGATGGAAAAAAACCTTATTATGTTGGGAGCAAAATTATATCCTATATGCATATGATATCGGTAAGCTACGAACAAAGCCACTAACTTATAACAAGGCAGGTTGAAATTCAGAATATAGATACCAGTAACAACCTGGTTAAATGAGCGCGCATAGCAGAGAAGATGCATTTAACGGCAAGTAATTTGGTACAAATTAACATGGAACTCGCATGCCATGGCAACGAATTGGCACTAAAGGTCAATGCCGCCTACACTTGCATCGACGAAGCCAAGGAACTATCAATCCTCGGCACTCAAATTGATTCGACTCTTAATTGGAATGACCATATATTCGAAGCTGCGAAACGTGCGGCCAAATGTATGGGGTTATTTAAGAGATGCAAAAAATATTTCACTCTATCAAACCTGGTCTCTATTTACAAGGCGTACATTCGTTCCGAAAAGGAGTTCAACTCCCATATTTGATCAGCCTGCAGCACACGTGTTCGATAGGATACAAACCCTTGGACATAATTGATATACTAATAAGTAAAAATGTAAGAGGACCTACTCTTATACACAATTATGTTATATCATTTAAGTTAATTATAAACATAATCACAAACAAAACCAAAAAAAAAAAGCCGAAAGGCAAAAACTTTAATGCAATAAAATTGTATAACTTAGAGCTAAACTAATTAAAAATATTAAATTTTCTAAATAGGATTTAGCATTTAATCCTAAATAATAAGAGAAAATGTAATTTAAACAAAGAAATAAATGCGTTTTTAAAGTAAAGTAAAGTAAAAATACAAAAACCTGGGGACCCAGCTGTAAGTCGTTCGATTCCGTCGTTTGAACATACGCGCAACGTATTATAGCGTTTTGGATGATAGTGAAGAACGTGTGATTCGAACATACGCTATGACAGTTAGAATCACCAAAAATTGAACCAAAGCGCAACGCATCAGGTCACCGCCGTGTGTACGGATTTGATTTCTAAACTCAAGTACATTCGACTGATGTGGATTTGTTATGTTATCGCTATGGTATACGGCTCTGATGCATTTTCTTATTCGATTTTCGTTCGGTGTTCTTCACTATTTGCTTGTGTATTGTGTGTGTATCTGTTACACACGCCACACAACTCCCTCCTGAGTAACTTTGTTATGATCAGCTCCATGTGCGAACGACGGAGCGAGGAACGAGCGAGCGAGAGATCGTCGGAGCAGGCGAGTATGCTGGTGCTCTATGCGGAAGTTGTGATCGTGTCGTGAAGAACTGTTTTACTACGGGAAAGTCTGTGCTGTGTGTACACAGAGCTGGTCGGGGTCACCACTTTGGCGGATTTGTATGTAATTCGTAAGTGTTCCACCGAACACTGTTCACACAAAGAAAACACCGAGATTTATTTTTAATTTGCTTTCCAATTTTTTTATTTTTTGTTTAATACTGTTTTTATTAACACATAAACTACGGTTAAGGAATGTTTGCTTAATAGCACACTTGATTAATTCACATGACACATATTAATCCCATCCTTTATTACACACGTGAAACTAGACACACGACAAAAACTCCTTTTTCTGGACGGAGGATCTGACCTCCGTGACTGTTAATTGTCGAACGGATATCCGGCACGCATGCACATTCGACGGCACGAGAAGTATTGTACATTTTCTTGTTGTTATATACGGTTTGTACTCGCGACAGTTTATCTTGATTTCTATTAGTGACGCGGATCACTTCCTCGTCGGGGTTCTCGATGTCGACCTGTCTGGTACCCGGAGTAGACTCTCTGTTCGAATTAATTTTCCCTAAGACCACTGCCCTATCTAAATTTTCCTATCCATCATATGTGTCTCTTATCTTCAAGAGAAAATTTCCATTTTGATTTTCGATTCCAACTTCTTATCGGAATCTTGTTTCGAAGGATCAAGCGTGCCGCCAGTTCTTTCTTGATCCTATCATGGGCTTTGTTTACGTTACCCATCTGGTTTACGGCAACAGCATTTTTGTGTGTTTCAAATGGGTAACAAAGGATTTGGCTGTAGATCGCATTTCCTGATCATAAACATCTAGCGTGGGATAGGCGTTTACGATGTTTATGATCGCAAAAATTGTTGGTCGGCGGGCGAATCGCTAGGCCTTTGTTTGCGCACGTGCGCTTGTCGGTTTGGGATCTTGCGAGGAATTTATGGTGCTACATGAGGAGATTATTCTGTTTGTTTTCAGCAAAATGCGTTTAATGTATGAATCGAATGGATACATTGGATGGATGCATTGAATTCAATATTAGGGAATTTTGAAAGTTAAGTTCGATTGATTTTTACTATTGAATTAAATGTTGGGGTATTTCGAATGTTAGCTTTTGTTTCAGGCGGAAATAAGGACTTTTGGGAAACGTGTCTGTGGGCACGTGTACTGGATATAGGTGAGTATGTCCCTTTGGTGGAACGACGATATATCAACCTATAGTGGGTTGTGTGGTTCGCAGAACCGCCACAGTATCATACCTGTCTTATTTCTATAGGTTATCACAATCGCTGCTCAAATGAACTTGCTGAATGTGTTCCTATCCTTCAGACTTTTTCGCACGATACCCATCAATCTGAGAATGCGCATCAGTTCACGTTGTAAGTCAACTTCAGGCGCACAAATAAACATAGAGATTCATTCTTCAGCCGAACCACACGACTGCTCAACCTGATCATGTATTTCCTCGTCGTTGTAATATTCAGGCATTTACGGCCAATGTACGTCGTCCTCTCCTTAATCTTGCACAGTGACATTGAAGGGTTCTCCAAAATCCCCTTTTGTGCACGTGTTAGTGTAAATAAGAATACCACCCGGTAATAGGATGTACGCTAAGATTTCCAAGGGATGAACGTAAGTGATCTCTGCAAGTATTTTTTCTTTTAGCAGCTGCTCCACTAAACACCTGCAGAATCTTAGGTCACAAACTCTCTGCAATGAAGATTACAACTCCTTAAAACTATGACACAAATTCATTCGAGAGAATTCTTATTAAGGACGCAACAGAATTGAAAAATAAGCAGCTCAAATAGAAACAAACCAAAATGCATGGTTCCAGAAAAACAAAATTGCTGTGCGGTTTCAAAAATGTATCCATGGAATGTTAAACGTGGCAGTAGATGCTAATAGGCTATTGAAATGCTCTCGCTTCATATTTAGGAAATCTCAAATTCGAACACCAGAGACAGTTGTAAAGGTTGAAATCGTTTGAGAGAAATAGAGCCTTCCATTCACGGGTCAACGGTCAAAAAATTGCTTAATCATAAAAGAGCTACTGCCATACATCATTCCACCACCGCTTAACTTTCAAATTGATATAAAATGACCCCTCTATTTATAAATAAATTCCAAGCTATCAGTCCTTAAAAGCCGCCGTCGCTTAATGTGCTCGCGACGGCTTTAATTTTGCAGGGCAATACACCAACTGTAAGACAAAGACGTGATGTTTCAACCACATACTGGATAACAATATATTCCCTCAAGATTTGACCGAAACAGACACGAGCCTTCAGCCTGGAATGTACCATAACCGACCAGCAGGACGAATTATTTAATCAAAGCACGTTCGTCTCCTTTTTCCGCGTTTGAAAAGAAGGACTCATTATTCGTATTTTTTATTTTTGTAAACTGTAAACGCTTACGAGCGGCTGACAGTTAAAAAAGTCCAATAAATTCGTCGTTTAATTGCCTTAAAGGTGACAGTCAGCTCTAAGGATAATCCCTAAGCACGCAATGTGTAGGGGAAATTATGAACTCTCCTTTATGCCTCAGAGATATGTGTGCGTTTGCCGTAGAATAATGAAATGCACAAAAGCACCATAAAAGTGTTAATCGTTTTTATAGTCATATGCAGGCGAGTCCTTTCCACAACTAATTCTTTCTTCTTCGAAGAAAGGGGAAATGCAGTTTAATCCTTCTCAATAGCGACTCGGCTTCGAGGAATTTGTATGAATGCAGCAAATACCCACAGCGTCCTCAGTCAAGTAGAAAATCCTTCTTGTGTTATGATTCTGTCTCTGCTTTCTTTTAATTGTCGAAATCGATTTTAAATTGGTTGAGATTTGCTTTCTTCGCAGCCCTTCCTTCCGGCAGGGGATTAAGGACATGTTTTTGTTTGACCTGGGAAATAATTAAACTTTCTCTCATTTAGGCAACGATAATCGCCCATTGTCCAGAAGACACTTTTTCAACTCATCAATTGCCCTGGAGGTTAAATAGAGTTTCAGCGGAATTCCGGCGTTGATTGTGTGGATTCTGTTGAAAAGTGCATTACTCGGGAGTATTGTTGTATTTTGAAGTGAGAACTAATTCCTACAGGTTAATGATTTTATTTTGGAAGCACAATACATTACGAACTGTAAGAACGCATCGCTAGACAATGGACTAACCGTCCTGTTTGGTTGCACGTTGCAAGGGTTATTGTAGTTCTAATTTAGCTACTATTCGTGGGGGAAGTATTTCAAAAATTCGGCTTTGAAGGGAAATTGGTGATTACGAACTAATGGAAGTTTGGCGAGGTAAAAAGTTTGAATTAAAAAACTCAACTGCTTCCTTCGGCACGAAGTTGTCGAAAAAAATTCATGGAAGAGGAATAATAAATACATTAACCAAGTTAGGTTGAAAACATTGAGTATTCTTTTTTCAAGTAGTGAATCCAATAAACAGTGGTTACCAAGCATGCAATATTTGTGACTTTCATTGTAACAGGTCAGTTCGAAAATTAATCACAAGTTGTTTTTTTCTGACAATGGGTAATTTTGATTTCCAAGGGCTTTCAATATTAAGTTGATACATTTACAGGATGGTAAGTAAATTAAGAAAACACGTTATATGAATTTACATGTAAATTCGCAATAAATTACAGAAGAAAACGATGCATATTTGAGCCAACTCGGGTAATCCAAATCATGTTAAATACAGTTTTACAATGAACGTAAAAGCTATGGATTTTTCCCCCAATCTAAAGTATATATAAACACTTTTCTCCGGGCGATAAGATGTGTACAGTCTGCGACAGAGTTGGATCAAGGCATTATTGAGACATTTGTCACTCATTTTTGTATCAGCAAACTGTAAATTGTGGGACGAAAAAGTAATCGGGACGGTTACCATATATCGGAATTAAATACGCATAATATTCTATTGCAAGCCCCATTAATTAAATGAAGTGTAGTTTGGAAGTTTTAGTATTTGAACGATGATTTAAAAAAAAAATATATATATATATCGCCTCGATTGGTAAAAACCTTGACGTGATGCAGGGGCTCAAATTACAATGAATCATTCAGGCTATGCTGACGGAAGCATAAGCTTCCAGTAGGGCCACTCATGTCAGACAGGCTAGCGAGGAGTAACACACAAAGATCTGCCACACCTGATCCGTGTCCATTGGATGGTTTGCATCCAGGGGTATACCGGCTCGAATCAAAGCAGTAAGCAGACCTTACCATATCAAAACGGGGCTCTGATATGGGGGACTTTTTGAAACCCCAAGACTCGTGGGAACAAAAATAAACACTCAATATACAAAAAACAATCCCACGATAGACGTAGGTGTGATAAGCCGACACTATCATAAGGGAACAAATCATCAAGAAAACATCGACTCGATAAAACGAAAATGTAAGGAAAAACGGAAAAAGCGGGATATACGCGTCGGCACGTGGAATGTTCGAACGTTATATCGGGTGGGCCATACATTTTTGCAAATAGCAACACTTGATTTCTTAAAAACCGTTAGAGGGAGGGGCGCCCGAGTGGCGGGGAATTGTGCGTCTGTTGCGGATTCACTGGATGCAACCAACGAATTCGCAAGTGAACGCAACCATAACAACCAAATAACAAATGTCAGCAACTAGCTGACATATTCAATTCTGGTTGTCAAGGAAACGACAACTAAACAAACTCTTCTTCATAAAACATTTATTCAGCACAGTTCATTCCTTTGGTTATCTATTTAAATCACATACATCGATGCAATAAAGGTAACAATTAATCACACAGAAACCAACACGTTTCATTGAGGAAATCTGGAAGAGACTTATTTCTGCAGGAATTCAAGATTCATCTTAATAGCAATTAGTTCCAGGCATCAGTGTTGCTGGCGCCATTGCTGTGGCAAAGCATTTTCCCGTGTTGGTGGACAGCTACTCGACGTCAGGAATCATCAACCCTGCCCACAACATTCTTTATTGTTCGTGGAAATTGCTCGACCGCAAACATTTCCCCGACGACATTCCTCGGTCGGCAGAGATCACACATTTTGGTCCTTCGAGCCGGATCCAGTCTGTGGATCCACTCCACTGCTGCCAGTTCGCAGCTATCATACCGCGATCAGTTCGCGGCGCAACTGTGGACGTTCTTCCATTTGTTATCCAACGTCCGAAAGCAGTAATTCCGGTAGTGTTCACCGCAGATTCTTCGAACAAAAGTGCCCCAGTATTGGATACGTGTCATCGTTGGAATTTGTCTTCACAAAAACAACGTGGATCATTTACCGCTGTCCAGAACGCAGCCTCAAGGTCCAGCCTAGGGACCTACCGCCACCAGAATAGCCAGCGCAGCTACCTTAACGCCGCCAAGGTCACGGCAACAATGATCTTCCCACATGGTAGCTACAATACTGCCGCCAGGTTCAAGGCGCAGTAACCAGCTGCCCCAACAACAGCTACAAATACCCCTGCTCAGTTCGCAGCCTCAAGGTCCAGCCTAAGGACCAACGCCGCCAAGTTCGTGGCGTAACACGAAGCTGCCCAGCGCAGTACAACTAACCACACCGCGACCAGTTCCTCGGCACAGCCTTCCGGAACCAGACTGTGGAACCCGCTGGACACCGCTGCCCAACTAGCAGCCCCACCACCCAGGACCTGTGGATCGGTTACCACGGCCAAGATAGCGGTGCAGCCCGGGATCCAGACGTACGGATCAACCTCCGCCATGTTCACAGGTAAGCAAGCGTTTTGTCAATTACGACTACATTACCACCACAACGTAACTCGTTCGCGGTCAATCGAGGTCAATATCTGTGGATCAGCTACCACCACCCAATTCGCGTTGCAGCCCGGAATCCAGATCTGTGGATCGGCTACCACCTCCAAGTTCGCGGTGCCACTGCAAAGGATCCAGATGTAAGGATCAATCGCTGCCAAGTTTGCGGCATACTAGAAGGTCCAGACTTAAGGACGGACCGACGTCAAGGTCGCGGGACACCAGCGTCCAGACGCGAAGACCCACCGTTATCAAGTTCGTGAGAACAATCACGTCAACGCCCAAATAACAGCCCCAATGTCAGAGAAGTCGAGAATGACATATTCATCATCATCATCGGCACTACAAGCGGGAACCGGTCTTGGCCTTATTTAGCAAGTCCTGAGGCTTGTTATATTTTTCATAATGACATATTCTACATTGGCGGAAAAGCTCACAAGCGCCCAGTTCGCCTCCCAGGAGCGAATGTCCTGTGCTTTTCTCAACCTTGAGAAGAGAGGGCCACCAACGTCATTCACGGTGGACATACGCCAGCATAACCTCCAGATCACCTGAGAGGACATCCGAAAGAACCATGAAGAGATAAAACGCCTGGCCTCCAGAGATGACCAGCGGCCACCGCTAATTCGTGGACAGATTCGTCGGTCAAACTGAGAAGACCTATCTGGACGAGGTCGCCAAGTTTATTGAGACAAGGAACGCCCTCAACGTCGACCGTCCGACCGCATCCAAGATTGCGACGGACATCGTCATTCAACCACCAAGTCGTTTGCCGCCATTGATGTCACAACCTTCATGGTGGCCGGGAACTCCGTACCTCGCAACATATGTCAGCGATTTTTCCAAAATTTGCGTACTTGATTGCAGGAGTGCCAACGATGAGACGGGGCACATCTTGACGATGTCATTTCAAAAAAAAAATTTCAAGAAATGTTTATTACATTAAATAAATGATCATCAAATTAACATTTGTAGTTTTATTTCTAGTCATATTTCAAATGTGCAAACATTTATCGCCCACCCTTTATAAATCAGGCGCGATCCAGACGGTCGTAGAGAACGCGAAACAATATAAAATGGACATCGTCGCGCGATGGGAAGTCCAACTCCCACATCAAGTAATAGAAGCCAACGGGTTCACAGTGGCGTGTGGAGATACCGATACGCGTAACCTCGGAACTGGCTTCATTATAAACAAGAAGATTACGCCCCATGTAAAAGGTGTGACATTTTTTAATAGCCGAATGTCGGTGCTAAAACTACAGGGCCCATGGTATAATTATGTATTTATAAACGTACACACCCCAACCGAATCTACAGACGGAAAAACGAAGGACACGTTCTACGAGACCCTAAAGGAAGTATTTGATGGGATCTCGTCATTCGATGTTAAAATTCTTCTCGGGGACTTCATCGCGCTAATTGGGAAGGAAGATATCGCGTTTTGCGACGATAGTGAAGAACGTGTGATTCGAACTGACGCTATGACGATTAGAATCACTAAAAATGTAACCAATCTCAACACATCAGGCCACTGCCGCGTGTACGAATTCGATTTCTAAGCCCAAGTACACTCAGCTGATGTGTTGTTATGTTATCGCTATGGTATACGACTCTGATGCTTTTGGTTATTCGAATTTCCTTTCGGTGTTCTTCACTATTTGATTGCATATTGTGTGTGTATCTGTTAGAAACGCTACAAAGATATCTTCCAACCAACTATAGGTAAAGAAAGCCTACATGACGTCTCAAATGATAATGGAATTCGAATTATCACGTTCCCAGCGTCAAAAGTTCTGGTACTGAGAAGTACGATGTTCAAGCACAAGCAAATTCATAAAGCCACATGGATATCACCCGACCGCGTAACGCTTAAACAAATAGACCACTTGCTCATAGACAAAAGACACCACTCGAATATCCTTGACGTGAAATCATATAGAGGAACAGATTGCGACTCCGATCATCTAGTGATGGACAAAATGAGGAGTCGGCTCGCAGCAAACCCGCATGGGCAGTCACGGGAGACGAGCAAAAAGTTCGACATTGATAAACTGAAAGCTCTGCGAAAAAGTGCTGAATATCAAGACGAACTAACAAATGAATTTAGCATCCTAGAGAATGGGAATAGTGAGGAAGGGGAAGCCAATAGTTGGACACTAAATGGGCACCGATCAGAGACACAATCAAACAAACAGCCCAAAAGGTATTAGGATTTAAGAAAAATTAAGTCCAAACCTTGGTTTGACGATGACTGCAGGGCAAAGATCGAAGAAGGTAAACGCCTCAGAGTGATCCACTTAGAAAGGTATGATGAAGTCAACGTAGAACGATATGCGACAATTCGGAAAGACACAACGAGACTTTTCAAACGCAAAAAATAGGAGAAGACTCCGATTGAAAAAATCATAGAAAATGTCAGAGCAAAGAACATCAGGGGTATGTATGCCGGCATCAATTTAATTAGAAATGGCTACCGGGGAAGAGACGAAATAATTCGAGACGCAAACGGCTGCCTGGTCACAGAAACAAACAATATCGTGAAAAGATGGAAGCAGTAATTTGAAAACCTGCTCAATGTGCGCACCCATCAACCACAAATAAACCCACCAGACGTACATACAGCCGAGCTTCAGATCCCAGAGCCCTTTTTCAACGAAGTTGTAGACGCAATAAATCGATTGCAAAACAACAAGGCTCCCGGAGTCGACTGCATACCGACAGAGCTTATGAGGCATGGAGAGGCAACCACTCGAAAGATCCACAAACTAATTGAAACAATATGGGATAAGGAAGTCACTCTGGAAGAATGGAAAACCTCAATAGTCGTCCCCATTTTCAACAAAGGCGAAAACTACAGAGGAATATCATTGCTCTCTTCAGCATCATCATCATCAGCACTACAACCGGGAACCGGTCTTGGCCTTATTTAGCAAATCCTAAGGCTTGTTGAATTTTCCGTGATTTGTTTTTTCTGGGCAAAGTCATTAGTCTTGCGCCAGGGGCTCCCCGACGGGGAATCGAACCCCGGTCACCCGCGTGAGAAGCGGGTATCCTAACCACTATACTATCAAGGAGCCATCATTGCTCTCAACCACATACAAAATACTAACAAAGGTCATACTGTCGAGAATCACACCGTACGCAGAAGACATTCTGGGAGACTACCAGTGCGGATTCCGTTGGAACCGGTCAACGAGCGATCAAATGTTCACAGTAACGCAACTGCTGAAAAAGAAGTAGGAATACAGAGAGACGGTTCACCAACTGTTCGTTGACTCGACCATGTTGTAGTTGAACTGGGAGTCCCGGTACATATGGTGCACTAATTCAAATCTGCATGAACGAAAACAAAGGGTGAGTTAGAATACAAAATCACCTCGCAGAACCATTTGAAATCCTGGACGAGTTAAAACAGGGAGATGGCCTCTCACCATGTCTTTTTAACCTTGTCCTCGACTATGTTATCAGAAAGGTACAATACGACAACCTGGCCGGAACATCTCTGAACGGCGTCACACAAGTGGTCGCAAATGCGGATGACATCGCCATTTTGAGCGATAATCCATATACAGTGAAATCGTCATGCAAGCGACAGAAGAGGTGGGCCTAGAAATAAATGAAGACAGAACAAAATATTTCATTACGGCGCGAGTATATTTGATTGCGGTGCGACCTCAGGGAATACACATAAACGTCAGGGGCAAGATATTTGAAAAACTTAAAGAATTTAAATATCTGGGAACATTACTGACGGTCAGTAACGAAATGTCGAAGGAAATTAACAATAGACTACACTCCGGCCGCGCTAGTTGGCATGCAGTCAGTAAACTGCTGAAATCCAAACTGCTATCATCATCATCATCATCATCGGCACTACAACCGGGAACCGGTCTTGGCCTTATTTAGCAAATCCTAAGGCTTGTTAAATGTTCCATAATGATTTGTTTTTTCTGGGCAAAGTCATTAGTCTTGTGCCAGACTGCTATCACGTAATATAAATCTCCGTGTGTATAGAACCATAATCATGCCGGTTGTTCTATATGGATGCGAAACATTGGCTCTCACAAAACGAGAAGAAAACAAATTTCGCGTATTCGAGAATAAATTTTTAAGGGGTATCTTTGGCGGTAAGTATGACGAGGTGGCAGGACAATGGAGGAAACTCCATAACCACGAATTGGACGAGCTATACCGAAAACCTATAGTAGTGAAAGTAATCAAGTTACGAAGACTAAGATGGCGCGAATGGGCAACGATAGGACCGTGCGTAGAATTCTTGACGAGAAAGAGACCGGCAGGGCGACCGCGATGGAGATGGGTGGACAATGTTAGATTTGACCTTGAAGAGATCGGATCGGATGGTCAAGCTTGGAATGAGAATGCACAGGATAGGGAACGATAGCAGAGTCAAGTCGATGAGGTTATGAACTTCCGGGTTCCTACAGGCCAATAAATAGTAATAGACCAACGGGAAAGATACCGAGAAGACGGCCGCGACGGAGATGGGAGGGCAATGTCAGGTTTGACTTTGAAGAGATCGGATAAGATGGTCAAGCGTGGAAGGAGAGTCCACAGGACAGGGAGCGATGGCGCAGCCGAGTCAGTAAGGTTATGAACTTCCGAGTTCCTATAGGCCAATAAATAGTAATAGACCAACGAGAAAGATACCGAGAAGACGGCCGCGACGGAGATGGGAGGGCAATGTCAGGTTTGACTTTGAAGAGATCGGATAAGATGGTCAAGCGTGGAAGGAGAGTCCACAGGACAGGGAGCGATGGCGTGAGTTCCTATAAGCCAATAAATAGTAAATCGTAAAATAGTAAAAAGAAAGGGTTATCAGACCAAAATGATGTGGTGGAGCATAGCAACCCTTGAATGTAGGTTCAATTGTCGATGCCGTGCTATTCAAACTGTGTAAATCGCAAAACTTGGCAATAATTCCTTCTCGGAAGTCCTTGTGAAATAGATTGGGTGCTTGACAAAGAAGATATATACCACACGTTTTTCTAGTATATCCCTTAAATTTTTAGTTTAGAAATACCTTCATTCATTTTTGTTTTACGTGAAATGTATGTACTAATGGGATTTTGGAATATGTCTTGATATGGTTATTGATCAGTCCATATAACATATCAAATGACATGATGTGGTTATTGTCCATCAAATGTCATGATCTGATTATTGATCAGTTCATATAACATATTAAAAATTAATCGATATATATCTAAATTATAAGTGGAGAATTAAGTATGTCATGGCATGTGAAAACAATTTCGGAGGTTACGTCTATGAATTGCCTTTCAAAGTCAACATCCTGCTGTAGTTAAGTTCTTTATGGTATGTGTGACATAACGCACAGAGAAGTAGATCAATACACAATATAATCTCTACTCTGACAGTTTTAGATATACCCAGAAGGCAGATAAGGAAAAATTGTTCAAAAACGACAAATCCTATTTTCTTTTCTTTGTCAACTATTCTATTTTACCGCAACCCCAATCTCTGAGCTACTTACTAATGAGTACACATCCTTTTCGAAATCACGAATAGATCCTCCCATAAACCAAAAAAGAAAACTATAACAAATATCTCTTTAAAGCTTGATGCTGATCCTGACAAGGATTCAACACAAAAAGAAACGCAGAACTACCTTCTTCGATTCAATAAGAAAAAAAATGGATGCAATTAATCAGCAATCGTTTGTAGAGTGTCGAATATCAGCAACGAAACCAATATCCTTCGGCCCCTAGAACGAAAACTGGGTTTCAAAATGCAATAATGCCGTGACTTTGATCGGTCCAACATCTCATCTCAGAGCATCCTCATTTACATTTTTAATGAGAATTCTCTGTTTACAACAATCACAATTGACACAGGATCTTGTAGGGATTTATGTTATGTGATGTTTGTCACAACAAATGACATGATGTCAGTCATGGTCGGATGGATAATAACAACACGGAAGGGAGTATGATTCCAGAACCACTTCCTTTAAAATTCAATGTTCTCCTGATCATGCTGCACTGTGCATTTCTAATTACATTTTAAGAAGATGTCCTGTCAGTCGTGAGGATTTGTGGGAACTTATTTGGTTGGATTGAAACAGGAAATCAGACTACGACTCGGAATATCATGTCAGTCTCGCGCAAATTTTCTATCACTGTTGCAATTATAAAGTGGTTTTCAAGGATCCTCTCAATTACATGCATAGACTTTGAGGGTATTTGAAAACAGGAGCAGTATTTTTATTTCGTTTGTATTTTGAAGATCCTTCGACAACAATGCCAAAGTCAAACTGAAGCCATCGTGTGTTGATTCGTTTCCCATAGGAAACCACGAACAGCCGACAACATAGACATGTACAAAAATGAAAACGACGGGGGCTAATTGCCTCTTCTGAGGTACCTCACTCAATTGACAAAACAAAATCATTTTATCTTGTACACATAAATGTTTTCTCAACTTAAACAAAGCAAAAGGTCGAGTAGTGGTGGAAACCCTTAATCTGCCTAATTCAAATGCGCTGAGAAGCGTCACCGGCTCTCAAGCGTTTGTTACATAACACACAATCGACTGATGTACAAGAGGTCTCCCTTAGTGATGTGCCCGTGTCACATATTTATGATCGGATCTGAAGCAAAACTGACAGCAATATATATTTTTTGACAAAAAAAAAAACAGTAAATGAATACAAACTAAGCTCCTAGGGAGGAATACTGGCTGGGTAGATGAAAAGATTTTTGTCTCATAAATAAATAGTCTGAAAAGGAAAAACAAAAGCCTCGTATGTTAATTCCTGTGCGATGAAATTATACTAAGGTGATGTTACCCCCACAGGGTGAAATTTCTGAACGAAACTATGTGAAAAGCCACTACTCGCCAATAAATTGTATTGAAAGGCTTATCGGATCATGTCAGCAACATAAATTCGACTTCTTATTCAAATACAAAAATCAATAATCAAAAGGATTTCATGAGTAGTTGCGCTCTACATACTTCTCGGTGGTGCATCGTACAATGAGAGATAGGTAAAGTCCTTAAGCCGCTCAGCATGGGGTCACCGGGTGTCCTCTCGTTATCTTCTTTTCTACTAAGGACTATACATTTACTTCCTGCTGCATCAAATAATGTGAAAATTGGGTGAAGTCTTCATAGAGTATGTATATTATAGATTGTGGAGAATGGAGATTGTATAAGAAGAATTTCCGTGTTTAGAGTAGTAACACGCGGCATTCAATTGTTAAAACTAACAAACACGTTATTTAAAATAAATAATAAATGCCAAAGAAGGAAGACTTGGAAACAATTCTTTCGCACCTTTTATTCAAAAATAGGTAGAAGCACACAAAATACTCGTGGAAACTTGAGGTTAGCATGCTGTTTAAATGCCTCAAAAAGTATGATTACGATGTTGAAAACAAAGATCAGTCTGGTGTACCGAAAATATTGAAAACGAAAAACTGGGGGCTCATTTCATAAAGAAACATATTATACGCCAGCTGAACTTATCAATCATTTGAGTTGTTCCCATAACAGTTTTGAAACGTTTGAAAGTATTACGACGGAGACGGAGCAGAAGCCGACTGGCGGACTGAAGATCGGCTATTTATATCCATTGCTCTCTTTGTTCCTCTGATGAACACGCGAACGGGGACACAGAGATACAACGACGTGGAGATGCCGTTCAAACATTTCCCACCGTCATTGGGCCATTCCAGGGAAGCCGCCATTCAAAGGCTTCTGTCCAAATCTGTCCAAAGAGAGACAATTCAAGCGAAGCTAGGCCATCAGTATGCTGAAGTCATGAGAGAATACTAGGACATGGGTCACATGTGACCGAAGAAGACTCAAAAATTCCGGATAACCAATGCTGCTATCTGTCCCACCATGCAGTAC
Source organism: Microdon myrmicae (assembly GCA_963931805.1). Classification (NCBI taxonomy): domain Eukaryota; kingdom Metazoa; phylum Arthropoda; class Insecta; order Diptera; family Syrphidae; genus Microdon; species Microdon myrmicae. Next base: position 26,023,034 of record OZ007496.1, read on the forward strand.
TGAAGACCAAGAGTGAAACTACCAGCTCAGGGTGGTGTTTGATGCTTCTCGAGCCACCAGCAATGAATCATCTCTTAACGATCACCTGATTATTGGACCGTCCTAGCCGTCGGACCTCATTTCAATATTGACCCGGTTTCGCAAGCATCCCATAGCTTTTGCCTCGGCTATCGCCAAGATGTTTCGCCAAATTCGAGTCCAGCTTGGTCACGTCGACTTTCAAGAATTATTTGGCGAGATAACCCAGAGGAGGAGTACCAAACGTTTAAGCTGCTAACCGTAACATACGAAACGGCGCCCGTGCCGTTTCTGCCAATGAGTTGTTTGGTCCAGATTGCAGAGCAGATCGAACAATCGTGTCCGGAGGCGGCGCCAATCATCAGAGATGACTTGTACATGGACGATTGTATATCCGGTGCACAATTCGTGAGGAGGCAATCCGGTTGGTGGGTCAACTGACGGAAGCTCTTAAGAGCGGAGGATTTCCGCTACGTAAGTGGAAATCAACTTGCAGCAAATTATTGTGGTGGCTGTCGTCTGATTCACCAGGTGCTGTACCAGTTCATCACGAACGAAGGAACAAAGCTGCTTGGAGTGAATTGGTATCCCATGGCAGACTATTTGAGCTACAAGGAGACAACGGATAGCAAAGTGTTCAGTTTTGCGGATGATAATACGCTTGTTTCCTCCTTTTCGAGTGTTCGGCCGATTGGTGCATCTGCATCGCATCAGCTGAGATGTAGACAAATTGACTCTCTAAATCAGGATCTAGATAGGGTCCTGCAGTGGAGAAGGGCCACTACTTCAATACAGCGAAGACAAAATATACAACATTCACAAAGAAACGTGGATCATCGGTTCCACAGCTGATTATGAATGGCCGGGCCCTTGAGGCTGGGGAAAGCTTGAAATTGCTCGGTGTCACGGTCTGTGGGAATGTATCATGGCATAAACACGTGTCGGGGCTCCTCGATAGTATAGTGGTTAGTACACCCGCCTGTCACCCGGGAGACCGGGGTTCGATTCCCAGTCGGGGAGCCCCTGGCGCAAGACTAATGACCTTGCCCAGAAAAAATAAATCATTATGGAAAATTTAACAAGCCTCGGGACTTGCTAAATAAGGCCAAGACCGGTTCCCGGTTGTAGTGCCGATGATGATGATGATGATGATAAACACGTGTCGAGCATCGCCAGGTCAGCCTCAGGAGAACTGAGCTATCTTTTTAGAGCCAAGAAATATTTTACTCCAGTCCAACCTCTTCTCCTATATAAATCCCAAATCAGACCCGCGCTCGAATATTGCTCTCATGTTTGGAGCTCGGCTCCTAAACATACCCTCGACCTACTTGAGAGCATACGGAGAGGGGCGATCCGCTAGATCGGGGACTCGGCGCTGACTTCGGGACTACAGTCGCTATCACATCGAAGGCGCGTAGCCGACCTCTGTCTGTTTTACAGATATTATCACGGGTACTGTTCTTCGGAGATTCGTGGTATTGTTCCACGGAATTTGGCTTATATGCGCTCCACGAGACAATCCGACAGATCGCACCCGTTTGCGGTTCATCTTCCGACGGCGCGAACATCCCTGTATCAGAGCTCGTTCCGTTACAGAGCGGGGAAGCTATGGAAATCCCTTCCCACGCGAGTGTTCCCGGAGCGTTACAACCTACAACTGTTCAAGAAGAACTGCAACAGTTATTTGGTGGCGCACATCGGGGCGCCCACACGGCGCTACAGGTTCGCCTCTCCCGAGAGAAGTCTAATCAAACAAAAACAAAAAACAAAAAAAACCAACAAAATAAAATAAAAAAAAAACAAAAAAAAGGTAGAGGAGATCCCAGCGATGTCAGTGGTCACGAAGAGGAAGAGGAGATTGCGGAGGTGTCAACGCTCACGAAGAGGTCCTATCACACGTCTCCAAGATTTATGAGCCATTGTGCTTGACCGCTCCAGTGGTGGTGCCAGCCGTATTGCAGAAACTGTGACTTAAAGGCGTCGATTGGGATGAGCCTCTGGGTGAAGAGACTCGGAGGGAGTGCAAGGAATACTTCACGGGACGCTGGCGTCGGTGGTGATCCAACGTTGGTTGGGACATCCGAAGCCCCTTCAGTTACATGGGTTTTCGGAGGCGAGTGAGAAGACGTACGGAGCGCTCTTCTACGCCGGATTTGAGGAGGAAGGGGCTCCCCAAGTGCGTATCATCATGACAAAGGCCAAGGTGGCCTCAGTTAAGCAGGCGTCCCTCCCAAGGCTCGAGTAATGTGGAGCCCATCTCTTGGCTCTGCTTTTTTCGTTCGTTAGGAAGGCACTTAAAATTAGCGAGGTTAAATGCTTCGCATATACCGATTCCACCATAGTGCTGCAATGGCTATCGGATGAACCCCGGTGATGGGAGACATTCATCGCGAATCGTACGTCGCACATTTTGGAAAGGTTGGCAAGAAGCCAGTGGCATCACGTACCGACTGTTTCAAATCCAGCGGATTGCCTGTCAAGAGAGCGAACCGAAGGGAACTCGCTGGAACAAGTTTGTGGTGGCAAGGGCCCGTGTTTCTTCGAGACAAGGACCTGTGGTTGCCCCAGACGCCCATGTACCAGGCGGACACCGGAACACTAGTAGATCTTCTTGGATAGAAAAGCACTTATCAAAGACAAACATGGAGTCCCTATTATTTACCACGCTTTTCCTGGTGCCAGGAAAAAACATATTCTCCATGATAGCGATATCTCAATTGTGTCAGACCGGCTACGTTTCAGTATGGTGATCAGTGAAGGAGATAAATCTAAAAGAGACCGATCTCATCCCAACTGGTGGTGGATGTGTGACGAAGAAAGGACTTTAAATCCCCAAATATAATATGCCTCTCAGCCGCAACGCTGTCATTATCCTTCCCTAGATGTAGTTTTAGCTTTAGTATTATATGTGTGTTCGGACAAAACAAAAAAAAAATGTTTCAAATATAAAAAAGAGGGCGGTCTGTTATATATATATATATATATATATATATATATATATATATATATATATATATATATATATATCATCATCGGCACTACAACCGGGATCCGGTCTTGGCCTTATTAAGCAAGTCTCGAGGCTTATTTAACTTTCCATAATAATTTATATATATATATATATACATATATATATATATATATATATATATATATATATATATATATATATATATATATATATCATCCTCGGCACTACAACCGGGACCCGGTCTTGGCCTTATTTAGCAAGTCTCGAGGCTTGTTTAACTTTCCATAATAATTTATATATATATATATATATATATATATATATATATATATATATATATATATATCATCCTCGGCACTACAACCGGGATCCGGTCTTGGCCTTATTTAGCAAGTCTCGAAGATTGTTTAACTTTCCATAATAATTTATATATATATATATATATATATATATATATATATATATATATATATATATATATATATATATATATATATATATATATATATATATATATATATATATATATATATATATATATATATATATATATATATATATATATATATATATATATATATATATATATATATACGAGGGTTGCCTCTTATGTTTCGGGATTTGGCAACCATAGCGTTGCAATCCGGCAATTGACAGCTCTGTTGTAAAGTTGGACATTTTTGAGGTTATACGCACTCAGAACGTTTTGACATACGAGCGCTATTTGTGTTGTTTACAGTAACTTAAAAGATTCATCTCGGCCCAAAAATGGAATTAAATCGTCAGCATTTTCGTGCGATTAGTTTTTACAACTTTCGGCGTGGATTAACTCAGCAACAGTGCATGGATGAACTTAATTCAATTTTTGGCGATGAAGCTCCATCAAGGACCAGTGTTTATCGATGGTATGGTGAATTCAATCGTGGTCGTAGTTCACTCCAAGATGAATTTCGTGAAGGTCGTCCATTGATGCTGTGCGCGAACTGATATTGGAAGATCGTCATGTGACCTATCGTGAGATTGAGACAACCTTAGGCGTTAGTGGGACCAGCATACATTCAATATTGCATAAACATTTGACTGTCAAAAAAATTTGTTCGCGTCGGATCTCACACAATTTGTCAATCGCCCAAAAAAAGGCTCGTGTCAATTGGTCGAAAGAAATGCTCAAAAAATACGGTCGCGGTGCTTCGAAACACGCCTATGACATCGTGACAGGTGATGAATCGTGGATTTACGCGTATGAGCCCGAAAGTAAACAGCAGTCGACTGTCTGGGTGTTTCAAGATGAGCCAAATCCAACAAAAGTTGTTCAGAATGCATGTGTTGGAGATACCTCAATCAGAGTGGCAAAAGTGCTTCGACAATTGGTTCAAACGCATGCAAAAGTGTATAGATCTTCATGGGGAATATTTTGAAAAACAATAAAGTGATTTTCGATGATCAATATTTGTTTTTGTTCTCTAATCCCGAAACATAAGAGGCAACTCTCGTATATATATATATATATCATCATCGGCACTACAACCGGGAACCTTATTTAGCAAGTCTCGAGGCTTGTTTAACTTCCCATACTAATTTCTATATATATATATATAAGGTCAGCTAAGCGATCGGGTGTCCTCCAGGCTGAGGAATTGAAGATGGCCACACGCATCGTATTGCGAGCGGCTCAGCCTGATGGCTATTCGAGATGGAAAAAAAATTGTCAAAACGAAGCGAACTGGCCGCACTCGGTGCGAAGACTGCAGCTGGTTGAAGCAGTTCATCGACAACAGTGACTGCAAGGGGGACAACAGGTCAGCTAAGCGATCGGGTGTCCTCCAGGCTGAGGAATTGAAGATGGCCACACGCATCGTATTGCGAACGGCTCAGCCTGATGGCTATTCGAGATGGAAAAAAATTGTCAAAACGAAGCGAACTGGCCGCGCTCGATCCATTGATCGATGACCAAGGTTTCCCCAAGGTGGGGGGAAGACTGGGGGGAGCAAAGATGGAATACGAACGCCAACATCCACCAATCTTACATCGACAACATCACCTTACAAAGATCTTCGTAAGGGGCTTGCACTTGAGGACGATGCACGCTGGAAGCCGGTTACTGCTCGCCCCAGTGACCCTTGGATCATAGGAAGTCAAGAGCTTGTTCCGGGGGAAATCGCTGAATGCACGGTTTGCGTTCGTCATAAGGCACGGGCGCCATATCAACATATGGCGGCACTGACAGCCAGTAGGATTAATCCTGCACGGCCATTTAGTAACATCAGCGTTGATTATGGGGGTCATATCACTCTTCATCAATCAATTTTAGCTCCTCCTTCGATTTTTCTTTTATGGCTTCAATCGAATCAATTTGAGTTTGAGAAACAGGAAAAAGTCACAGGAGGCCATATTTGGTGAAGACAGTGCTTGTTCGATCATATTAGTTTCGTTTTTGGTCACAAACTCGCTCACAATGTTAGCTTTATGGGATGATGCATTATCGTGGTCCAAGAGTTGTCTTCCCATAAATCCTGCCTCCGTTGACGAATACTCTCGCAAACGCTTCTTAACGCCTAAGTAGTATTCCTTATTCATTGTTGAAGGGAAAGGAATTCATAGTATACCACAACACGATAATCGAAGAAAACAGTAAGAATGACCTTAATTTTTGAGCGACTTTGTCCTGTTTTTTTCGATTTCAGATCGTTTTGGTAGCGTCATTCGGATGAGCACGGACTTGTTTGCATGTCCCACTCGTAGACCCTTGCCTCGTCACCAGTTATGATGCGTTGCATGAATATACAGTCCCTTGTGACTCGAGAAAGCATGTTTTCTGCAACCGTTTGTCGATGCTTTTTTTTTTGTAAAAAATTCAGCTCCTTTGAAAAAAAATTTAACTGCGCCGCCCCCATCTCCAAAATATCGACCAAAATCTTACGAAAATGTGCTCTTTTGAGCTATAACGACGATTTTCAAGCACCTAATACTTCGCTTTAGCGATGTTTTCCTGAGTCACAACCGTTCTTGGAGCGCTCGTGCGAAGCAAATCATTATCGTCTTGATTACCACTTTTGAATGCGTTGTACACGATAGAACAGAGTCGCCAAAGATCTTAACCAACATTTTCAACGATTCTGCACAAGAAACTCCGTTGGAAACACAATATTTAATGCGCAATTTAATTTAAAATTAAACTCTTTTCAACGATTCTGCACAAGAAACTCCGTTGGGAACACAATATTTAATGCACAATTTATTTTAATATTAAACTCTCCAAATTATCCATTATAAAAATGAAAAACGTGCTTGAGGTGATCCAACAAAATCAGCATCTGCAAATAAACTAATTGACAGATAGCTCTTAAACTTGACGTCATTATGTCTCATAGTGATGCCATATTAGTGTCAAAAAGTAATTTGACAGTAGGCTTATGCGGGTATTTTAAATGAGAAATTCCGGGTAGATATTTGACAGAATGTAAATACAATATATACCTAAACTTTGAAGAACACATGATTTTTTTAAGACTTTTTCTTTATTATTGTTGTAAATGTACTTTTTTTTTATCATCAGCTTTTGTTTCATTAGATACGTCAGATCGCTGAAGTATCAATAGGTTCTTCAGATTTTTACCATTAAGAGCACTGTTCACTAGAGGCAACACAAAATTCTCTACTAACCGGCTCTTAGCTTCTTGGTAGGAATTGACGACATGCAGTACTATATCTTCGATGGCATTATTGGTAAATGTTATTACCTTGTGTGATAAAGCAGGTGAAGTGATATTCGATTTGAAGTCTTCTAGTATCATCGTCGTGTTGAAGTTATGAATCTTTGCGCTACCGAAGAGTAACGGCATAGAATACGTGATTAACCCTTTAAGGGATAAATTTCGGAGATCGATGTCTATGTGTCCATTTTCGACAAAACTAGCTTCAAGTCCCGCTGCTTCCAGTACGTCGGAGAAAACTGAGATTTTAATATCGGATGTCACTTTGATATGTCGCCAAATAAAATTGAAGTCGATCTTCTTAGAGATGACACCTACATCCATGTTTTCTATTATTATATCATCCAAACCGTCTACTCTTAACTGAAGTATTTGAGCGGTCGACCTTAGTGTTTTTTTTTTACCGAATTAGTTATGTATTAAATTGTATGGTATTTCACTTACTCGACATAGTCAGACTTAAAGCCCACTTTCATTTCGTCCTTGCGATATGGGGCCAATGGCGGTATGCCTTTGTTGGGCCATCCACGTGGTAACTGCTCTATAAGGCCCTTAATTACGTATTTTACTGTTGACGAAACGCTAAAAAATGATATCTTTTTATAACTAGTTGGCACTTGTGGTTCGAGATGGTCCTTAATATCTTCAGACGGATATAATGGGGCTTGATCTTGATTGTTCGGGCTCCATTTACTTATTTCTGTACTGTGTACGTACAGAACAATTGACACGAGTATGAATAAACTCCGCATGATTTTATTTTTCGTACTGGAGAATATATTTTAGCGAGGGTTTTTATAGTAAGCGGGTGAAAATTTTCGACGCGTTTTGATTACTCGTTCTTTGAGTGGTTGCTAGCAATATCAAATAATTAGTTTAGTGAAAAGTAGTTGTATTTGTTGTCTGTTTAATCAAGTGGATTTCTTTTAATCGCGACTAATGGTTCTTGGTGATAAAAACGAGGAGATACTGAATACACTTACATATCACATGTCACGGACAAGTTTTACGTTTATAAAAGGAACAATGGAAAATAGTTTTAGATATTGGAGGTTCCTCTATCACAATTCTTGATATTAAGTCACTATTGATATTTTTTGTATTAATTTTCGATCTAAATACATACTGTCCTACTATCATAGAAAAGATTTAATGGTTTAAATGGTCGTAAGATTGTATCAAAATTATTGCTCTAACCTTGACGTAAAATTGGGTTAATCAAATATGCAAATACCCTTCGAGTAAACTTCGAAATATACTTGCTGACATGTTGCTATTTTTGTTCAAATGGGCTAGATATGTCTTCATAGAATGTGGCATTATTATTAAGGAGCATTATATTGGGACTCTCCTCAACTCAACAACTACCGCCGCTTATATTCTCTTTGTGCCCCTGTGTCCCCGTTCGCATATTCATGAAAGAAACAAACAGAACAATCGGTACAAATAGCAGATCCTCAGTCTGCCGACTGGCGGTTCTGCTCCGTCTCCAACATTCCGCCCACCTTGAACTGTCGGTTCAACTGTGTCAACTCGAGCAACCGGTAGTATGACCAAATTCGTGACGGGTCGCCCACCTGAATCTGCACAGTTGCTACTCGAACATTGCCATCTCTGCCAAGTTGAAGCACGACAACCCTTCCCATGGGCCAATAGGTTGGAGATAGTTGCTCATCCTTCAGAAGCGCCACGACCGGATTTCCTAGGCTTGGTTCCGAATGATACCATTTGTTGCGTGCGAAGGTATTAGTTCTTCCATCTGGACCGGCAGGCAGATCGTAGTATCTCCCAGACCGACTTCCGGAATGCTCATAGTCGGACTTTCAACTAAGAAATGACTGGAGGTTAATACTTCCGGGTGGCCAGGCTCCGTTCGCAGGACAACTAGCGGTCGGGAATTTACACAACCCTCGATCTGGGCTAATACGGTAGTAAACTCCTCGAAAGTCAGCAACGAATTTCCAATAACCCGCTTAAGATGATGCTTCACTGACTTGATTCTTGCCTCCCACAAGCCACCAAAATAGGGGGAGAACGAATTTCCAAGTGATCCAGTTGGTGGCTAACTCCGCCATGATCCGGTCTCGGGTAGTTTTCCGGTTTATGCGCTCATAAACTCCTCGCAGCTCTCGATATGCTCCAACAAAATTGGTACCATTATCACTCCATAGGGTGTGGCAAAAACCTCTACGCGCGAGGAATCTCCTCAATTCTGCCAGGAAAGGCTCGCTGGACAGCTCGCTAACCGCTTCGAGATGTATTGCCTTGGTTGCCAAGCATACGAAGAGACTGATGTAGCCTTTAACTTGCTTTGCGCCGCGTTCTATCTATGTCCAAAGAGTGATATGACCCCCATAATCAACGCTGATGTTACTAAATGGCCGCGCAGGATTAATCCCACTGGCTGTCAATGCCGCCATATGTTGAGATGGCGCCCGTGCCTATATATATATATATATATATATATATATATATATATATATATACATATATATCATCATCGGCACTACAATCGGGATCCGGTCTTGGCCCTATTTAACAAGTCTCCAGGCTTGTTTAACTTTCTATAATAATTTATATATGTATATATATATATATATATATATATATATATATATATATATATATATATATATATATATATATATATATATATATATATATATAGTGTCCATAACAAGAAAATTGTCCAGCTTCTTCATTCGGTGCGAAGACTGCAGCTGGTTGAAGCGGTTCATCGACAACAGTGACTGCAAGGGGGACAACAGGTCAGCTAAGCGATCGGTTGTCCTCCAGGCTGAGGAATTGAAGATGGCCACACGCATCGTATTGCGAGCGGCTCAGCCTGAATCGTTTGAGACGGACCTGATGGCTATTCGAGACGGAAAAAAAATTGTCAAAACGAAGCGAACTGGCCGCGCCCGATCCATTGATGGGTGACCAAGGTATCCCCAAGGTGGGGGGAAGACTGGAGGGAGCAAAGATGGAATACGAACGCCAACATCCACCAATCTTACATCGACAACATCACCTTACAAAGATCTTCGTAAGGGACTTGCACTTGAGGCCGATGCACGTTGGAAGCCAGTTACTGCTCGCCCCAGTGATCCTTGGATCATAGGAAGTCAAGAGCTTGTTCCGGGGGCCATCGCTGAATGCACGGTTGGCGTTCGTCATAAGGCACGGGCGCCATCTCAACATATGGCGGCATTGACAGCCAGTGGGATTAATCCTGCGCGGCCATTTAGTAACATCAGCGTTGATTATGGGGGTCATATCACTCTTTGGACATAGATAGAACGCGGCGCAAAGCAAGTTAAAGGCTACATCAGTCTCTTCGTATGCTTGGCAACCAAGGCAATACATCTCGAAGCGGTTAGCGAGCTGTCCAGCGAGCCTTTCCTGGCAGAATTGAGGAGATTCCTCGCGCGTAGAGGTTTTTGCCACACCCTATGGAGTGATAATGGTACCAATTTTGTTGGAGCATATCGAGAGCTGCGAGGAGTTTATGAGCGCATAAACCGGAAAACTACCCGAGACCGGATCATGGCGGAGTTAGCCACCAACTGGATCACTTGGAAATTCGTTCTCCCCCTATTTTGGTGGCTTGTGGGAGGCAAGAATCAAGTCAGTGAAGCATCATCTTAAGCGGGTTATTGGAAATTCGTTGCTGACTTTCGAGGAGTTTACTACCGTATTAGCCCAGATCGAGGGTTGTGTAAATTCCCGACCGCTAGTTGTCCTGCGAACGGAGCCTGGCCACCCGGAAGTATTAACCTCCAGTCATTTCTTAGTTGAAAGTCCGACTATGAGCATTCCGGAAGTCGGTCTGGGAGATACTACGATCTGCCTGCCGGTCCAGATGGAAGAACTAATACCTTCGCACGCAACAAATGGTATCATCCGGAACCAAACCTAAGAAATCCGGTCGTGGCGCTTCTGAAGGATGAGCAACTATCTCCAACCTATTGGCCCATGGGAAGGGTTGTCGTGCTTCGAGTTGGCAGAGATGGCAATGTTCGAGTAGCAACTGTGCAGATTCAGGGGGGCGACCCGTCACGAATTTGGTCATACTACCGGTTGCTTGAGTTGACACAGTTGAACCGACAGTTCAAGGTGGGCGGAATGTTGGAGACGGAGCAGAACCGCCAGTCGGCAGACTGAGGATCTGCTATTTGTACCGATTGTTCTGTTTGTTTCTTTCATGAATATGCGAACGGGGACACAGGGGCACAAAGAGAATATAAGCGGCGGTAGTTGTTGAGTTGAGGAGAGTCCCAATATAATGCTCCTTAATAATAATGCCACATTCTATGAAGACATATCTAGCCCATTTGAACAAAAATAGCAACATGTCAGCAAGTATATTTCGAAGTTTACTCGAAGGGTATTTGCATATTTGATTAACCCAATTTTACGTCAAGGTTAGAGCAATAATTTTGATACAATCTTACGACCATTTAAACCATTAAATCTTTTCTATGATAGTAGGACAGTATGTATTTAGATCGAAAATTAATACAAAAAATATCAATAGTGACTTAATATCAAGAATTGTGATAGAGGAACCTCCAATATCTAAAACTATTTTCCATTGTTCCTTTTATAAACGTAAAACTTGTCCGTGACATGTGATATGTAAGTGTATTCAGTATCTCCTCGTTTTTATCACCAAGAACCATTAGTCGCGATTAAAAGAAATCCACTTGATTAAACAGACAACAAATACAACTACTTTTCACTAAACTAATTATTTGATATTGCTAGCAACCACTCAAAGAACGAGTAATCAAAACGCGTCGAAAATTTTCACCCGCTTACTATAAAAACCCTCGCTAAAATATATTCTCCAGTACGAAAAATAAAATCATGCGGAGTTTATTCATACTCGTGTCAATTGTTCTGTACGTACACAGTACAGAAATAAGTAAATGGAGCCCGAACAATCAAGATCAAGCCCCATTATATCCGTCTGAAGATATTAAGGACCATCTCGAACCACAAGTGCCAACTAGTTATAAAAAGATATCATTTTTTAGCGTTTCGTCAACAGTAAAATACGTAATTAAGGGCCTTATAGAGCAGTTACCACGTGGATGGCCCAACAAAGGCATACCGCCATTGGCCCCATATCGCAAGGACGAAATGAAAGTGGGCTTTAAGTCTGACTATGTCGAGTAAGTGAAATACCATACAATTTAATACATAACTAATTCGGTAAAAAAAAAACACTAAGGTCGACCGCTCAAATACTTCAGTTAAGAGTAGACGGTTTGGATGATATAATAATAGAAAACATGGATGTAGGTGTCATCTCTAAGAAGATCGACTTCAATTTTATTTGGCGACATATCAAAGTGACATCCGATATTAAAATCTCAGTTTTCTCCGACGTACTGGAAGCAGCGGGACTTGAAGCTAGTTTTGTCGAAAATGGACACATAGACATCGATCTCCGAAATTTATCCCTTAAAGGGTTAATCACGTATTCTATGCCGTTACTCTTCGGTAGCGCAAAGATTCATAACTTCAACACGACGATGATACTAGAAGACTTCAAATCGAATATCACTTCACCTGCTTTATCACACAAGGTAATAACATTTACCAATAATGCCATCGAAGATATAGTACTGCATGTCGTCAATTCCTACCAAGAAGCTAAGAGCCGGTTAGTAGAGAATTTTGTGTTGCCTCTAGTGAACAGTGCTCTTAATGGTAAAAATCTGAAGAACCTATTGATACTTCAGCGATCTGACGTATCTAATGAAACAAAAGCTGATGATAAAAAAAAAGTACATTTACAACAATAATAAAGAAAAAGTCTTAAAAAAATCATGTGTTCTTCAAAGTTTAGGTATATATTGTATTTACATTCTGTCAAATATCTACCCGGAATTTCTCATTTAAAATACCCGCATAAGCCTATTGTCAAATTACTTTTTGACACTAATATGGCATCACTATGAGACATAATGACGTCAAGTTTAAGAGCTATCTGTCAATTAGTTTATTTGCAGATGCTGATTTTGTTGGATCACCTCAAGCACGTTTTTCTATTTTTATAATGGATAATTTGGAGAGTTTAATATTAAAATAAATTGTGCATTAAATATTGTGTTCCCAACGGAGTTTCTTGTGCAGAATCGTTGAAAAGAGTTTAATTTTAAATTAAATTGCGCATTAAATATTGTGTTTCCAACGGAGTTTCTTGTGCAGAATCGTTGAAAATGTTGGTTAAGATCTTTGGCGACTCTGTTCTATCGTGTACAACGCATTCAAAAGTGGTAATCAAGACGATAATGATTTGCTTCGCACGAGCGCTCCAAGAACGGTTGTGACTCAGGAAAACATCGCTAAAGCGAAGTATTAGGTGCTTGAAAATCGTCGTTATAGCTCAAAAGAGCACATTTTCGTAAGATTTTGGTCGATATTTTGGAGATGGGGCCGGCGCAGTTAAATTTTTTTTCAAAGGAGCTGAATTTTTTCCAAAAAAAAAGCATCGACAAACGGTTGCAGAAAACATGCTTTCTCGAGTCACAAGGGACTGTATATTCATGCAACGCATCATAACTGGTGACGAGGCAAGGGTCTACGAGTTGGACATGCAAACAAGTCCGTGCTCATCCGAATGACGCTACCAAAACGATCCGAAATCGAAAAAAAACAGGACAAAGTCGCTCAAAAATTAAGGTCATTCTTACTGTTTTCTTCGATTATCGTGTTGTGGTATACTATGAATTCCGTTCCCTTCAACAATGAATAAGGAATACTACTTAGGCGTTACGAAGCGTTTGCGAGAGTGTTCGTCAACGGAGAAAGAAAGACAACTCTTGGACCACGATAATGCATCATCCCACAAAGCTAACATTGTGAGCGAGTTTGTGACCAAAAACGAAACTAATATGATCGAACAAGCACTGTCTTCACCAGATATGGCCTCCTGTGACTTTTTCCTGTTTCCCAAACTCAAATTGATTCGATTGAAGCCATAAAAGAAAAATCGAAGGAGGAGCTAAAATTGATCCCGGCCGAAGATAATCTGAGGGCAAACTCGGATAATTCATCGATGGTTCCGATTCTAAATAAATATATTATTTCAAAAACGACTAATCTATGCTGCGTTAACGAAAGAAGTGTGGGGTTCTGGTATCTTGCGGTGCCTACACGGGCACATGTTCACATCCTTCGCCACCACTCGTACCGCTGAAATCCAAGTCGCCGATGCGGGGTGACCTGTTCGCCGTTCGCCAGTCACCAAGTAAAACAATCCCTTCCTTCATTCATTTTTATTTTTAATTCAACATAAGGATATACATTTTCTGTCATTAATAAGGATATAGATTAGATTCTGCTAGTTCACCACGTAAGAATATAATAGACTTTAATGGTAAATTCAAATTGTTATTCAATAAACGATGTTAATTCACACATAAGAAAAAATATACTTTAACTTTAGCAGATTGTTAATTCACAGCAAACGGATATACATTTTCTGAAATAAGGATATAAATTAAATTCTGCCAGTTCACAACGTAAGGATATAATAGATTTTAACTTTAGTGCACGCACACGGTAAATTCATATTGTCATTCAATAGATGATGTTAATTCACAACGTAAAGAACTAATAAACTTTAAGTTAAACACACGCATACGGGAATTCAAATTGTCTTTCATTCGTGAATCGCGACTAATACTCAATTCTGGTGACTCGCGCACCGTCTGTGAAAATACCGACTCCTGGTGATCAGACTTGACTGAACCCCGTGGTTGTTTAAACACGACTCTCTATTGGTTGTTTAACGTGCAGGCACGACTTGCCTCCACGGAATCCGTATCGCGATTGAAGATTGCCACCGAAACGACAGAATACTGTTTGGTGCTGATTGATTTTGCGTCAGCGAATATTATGAATTTACAGCATTACAGGTATTTATAGTACAACTATGTAAAGGTAAGTACATGCTTTTATGTGTTTTTGGACACTGTTTGCTCGTCATAGGTTGTAAGGTACAATGGAACTGCCACAATACTTGTTTTTTATGCTTTTTGTATGCCCTAGGGGGAAGTTAGGTTTTGTACCAGGCACGACTTGCCTCCACGGAATCCGTATCGCGATTGAAGATTGCCACCGAAACGACGGAATACCAAATTCCATCCATCGTTTCGGTGACCATATAAGGGATGATATTAGATGATGATCACAGAGAGGATGTGCACACACACTGATGCGGTTACCTCGCACGCTCATGCTGTGCACGAGCAAGTGGACCGTGGATAAAATAATTCCATAAAAGGAAATGTTTATCCGATTGGTACCGCGTAAGGGATCCATTCTGATCGGGCGCACGTTGTTGGTGTCCTCTGATATGACTTGCCATGCACGTGTGTGGGAAAAAATATTCTCTTTCCGTGTGCATGGACAAGTTTGAGGATTCATATCGGTTACGTAATGTCGTAACCGAATTGGTTTCTTAGCAATATGCTGCGTTGTATGCCCCTGGTGGTAATGCTTATCGAATGTTGATGCCTGTCGATCGGTTTACCGACCGATGTGCTTGTAGGTCCACAAGAAAGGAAAGAAATATCTCCTGTATGTGTGCAGCGGAATTCGCTCGGGGACATGTGTAGTGAATTGGTTTGGATCATGTTGGTTGTTTGGTGGTGCAACCAAACTGCTTATAAGAAACATGTCTGTTTGGTGCTGATGGATTTTGCGTCAGCGAATATTATGAATTTACAGCATTACAGGTATTTATAGTACAACTATGTAAAGGTAAGTACATGCTTTTATGTGTTTTGGGACACTGTTTGCTCGTCATAGGTTGTAAGGTACAATGGAACTGCCACAATACTTGTTTTTTATGCTTTTTGTATGCCCTAGGGGGAAGTTAGGTGTTGTATCCAGATAAAGCGAGCGGTGGCGTTATTGGAACCGCCACAGAAGTGATTAGAAAAGTTTTCGAATAACACTGGAAAGTCAAATTAAAATGCTGATGCCTGACATGGGCACAGATTCATTTTCCTCCCCACGTATAACTGCAGCACCGAGGGAAAAACAAAACACAGAAAAAAACAACTGATGTTGATGGAAATTAATTTTAGCTTGATTTAAATTTTAATAGTTTTTTTTTTAGTTTTATTCCTGACTTTATTAGCACGCGTAATTAAGATAGACTGCACTAGGCTTAATTATAATATACACTTTATCGCATTTGTATCACAATTTATTTTTATTTTCCTGTTCTTAGTTTGTGCGATGGTTCTTAGTCTTAACAATCATTTACAACGATAACAAAACGGATCATCTGCACTATTAAATATTAGTTAATAATGAAAGATAGACACTTATAGCTAGGGCTTAGAGCACTGATACGATGGCGGTCGAGATGCGACTGACTTTAATTCTTTTAAATTAAATTTTGAATCGAGCGACGTGACTCAACGCGGTAGCGGTTGGATAGTGACTGATTGAGTTAGGGGTGAAATTCAGTGTTCTCGATTTTGCACACAGGACAACCAAAAGAGACCACGCCTCTGCTCTCTCATCGTCACGCTCGTCGAAGTGTGGTAACTTCGGTTAATTGATAATCGACGAACGTGGTAGAATGAGAGAACAGAAACTCGATGTACTGTGATCTCAGGGTGGCTTGGTTGTGCGTGCTGGTATCAAATGCACCTACTGAGCATGATCTACTGACCCAGTGTTACGGCTGTGGTGAACTCAGAGAGCATTGAACCGCATGGAATTATGGATGAGGGGAAAATTTAGCTGGTGCTATTCACCTGCGAAAAGAGATCATTGATCCCAAGCGAATGGATGATCTGCAGAAAATCGATAGCACGCTACATCGGCTAGGGAAATAATACCGTGGGAAAAACGCTAAGGAATGCGGCAATTACCCAAGCCAATGAATGATGATGCAACCGCGTCGTTTGATTCGACTTGGTTGTTGCTAACCAACATGAATGGAATTTCCGGTGGAAATCTCATGGTTAGAGTTGTTGTATTCCAGAATACTACCCTTATTCGCTTTAACACTAACTCATGTCCTTTCAAACACAACCCTTAAAAACACAACCCTTAAAACTACATCCTTACATAACCTACATTCTCAGTTAATACAATTCATAAATAAACAGACACAATATTCTATATCCAGTCACTTACAGCACATTTCATAAATATGCCCCTTTTCATAACTAGCACATTTTTCATTTCAAAACATGGCCACTTTGATTTTCGTTCAAAGTTTATTCAAAATTCTAAGTCACAGAGACTTCTAGATTGTTTTGTTCAGTTTATACGCCACAGTCAGTTAGAACAAAATGTTCTATATAAACAAGTAAATTTATATGAAAAAAGTAGAAAGAAGAGAGCTCAGCTTGAGATAGCTGAGTTCGATAAAATAAAAATAAAATATTTAAATAAAATAAAACAAATCTAAAAATAAAAGAGATCTTTTATTTAATAAATTATTAAATAAATATAATAACCTCCACGCTCTTCCCTCGAAAGAGGAAGCACGGCGTTGGAGCCGTAACACTGCTGGCAGCGGTGGGATCCACGAAGACTGGTGGACTCCCCGAAGGACGACTCTATCCTCGAAGGAAGACCAATCCTCGAAGGAAGACCAATCCTCGAAGGAAGACCAATCCTCGAAGGAAGACTGATCCACGAAGACTGGTGGACTCCCCGAAGGACGACTCTATCCTCGAAGGAAGACCAATCCTCGAAGGAAGACCGATCCACGAAGACGGGTGGACTCCCCGAAGGAAGACCAATCCCCGAAGGACGACTCAATCCTCGAAGGAAGACTTAATCCTCGAAGGAAGACCAATCCCCGAAGGACGACTTAATCCTCGAAGGAGGTCTCGATCCCAGAGGAAGATTAGTGCAAGATAAAACCCTAAAAAGGGAAGGAAGGTCCTCACTTGTTTTCGACTTGGATGGCGGAACATTCGATGTATCGAGTGCAAATAATTTCGTAATTTCCTTTGCCGATGAGTTCCAGAGGAAATCTAAATTAACCTCAGTGGCAGCAGAGAAAAACAAAAAACACAAGACAACACAAAAAAAAAAAAAAAGGAGAACAAAACATCAATCAACATATATTAGTAGTAAGTTTCGTTAGCGAAATATCAATTTTTCTGTTCATTTTTCCGTAGGAATATTTTTACCTTGGAACTTTTAACTTTTCCTTTTTTCTAACAATTCTGTCCGATAGAAATTATTTCGAAATTATTATTTATTATTCTCTTTCCAGTATTTCGACGACATTTCCGTTTTGTCTTTTTCGCCGAATTTTCTTTCTCTACAGCTTTGAGACCAAATTAACTTTCTTTTTCATATATATTGAATAACTAAAATAAAGGCCATTTTTATATACCGTATTTTTAAGAAGTGGTTTTGCCATACATTGATTTCAGGGTTTTCAAGATTACGAGTCCGTATTACACGAGACAGGCGGCTAGGCAGGGGGAAGAACAAATCCACTCTCTACAAATACACCATCCCCTGAAATGGCTCTTTCTGTCGGAATTTCTGATGTTTTTAGAATCGTCCCTACCTTTAACGGAAAACCCTGCGACCTAGATAAATTTATTTCCGGGGGAGACGTATTATTTAGATCTATAAAAAGGGCAGACCCGGAGATATATGAAACATTTTTGGAGCTAGTCAAAAATAGACTAGAGGGTCCTGCCTATGATCTAATTAGGTATAGCACAATTGCTAAATGGTAGGATTTAAAGGATAAACTTGAATCAGAATATAAAGAGGAGCAATCTCGGTCAACGGCACACAATGAGTTGATATCCCTGAAACAAAACTTCAGAGAAACCGTTCGGGAATACGGAGATAGAGTTGCGAATGCTCTGAGGACGCTGAACTCTGCTACGTGTGAAATAACAGCAGACGCGGTGGTTAGAGAATTCTTGATAGAAGAAAACTCAAAATTGGCAGTGCAAATATTTGAGGATGGTCTCAAGAATGAACAACTGAAAATCCTAGCCAAAGTCCATGGGGGAAGTAGTTTAAAACAGTCTATTGCACATGTAGTATCACATGCTGCTCGAATGGACAACTCTCCCAGGCCATATAACTATAATGACGGATTTAATCGAATAGTCTGCCAAACCTGTGGTAAGCCAGGTCATTCTCAGGACACTTGTTATCGGAACATGCAGTCCAACAATTTTCCGAATAGACAACCAATAAAAAGAGAATATAACATTATATGCAATTTCTGTGGACGGAATAATCACACAGAGAACGAGTGTAGATACAAGATATCTAGGAATGGACCATCCTTAACAAATTACCAACAAGGTACAACAACGCGTAATCCATTCCGAAATAATCCTGCAAACACCGAAAATCGTTTTGATGAATATCCTAGAATCACCAATAGACAAAACGATAGGCAAAATGTTCACTTTTCTCGGGTGCAAGAGTCGGAAAACGAGGCCTGACGCCAACCCAATTTTGTGGAAGACAGACAAAATTTTTCTATTTATAACATTAGATCTTTGGCAATAGATAACGACAATTTTAATGAAGCTCCTAACCAAATAACTAAAGCGATACAGATAAACGAAGAGAAAACAAGCACTAATATAAATATTCCGATTCATACTCCAATTTTGGAAAATAATTCAGCAACACAGACTGAAAATTCGAAATTTTCAGCAGTAGTAAAGACTGAAATCCCTAATATTTCGGATATCCCTATTGACCACACAGACACTTCAGCAATCAAGACTGAAAACTCAGCAATATTAAAGACTGAAAATTCAGAACTTGCAGAAAATACACAAACCAAAATCCCTCACATTTCGGCTATCCCTATAGACAACCCCGACACTTCAGCAACAAAGACTGAAAATTCAGCAGTGGTAAAGACTGAAGATCCAAAAGGTGCAATAAAAATCGAAACCCGGGTCAGTTCAGTAGTTAACACTGAAGAACACCATGTTTCAGCAGCAAAGTCTGAAGGATTGAAGGTTTCTACAGCAGATATAACTGAAGAAATAGTTCAAACAGCAAATAAGACTGGGAACCAAGATGTTCTAACAGCAAATAAGTCTGAAGAACTATACGAATCAGTAAATGAGACTGAGAAACTAAACGATCCATCAGCAATGAGTAAGACTGAAAAGGTAAACGTTCCGACAGAAGTTAAAGCTATAGAAAATGATGACATTGAGCCGAAAACACTAAACATTTTAAATAACGATACTGAACAGCAACACGAAGTAATGAAAATTGATAATAATAATTCAATTAAAGAAGTTAAAGCTATAGAAAATGATGACAATGGGCCGAAAACACTAAACATTTTAAATAACGATACTAAACACCAACACGAAGTTATGAAAATTGTAAATAATAATTCAATTAAAATAGGTATTGAAAAGAAAAACCATAAATACCTTACAAATTAATTTTTACAACAATAAACATGTATTCGAACACAAAATAAGAAAAAATAAAAAGGTACACAGTCATTTAGGACAACTGAGATCATTTCTTAAGAAAATGTTTGGTATTATGCAATTCTATGCAGTCATCATAATAATAGGCCCAAAAAAGTTTTGGAAAATTTTCCATAAATTTAAGGAAAAGATAGACACTTAACAAATGGCCTTTGTTTTTATTCAGTATATAAAACAATTGTAAGAAATGACGGAAAGGAAAGAAAAAAAACAAAAAAAAAAAAAAAGTTAAAAAAGGGGAAGAAAGAAAGAAAATTTTTGAAAAAAAAAATTTTTATTATATATTGGGATATAATACATTTTAAAATATATATTGGGATATAATATATTGGAAATTCGAACGAAAAAGAGAATTTTGAGAAATAATATTAATTATATATATAGAAAAAAAAAAAGTTGGATAATAAAAGAAAAGGTTCCAAGTGGAAATATTAAGTTAGAAATATTTAAAGTTAGTTAATAGATAATGTAAGTAGACTATAAGTAAACTTTTGGATTATTGTAACCTATTTTTCTAGTATTACGAACTTCTGGATTTTTGTAACTTTTGATATAAGATTAACTTCTTTGAACGCCATTGTAATTGAACGAAAATCCAAGTCGGTAATTAATCCTAATCTAAGCAATAGTTAACAGAAAATTATTCTCTTCAAGGATAATTTTCTTTCTCGAAGAAGGGTGGGATGTTGTATTCCAGAATACTACCCTTATTCGCTTTAACACTAACTCATGTCCTTTCAAACACAACCCTTAAAACTACATCCTCACATATCTTACATTCTCAGTTAATACAATTCATAAATAAACAGACACAATATTCTATATCCAGTCACTTACAGCACATTTCATAAATATGCCCCTTTTCATAACAAGCACATTTTTCATTTCAAAACATGGCCACTTTGATTTTCGTTCAAAGTTTATTCAAAATTCTAAGTCACAGAGACTTCTAGATTGTTTTGTTCAGTTTATACGCCACAGTCAGTTAGAACAAAATGTTCTATATAAACAAGTAAATTTATATGAAAAAAGTAGAAAGAAGAGAGCTCAGCTTGAGATAGCTGAGTTCGATAAAATAAAAATAAAATATTTAAATAAAATAAAACAAATCTAAAAATAAAAGAGATCTTTTATTTAATAAATTATTAAATAAATATAATAACCTCCACGCTCTTCCCTCGAAAGAGGAAGCACGGCGTTGGAGCCGTAACAGAGTAATGGAGTTGCCGAATGACAAAAGAGTAGCTAAACTCAATTATGCATTATCTGCATAGGATAATGAGTTCAGCTATGCGTCCCTTGGGAAATCAATGATTCTCATGTGAATACCGAACGGTGGGGTAGAGGTTAGTATGACACGCTGAAAGCGGTCGAAATAAGGCGGAAATTGTGGTTGGAATTGTGGGTTGGTTCTTAATGTAGAATTGAGAACCCCCACAACCGTAATAAATGTTTATTGAAATTAGTTTGAGGTCAAGATGCAAAATTTGCCGCAGACTAGTTCTTGGTATTGCCAGAGCCGCCGAAAGCTTACGCGCAGATGATTTTGGATCGTTCCTTACGGAAATTTCAACCTCATGTGGCTTCTTCTGTTTGTTAATACTCGTTGTCGATTCCGCTTGCTCGAACTTCTTGACCGAAGCTTTGATTAAATTAACGCTTAGACGCTCACTTAGGCGGCGTAATTCGTATAATAAATAGACGTCTTACAGTAACATAGGAATCGTTGTTTTGGTAAAATTATTTACACAAAAAGCACGCTGTTGTCCCTTGATGGCTCAATTGTCACTAAACTTGCATGAAGCGACGCACAATTCTCCGCCACTCGCGCGCCCCTCCCACTAACGGTTTTTAAGAAATCAAGTGTTGTCATTGGCAGAAATGTGTGCCCACCCAATATAAGCAAAGCATTACAGTTGAGAAATGATATTAAATAGTTAAACACCGACACCATTAGTGAATTCCTACTAGAGCTTTCATATAACTCTGATACAGAATATTCACTCTTCCAATCAATAAAAAAAAAAAAAATTGGGGCCCGGTGGTCTAGTGCATCACAGAACTTCAACAAACAATATCCCATACGAACTTGGAACGAGGTGCCGAATCATCCTTGAACAAAAAACAACTGGAATACCTCCAAGGTCCTGTACTCTCATCCACTCTCTTCCTCATCTTTATAAGTAATCCCTTGTCCACTACCCGCAACTCCACACACGGGTACCAGATATATATGGTCATTTCGCCAACACACTGGACCTGTTTCTCAGCTCCCACCCAAACAAATACACAATTGAGATTTCTTCGCCCTTGGGGACTTCAGACCACCGTGTCGTGTCAGCTAAATTTTTTCTATCCAACAGTAACGTTAATGAAAAAGCTTCCAAAAGAACAGTATGGTTCTACAAGAAAGCCAATTGGGAAGGTCTGAACGACTTCTGTAGGAGGTTAAATTGGTCGTTATTTTTCCTCAATTACGATGTTGACTCTATAGCGGACACATTGACAGACACGATTCTACTTGGCATGCGGACCTTTATTCCACACTGAGTAAAGAATATCAAACCCAAGAGTAATATGTGGTTCGATTCCGGGTGGGGAGAAGCCATTAAGGCTAAAGTGTTGAGCTTCCGATTGTATAAATCAACCAATACTGAGGAAAGCCGGAAAAGATTTAAGACAGCTAGGAATGACTGCAATAAGCGTATTCAAGCACAAAGTTCTTGCATGACCAGAGAGTGAGACAAAAAATACTACACTCTCCCACAGGTAGTAGAAACTTCTGAGCATTCGTGAAAAACATTCAAAACTCAGTCTCTTCATCGATTCCATCACTTATAGTCGATGACAAACCAGTCACCACTGCAATAGAGAAAGCGAATCTACTTGCTGCACATTTTGCAGCGAACTCAACGCTGCCTAATAACACATCAGTTCCACCTCAACTTGAGCATAAGCAGCATACCATGAGCCAGATTCGCTTCCGAACGCCTACTGTTGCCCGCTCACTCAAAGAGCTAAACGCACACAAATCCGCTGGTCCAGACGGCATTCCACCAATTCTCTTGAAGAGATGTTCCTCTTCACTCGCTAAACCACTGTGGAAACTCTTCCATTTGTCTTATTCTACTGGCTGTTTCCCAAATAGATGGAAGTCAGCGAACATTCAGCCAATTCCCAAAAAGGGTGACAAATCATCCCCTTCTTCTTATCGATCCATAGCACTAACTTCTATTCCCTCCAAGGTAATGGAATCACTTATCAACCGTCAACTTTCGAAATATCTGGAATCAAATGACCCCTTCTATGACCGCCAATATGGCTTTCGTAGCAACAGGTCCACAGAGGATCTGATGGCGTACCTCACCGAAAAGTGGAGCCAATTCATCCACTACCTCGGTGAAAGCAAGTATTGGATATTTCAAAAGTCTTCGACGGAGTTTGGCATCCAGCCTTTTTGTCAAAATTGCATTCCATGGAGTGGACAATTCCCTGACCCAATGGATAAGAGACTATCTTTCTGGCCGTTCAATTGAAGTGGTTTTTGATGGTGTCAACTTTGTCTCCTATCAAATTAATGCAGGCGTTCCCCAGGGTTTGGTACTCTCACCCACTCTCTTCCTCATCTTTATATTAGCAACGGGTCTTTATCTTTATCGTAGCAACGGGTCCACAGGAGGTCTGACGGCGTACCTTACCGAAAAGTGGAGCCATTCCATCCACTCACTCCGTGAAAGCAAGGTAGTCGCATTGGATATTTCAAAAGCCTTCGACAGAGTTTGCATCCAGCCCTTTTGTCAAAATTGCATTCATATGGAGTGGATAATGCCCTGATCCAATGGATAAGAGACTATCAGTTATAACTATAGTAAGAAGCGGATGCGTTTGGCTCTTCCTTGATAGGATCAACAATATTATCAAATTAGTATTATTCAGTGGTACTGTGGGGGTGAACATTTGGGTGTCGACGTACGGCTCAGGTTCGCTATCACCCACCAGCAAATTACGAGGGAAGAAATCGTTCACCAAAGAAAGGAGAGGGTAATTAAAACACACTGTTTTTTTATTTTGTCTGTTAACGTCTTCTTTATTTAAACCAGCTCTCGTAACTACGTTTTTGGGGGTTTTGTTCTGCTTATTAAGGGTTTTAAGATTGAATAGTTGGATATCACTTGGTTCACATAGGTCTCTGTCGTTTTGTATACATATGTTTATATTTGTTTCCCTCGATTTTCGACACTAGGATCCCGGACAAAACGCACCACATCATTACAGCTTTATTGTTCCTTCAGTTATTTTGGGTCACAATTTAATAGGCGACATAATGAATTACTAAATTACTTGGTGGCGAAGATACCCAACACGACTAATTTTCAGCAGCAAGCGCACGCGCCGTAGCGTTCGAATCACGACTCCGTTGCTTGTATGCCGTTTGGCGGATGGTTAGCGACTGACTTGCGTGTGCGCGCGGCGGTGGCTGTGACTCGACTGACTAATAATTGGCGAGGAAAAGTTCGTCGCGTCGTGGCAGTGGAGTCATAGCTAAAATCAACTCACTGCCATTTACTAGGAACTTTGAAAATACCTGTATAGGGGATTTAGTTCCGGGAATCATCGTTCACCCCAGGAGACTGGTTAACGATCTAAACGAAGTCGTGTACCACAACACCGAACTGGCACCCAATCATTTCAAATACACCAACATCCAACCATTCTCCAAGATTATTATTTTTAACACAGAACAGAACGGCACCCGCCTCCTTCAAGAACATACCTGACCATATCCCTTACTATCCTCAATTAAAACGAGAAATCCCACATCCACATAAATCAATATTGTAAATATTATTTTTAAGTCATATCAAATTCTCGTTATCATTGCAATATCAAATATTGTAAATTGTATATAAGATTAGATTAAGTTATGTTAAGTAATTTTAAGTAGGCTAAGTTAAAATAAACAGAGTTCCTGGTTTTTTTTTCTGACCTTTTCCAGGAAAAACAAAACTACCAATCTATATAATTCCCATTAAATCTTAAGCACATATAAAAAAAAATTGTTTGAAAAATGTTAACAAATAACAAGTAAACACTTATTATGTAACCAATCTATTATAAGTTAGCTGTATTACTTATTGTAACTTTTAATTTTTGGTCAAATAAATGCAGTAAAATAAAAAAATAAAAATAAAAAAAAGGGGAATCATCGCCGTATAGGCTGAGTTGGATTCTTTGGTTGTGTGTACCGGGAAATTGGTTTAGGCGGCATAGCCAAGTATGGTCAAGGGTCTTGATCGTTGCTATGGTCGTTTCGTGGAAAGGCGACGCATCATGCTGTTGGCTTGCCAGTAAGAGGGAATTGGTGTGGTTCTACATGGTTTAGGTGGAATGGAAACCGAAATGGTTTTCGGGGGAACTAAATGTTGCTTGGTTACTAGCGAGGAGATAGTTTAAGCAAGAAGTGAGCCGGAATGATTTACGGGGGAAATTGGAATTAGGATATTAATCGAAGCGATTTTGGGAAAATGTATGCGGCTCGATGCAGCTGATGGAGATGGTGAGTATTCGGTTGTAAATTTGAATATGCATTTATTTCAGCTAGGGAAATGGGTTCCTGGTAAGTTGGGGATGTATGCAATTGCAGACTTGGGGACGGATGCTGTTGCATATTGGGATGTGTTTTTGCATGTTTGGAAACGGGTTACAGGTTGGGTTAGAGTGACGCGCTGTTAGCGGTTAAAATTGGTTGGCATTGTGGGTTGGTTCTCCATGCGGTACAGAGAACCCCCACAGTACTACAACAATTACCAATTTCTAAATTTAAAAAAAAAACTTGAACTCAATATAATTTAATTGATATAAAACAAAATTCAAGCGAATTAATATTAATCAAACTCAAAGTATGAATAACAGTCGTTTGATGCGGCAGATCAATTCTTAATACAACAATTCTTAAACAACAAACAAGAACATATTTGATTGCATATATATTGCAGAGCATATCCGACCAAGAAAAGTCTCAAGATTTTCTTCGAGAAAATGTTTAATACATTTTGTTCGAGGCGCGGTTTTTGACTTCAACTGCACGAAAACGTCTCTAAAACGTGATAGTGGTCTATTACCAGAGCCATTGATAACAGATCCCACCTCAACATTCTTTAATTTTGCATTGTCGTGCACAAGGCAATTGGATAGAAGGCAAATGCAATAATAACCCATTGAGGAAAACACAAGCTAATAATACAGAAAGGAGAATACGAGGCGCTGAACTCGAATGCAGCGTATCACAAATCGCACATCAGCCAAAAACATAAAATCGAGGAAATTCCCCTGTAGACGCATGTTGACAGGATTGTTTAAATTGCTGCACGGAACCTAAAGGTAACTGAGCTGAAGTACGCCTCGTTACAGGTGGATAACCGTTATCAGCTGCTTAAATCGGCACTATTCAGTCTTCAACTACATGCGATTTTAAGACTGTAGCACAAAAGGGTAAGCAATCCAGTTATTATTGAGCAGCTGGACGCAGCTGGAGTCTTTTTCATTTTATTTTTATTTATTTAATTGTTTTTTTCTCTTCTGCGCTTTAATAATTCATTTTTTAATCTTTAATTTTTTAGTTCTTTCTTCTTAAATCTTCGTTTTTTTTTCTTTTTTTTTTTCTATTATTTTTTACTTACTCTTATTTACTATCTTTATATTTATTATTTTTTCTTTTTTATAATTGTCATTCATATCCATTTTTCTTTCCTGTTTCTTATATTAGTTTTGAATTTTCTCGATTTTTGTCAAATCTATTCTCTCAACCAAATCAGTTATGTTAGATTTAATCCTCTTTCTTCTTTTTTTTAATTTACTTTTTATTCTCTAACTTTCAATTTTTTTATTCTTTAATTCTTGTTTTTATTTATTTTTTTTCTCTTCTTTTTATTATTTTACATACTCTTATTTACTATCTTTATATTCATAATTTTTCTTTTTTATAATTTTCATTCATATTCTCTTTCCTTTCCTGTTACCTGTATTATTTTGAATTTTCATGTTTTTTTGTCATTTCTATTCTCTCATTTTATCTCATATTTCCATTTCTCTTTCTTCTCTCAACTCCCATTTTTCTCTCCTCTATTCTATTTGTAACCCCCTCATTCTATTTACTGACTGACCTATTTATTTAGTTAATCTTTCATTTTCACTTTTCACTTTTTTATTCTTGCTCCATCTGAACCTCCGTACACAATTTATTCGTACACTATTTATTCTGCCCATTGTGCATATTTGTGATCCCCCCCCCCCCCCCCCCCCCCCCCCCCTCATTTACATCTCACTATCATTCCCGATATGCCTTGTGGCAACTAAACCTGTGGATTAATGATGCTAATGCCGACTACGTCAACTGCGAACGCATGACCTATTCAAATAAGTAGTACAGTCTATGTCACTTACTCGCATAGTCCTTGTTACAATGTAAAGCTTACCTAAAAGAAAAAAGAAAAAAAAAATAAGTGTTTAGTATTTATTTTTTGTGTAATATGTTTAAAAATAATATTTTAACAGCTTACTTTTTAATATGTGCTTA
Source organism: Microdon myrmicae (assembly GCA_963931805.1). Taxonomy (NCBI): domain Eukaryota; kingdom Metazoa; phylum Arthropoda; class Insecta; order Diptera; family Syrphidae; genus Microdon; species Microdon myrmicae. Next base: position 26,050,811 of record OZ007496.1, read on the forward strand.
AGATTTTTTAAAGCCTTGCATATAATATTTTACCCAATTGTATATCGTAAAAAATAACAACATTTTGATAGAATCTCCGCTTTATAATATGTCTTTTTGAACAGCCCTGTTGCAGTTGCAACTAGAGGCATCAAGAATGTATTCATTATAATGCATTTTTGTATAACACTTCCTATTTAGCTTGTGTCACAACCCTAGAACTGTCAACAACACAGTTCCACTACGTTTTGTTGTGACACAAGAAAAACAGGACAGATCAAGAAAACAATACTAAAGTACTGATCTTGACCTGTGATAACAGAAACAAAGAGGAAGAATAATAACATGATATATAACCTGTCAACACAACATGGATTATGGTGCGCGGAAAAAGGTGATACGGGGTCTTCTGCGATGGAATAAAAAAAGTGATCTACGGTGCAACGAATAATCAAAATATCCCAACACATAAGCAAAACATATTCAACACAACACAGCGGAGTATCACGTTTTATGGCGAAGGACTGCACTAGGAAGAAAGGAATCACCCGCCGCACGATGCGACTGATAAAACAACAGGGGGGAGAAACTGGAGAGTCATCATCATCATCGCCACTACAACTGGGATCCGGTCTTGTCCTTATTTAGCAGGTCTCTCCACCGTTATCCGGTCCTTATCCGAGACTTGTTAAATTGTCCATAATAATTTGTTTTTCCGGGCAAGTGTTATGAGTTTTCACACAATTTATAATATTGTAGCGAGCTTAGGGTTATTTTGAATTAATATAACACTTTATTAGTCCGTTAATAACAACCGTTACTTGTACCGTACACTTAACGATTTCTTGACTTATCATTTCCGTACTTATCGCGTCTTTGACTGCTTACTTTTTACTTCTTACTTATCGCTTGCTTACTTTCTTACTTATAACTTGTCGCTTGCTTCACTTTCTACTTCTTACTCATCTCCATGATCTGTGTGCGACGTATTTATACCATTTCCTCATTTTGATTCAGCGTTTCATTTCCGTCCGTTCCATTGCCTTGAATGTTCTATTGTTCACATTCTCCAGTTTTCCAGTACTTTATAGAATATTCTAGTACTTTGTTTGCAACTTTCTCGAATATTCTAGTACTGATTGTCATATGCGTCACAATATATATATTGTTCAGCTTCAGATAATTCTTCCTGTAGGACTTCTGTTGATATTGTGTCCTTCTTGAATTCTCTCCCATACACGTTAGGTTTGCTTTCTCGTCAAGCAATTATTGTGTCTTTTCGACTGTCGACTGTGTCCTTTCGAAGATTTACGACGAATCTCAATTTTATTTTCATATGCCGTTGACGTTTAATTTTTTATCCGGCGACAACGCCGTTTTATTATTATTTTCTCTACGAAGTAGAATTTGCACAAAGTAGTTTATGCAAAGTAGCTACTTGGCGATTTGTTTTCCTTTTACAGGTAGAGAGGGGAAACTTACGAAAGGGGATTAGTGGATTTTAGGGGGGGGACCTGGACGCGAGGTAGTACGTAACACAAGGTTATTAGCCTTGCGCCAACCTTTCTCAGTATGTTGCTGTATGCCTTGGTTCACTACTTGGCGGGTGCCAAAGTAGCTATCCTGGGGTGTCACGTGGAGACTGCATGTCAACTTGGATTGAACAGGGACAAGGATCGTCCTGGCCTTCGCCGGGTTGAAAGTAGAGACTTTACCCCGTATGTTCGCCCCTAAAGAATTATACCCAACAAGAAAAGATAATAACAGTCATCTTAATTTAAAATACGTTCCTGTTTGCCGCTAGGTTTTTGATCTGAGAAATGTTGTGAATTGTGACCATGAAAAGAGGCTCCAAGTGCATCAAGTAATTCCAAGGTTTCATAATTACTGTGAATTGACCAACTGTGTTTGCCGCTCGCAACTACATGCTTGGAGTAAAGAAATACAGTACACCCAACACCACACAGTAGGTAACAGCTCTTTCCATCAATGTCGACAAAAAACTTATTTTAACACTTTTAAGGACATTGCACCATGGTTTCGGACCGGGTCTGAAAATACATTCCATGTTTGGCGACGACGTTCCTGTCAGTATTATTTTCAACAATAATACTCGTGTTCATCGCTTAAAATGAACACAACATCCGATTAATGCAAAAGCTACTTATAGAGAATGGCGCAAGACTAATGACCTTGCCCGAAAAAAAACAAATCATTATGGAAAATTTAACAAGGCTCAGGACTTGCTAAATAAGGCCAAGACCGGTTCCCGGTTGTAGTGCCGTTGATGATAATGACTTATAGAGAAGCGTGATGCTATTCGACTACTTCCTAGGTGCAGCCTATGAATTAAGAGGAATTTATTTTTCAGATTTCATATGAACTTGTTACTTAAGTTTGGATTGGTTTTAAAGAAATTTGTATCGATTTAGAAGACGCGATTATATGATTTACTTCGTTATCAAACCTCCAGGACAGTATTGAGTTTTAGAGGTGAGCTTCATGATTTTAAGGAATTTCAAAGTGTCAACAGTTTCTAGTGATGAATTCGTTATTATCTTTTAAAACCATAGTCTCTCGTCAAAAAGCATAAAATGCGATAAAAATTGTATCACTCCTCAATTCTTTACTTTATTTAAAAAACAAAATGGAGGGATACGAAATAACATACATTAGCAGATGGTTAAGAATAAGTTCGAAATACAGATTTGACGGATTCCCTTTCCTACGGGTTCAGCTGAGCGTTGTTGCACACGATTGTTCATTTAGTTTTACAATGGATACTCTTTCACATCCTCTTCGTAGTAAACAACTGATATCCTTCTAATATGGCTGCAAACCGATTCAAACGAAAAGAGCCATCTTTCCTTGAATGAAATCCTTTCATAAGTAAATTAATTATCCTTGTTCAATCAAACGGAATCAAAGGAACCCATCTTCTGACAGAGATTGCAGTCATGCAGTCATGTGGAAAATTGCGCATCTACAGAAAAACGTATTCCACGTTCAGGGCATGAAAGGTAATCCGGAAGAAAGGCAACGAGGATATTCTCGCATCAGATAGGGTTAATTAAAGTGGGCTAAAGATCTAGTTTAAGCCTCAGTCACCTAAACAATAGAAAACTAAATGTAATACATGTCATGTCGTGGATTATTTATCACGCATCCTTCTGAAAAATGCATTGGCTTTAAGGAAAAGAATGTTAGATATGATCGAGAAACTAATTCATATACAGCAGAGACTAAACAAATCGATGCGCTGGAAATACGCACGTAAAATGCTGCAGAACATTAACAAAGGACAAAACCTGGTAACCAAACAGACAAATTTCTAAATCACTTTTTTGTGTTAAAATTAGTTGTTGATGCTGGCTGACACGGCAGACACAGTGGGCGTTGGAAGCTCCTGTAGTGAATAAAATATCCTTGGGCACTGACCAATTTTATTGTATTACGAACTGGATCTGAAGTTTTATTATCCCCCGGTGTTCCTTCGGAACAGGGAATAGTAGTCGCGCACATCAGGTTTGTTTGTTGCAAAATGAAATTATAGATACCTGAAAAGGTAGACCCAACTGGTAAGTAAATGAAATGTGTGTTGTTTGGTGAAGGAAGGCATCAAGAAGTAGAAACAAAATAAAAGAAATCAAGTGAAAGAATATAAATGAATTTGGCATATCAGAGGGAATTGAGAGTTTAATTTTGTTACATCCAATTAAGAAAACAAAAATCATAAAATTAAACGCTCTAATTGTAGAACTTGTTGTTAAGAATTGCAAGTTATTCCACAAATTAATAAAGTGCAACTCCTTTGGGCGCGTTGATAGTTAACATCTGGCCCAAATTTAAATGCAACGAACCAGTCGCAAATAGATGGAAGATAGAGACTTGACCAGAAAATAAAGAAGAAACTGTCCTCTACTTTTTGGTCGGACTGTTTTCACTCTCCACTGTGTGCAGTCGTCATTGTTTTGTTGAATACGGAAGTTCAATTCATCAGAGAATAGTACTCTTACAACGTTGAGGGCGTAATAAAAACAAACTTTTAATATCAAATTATCGAAATTATGAATGAAGACTCTGAGTTTGACATTGTTGTAAACAGTGTAAAGATGACGATGATATGATATGATACCTTCTACGAGAATCAGTATCTAAAAGTTCCACCGTTGTAATCACTATTCCGGCCCACTGACGGGAAAAGATTACAAATATTTATCATATATCGGGCCAAAACAAAAAACTTGACTGATATATAGCGAAGTAATTGGTTTGATAAATATGTGAAAGGACATCAGGATCTTTAAGATGTCAAAAATGTATCGCGAATTACACAGTTCATACAGACGAAAAAAAAAAGGATTGGTGAAAAAGAAGTTGGCTCGGAGTAATATTTTTTTTGAATCTGAAAAGATAACGTCATTAGTGTTTAGTTTTATTTATATTAATCTAAATTAATATAAAAAAGAAATGGCGTCCCTACATTTTCCCTTCCGTTGCGAAGACACAGAAACACTGAATGAGTTGAAATTCATCCAGATATATTTTGAGTAAGAAGATTTAATATTGAGTCGCCGAAAAGAATTTGAATTAAATTTCGATATTCAAAATGCAATTGGAAACCTAGGTAATTTCTTGGTTTATGATATCGATCTTGACAATGAAGATGTCCCGAATGCAGCAAGCGGTTGTCCTTTGCACGATTCATATCATATATTATATCAAGATCCGAATTAAGATAAGAATGGTTATAGCCACTATGCTGTGTCAACTTGAACAAATTCCGAGAAGTAGTGTCGAGAAGTGTGACTCGGCAAAAAAACACAGATCCAACTCGTACAACAACGATGCCCACAACATCTCAGCGGTCGTACGCCCATTTTGGGTTGGGCGGGAGAAATACAAAACAGGCTACAACACTGATAGCCACAAATACTTCCACACAGACTGAAACAACATCGCAAGCAGACGTATTCACAATCCTGATCAATCTGCAGAGACAGATGACACAGCTGCAAAGTGATATAAACGAAATCTACTCGCACTTGCCCAGTCTAAATAAAAAGTCGATATAAACCCTCTAACCAACACCTCAATCAAAGCTCTTGTCGTCAATGTAAATTAACTTATAAGAACTAAGAGAAGAGTCACTCTTTTCAATCTGTTCCAAGACGAAAACCCTACTGGCGGGGGAAACAAAGAGGCATAAGAGGGGGTACAAAAACTACGATATTATACGAAGAGATCGAACTAACTCCAACATAAAGTAATATATAGTGGAGAAGTGGTTCCGGGTGCTGGAAGCCTGCATCGTGCGCACCCGAATAGAGCTTCCGAACGATCTGACAGATCTGGAGGAATTCGTGATCCCGCAACCCTACAATTACGGGACAATGCGATGATCACTGTTCACCGGATCATTAACAAGAGAGCTGCATTCAAATGACTTAAATCTGCCAATAAACAGAAACCCGACAAATGACGAAATCGACAAATACATTCAACAAATGGACGAAACCGTAAAACGAACAATGGAAAAAACAATTTCCAAAACAACAGTTATAGAAAACATAAGCATGTATAGAAACACAACAATAAACGCACTTCACAGGAAAAGGAGCAGACTGCTATCAAAACTGAAACAATTACACAAACAGTTTACAGACAGACAAGACCAGTGGATAAAAGCACCGAAATCCCGATTAAAAAACCTCCAACAATTACTTAAAGCTAACTATAGATTACTATTACTATTACTATTTATTGGCCTGTAGAACCCGGAAGTTCATGACCTCACCGGCTCGACTCCGCTATCGTTCCCTGTCCTGTGCACTCTCCTTCCACGTTTGACCATCTGATCCGATCTCCTTAAGGCTAAAGCTTACATTGTCCTCCCATCTCCATCGCGGCCGTCCTTCCGGTCTCTTTCCCGTTGGTCTACCGTCAAGAATTCTACGCACGGTACTATCGTTCCCCATTCGCGCCACATGTCCGGCCCATCTTAAACTTCGCGACCTGATTACTTTCACTATTGCGGGTTTGCGGTATAGCTCTTGTAGCGATCCTAAATCGCCACCCCTACCCAAATCCCCAATATCATCAAACCCTAAAATTCCTAATTGCATATTGAATCGTATGAGCAATAAATTAACCCAAAGCTAATTTATCGTTCATTGATTCAATTCCACATAATAAACCCAAATCCCAAATTTTCCATTGCTTCATTTCAAATCCCATATTGAGCCACATGTACAACGAATTTAACCAAAAGTTAATTCATCATACATTGACTCAATTCCTAAAAACCTTGACATCATGAAATGCTAAATTCAAAACGCATTTCATGATTTCCCTTCCTAGAATCCATCCAACTAAAGCCTCTAACAAATTCCCAGAACACAACTCAAATTGAAACGCAAACTCTTATGTGTGTTTCTGGGAATTTTTACCATAAAATAGTTGACAATTCTCAACTAGAAAATTTATAAAAGGGCGGTAAATTTGAATTTCGTGATCAGTTGAAGTCCAGAGGCAGAACCGCTGGCCGGCATAAAATTAAAATTAAATAAACGAAACCCAAACATGCGTCGGGCGCCAGTTGGTTTCTATCAATGTAAAATCCTTGTACACATTATAGCAATAGCTAAAGAATATGTTTAGTAAATAAAAAGACAAATTCACGGACAATAAATGTGGTAATCATAAAGTACAAAACTCATGACCGGTTTATCATTCAGCGTTCGCCTAAATAGCCCTTTTTCGTATCGGACCAAAGTCGCAGTGTTGGGTAGTAAATATACGAACCCATTGTGGCTTAATCGGACGTGTAAATACAATTCAGTGCGCGTCTCCGAAAGCAAACCTCCTCATCGCCAAAAACAACCCGAGGACCGCCCAAGCGACAAACGGCCCCTCCTGCCCAAAGAACAACCCGAGGTCCAGAAGACGTCCACGCCAGGTGAACAAAAGGTAAGCCACCCCTCCTTTACAATCTTTCCGGTGATATACCTCAACATAAAACGGCGCAGCCGATAGGATTTAGGTAAGGCCACAGAGTGGACGGTTCTGGTAAGAGCCAATAAACCCTAAATCCTACGAACCTACCGAGTCATTGGATGATCAACAATATAAAAAAACAAAAACACGAGAACGACCACCGTCAAAACATCAATCCAAGGACTAATCCTGAGGAATAAGGAATCGCCAATAAGATTACACGGGGTTGAACCTAAGTTAACCTGGAAATTAAACAAAAAAAAAACAACAACAACAAAAATTATATCAAAGAAGGCTGGCTGACAAGAGAAGTCCTATACCTCAACACGATCCAGAAAACTAAGGAAGAAACTGCGAACCTAAGAAAAACAACCGAGAAGAAACACAAGCAGAAGCAGTACAAAAAATAAATCCAAAAAACATAAGTGAAGAAAAGAAGAGCAAGGAATCAAATGCCAAGTCACAGGGACAAAAACCAGACGAGAAGTACGACTAAGCAGCCAATGAACAACAGAGAGCAGCTAAAATAAGTAAGCATTTTTATTTTTTTTCTTTTCTTTTAATAACCTAGTTAAAATAATATTTTTATTTTTATAAAAAAAAAATATATATATAATGTATAATCTTAGTTTGCTCCCACCCCAAAAATAATAATTGAAACAAAACAAAACCAATTTTTAAGACTCGGTCGTCCCCATCTCCGTCTATATTGTGCACTTACCTACAATTTATATTTTATATTTATATATTTGAATTACCAAACAAATTAATTATATCGACACTCGCCCTTGGGATAGAAGACACCTGAAACATACATACGCGTACCTCCTCTTCCCCGTTTATATTGACACTACCATTCTACCTCCTCCTGATCTATGGAATTAGGAACCACCCCAAACCCTACTACGCCCCACGACCTTTCACCCCCTTCGCCTAAGAAACTCCGTAGTGGAACTATCATCGAAATAACCCCTCCGATAAAAACTCGCGACCTTAGTCCAAACCTATCAGAAATTTCAGCTCCTCAGCACCAAAAGGATCTCGTAACCTTTGAAACAATGGCTATTGATTATACAAAGGTTGCGAAGCTGTAAGCACAGCTAATCCCCATCTTCTCCGGGGAATTAAATCCGCATATAGGTGCAGAGCTGGAAACATTCTTGGATTGCTGCAAGAGGGTCTTAAACTGCCTTAGGACCGAAGAACACGAGGCTTTTCTAAAGATATTCCCCACTAGACTGAGGCGAGAAGCTTCTGCCCTCTTCGCGTCCACTCCGTTCGCAACCTTTCAGGAAGCCGAGGACGTGTTGAGAAACGTTTATGTACCGATAGAAAATTACCAAGACCTGGTAAATAAGCTTTTAGCTATTCGACAAAACCCAGCAGAAGCTATTATTCTCTTCCAATTACGATTGAAAAAATCATTAATGGAATACAAAAAAGCCGCGGAGCTAAAATATGGTCCCACACTGTCTGAGGCAGTAAAGACACAATTAGATGACTTCGCTAAAAGCATCTACAAGAAGGGATTAATAAACCCTTACCACCAACAATTCCTACTACTAATGGGAGATGTAACAATAGATTCGCTGATGGAAAAAACATTAGAATTGGAGCAGGTACAGCAAATTCAGTCACCAACAATATTCCCCGTTCAACCCGATAGCACCGTGGCCCAACAATCTCACCCCTTTGTCTCAACCTTAAACCCACAGGCCCCTAATTTTAACAAAACATTCAAAGCTAGCCCACATACAACACAAGAAACTAAAATGGTACCATACACCCAAACAACCTTACAAGAACCCCCCTATAACCGAGAGGTGGTGAGATACCCCCAACAGGTAACGTATGGGGCAACAACAGCACAAACCCCAAGCCCCCGGCCAGATGGACAAAACAGGATACCTGTGTAACCTGTAGTTATTGCAGGAAATTAGGACACACCTATGCAGAATGCAACAAAAGAAAAAATACCCCCTTCTGCACACACTGCCGCCAGGCAAACCACGACATCCGCGACTGTCGACGGCTAAAAAGCCAAAACGAAACAACAAACAGGAATACGAACAGGAACAGCCCCACACGGCACCGTACGGAACCCACACATGGACCCAGAGTATTACATATAAGCCAGGCCTGTGAATTTTGTGGTCAACCGGGCCACAGTTTAAATGAATGTCAACAAAAAAGGAAATGGGAGTCTCGGGATCAAGCGCACTATTCGGGAAACGGCCCCCGGTCGGGCCAAAATCCCCAGACCCGACCGAATCAATAAAAAAATCAAGGGTGCCACCTCAGACGCCGACATTAGCCTGCCCAATTGTCCACCTCCCCCTGGACATAAGTAAAGACGGTAAGGTACGCCTAGTAGTGGACACAGGCGCTGAGGTAAGCTTGATCAAGAAATCGCAAATCAAGCAACACAACGTCCCAATAGTTACCGGGGATACCTGCATTTTGGAAACACCGTTTGGTAAGGGAAAAACCATAGGAAGTTGCCAGGGAAATTTCAATTTGAAATCTAAAATTCCCTGCACGTTCCAAGTAGTGAGCAATATGCCCGATCTTCCAGAAGACGGTCTACTAGGAAACGACTTCCTTTGGAAACACTGCAACGTGGAAGGCCCAAACCAACAATTGGTGTTCCCATCAACCACATACAACAACCTATACCCAAGGTAACAAAATTCAAAGGGGCTACTAAGACCATCAATAGCGTCACCAAGACAAAACCCGCACAAGCCCAGCCACAAACCAAAACGGACACAGAACCAATAGAAGTAAAACTCGTCAAAAAAACCTATATTCCTGCACGGACTATAAAAATCATAGGAATACCTGTAACAATAAAAGAAGCCATGATCAGTTCAAAACGGGAAATAAAGAAAGGAGTATTCTTGGCTGAAACCATTTTATCGGCAGGAAATAATTTGGCATATAAAACGGGAACCAAGCCAGTCAAAATCACCTCCTGCAAACTATCCTTAACTCCGCTAAAAAATTACAAAATAATGTCTCTAAAACAGGCATTTAATAAAAATCTGGATGTTAATAAAACTCCAAAGGCACCCTCTCCCAAAAAAGGAGCAGAGGGATGTATAATTAAAAAATGTTGTAATATACACCATTTAAAGCAACTACCCCCAGAGGAAGAACCCTCAAAATATCGTAAAAAACAGCTGGAGAACGAGCTCAGACTAAGCGACACCCTGAGCCAGGAGGAGCATGACTGTATTTTAAAACTATGCCAAGATCACGCAGATATATTTTACTTAAAGGGAGATAAACTGCCACATACCCAAGCAATATCGCACAAAATACCACTCATTAGGGACCAACCTCCAATAAATCAAAAAATGTATAGGTTACCACAAACACAAAAACAAGTAATAAATGATCAACTGGAGGAAATACTGGCAAATGAAATAATTCAAACCAGCAAAAGCCCATGGAATTCACCTCTCCTGGTGGTACCCAAAAAACCAGGACCGGATAGGGAAAAAAGATGGCGAGTCGTAGTAGACTTCCGAAAACTGAACGAAAAAACTATAGGAGATGCATTCCCATTACCTAGGATCGAAGATATCCTAGACCAATTGGGGCACTCCCGATATTTCTCTACTCTGGATTTGGCCAGCGGATACCATCAAGTCCCAGTACATCCAAAGGACAGAGAAAAAACCGCGTTCAGCACAAACTTCGGACATTACGAATTTAAGCGCATGCCATTCGGGTTGAAAGGGACACCGGCTACCTTCCAACGATTAATGAACTATATCCTCACAGGTCTCCAGGGATTAAAATGTTTCGTATACCTGGACGACATAGTGATATACGGAAAGAACCTCGATGACCACAATAACAAACTAAAACGCGTCTTCGACAGATTAAGACAATACAATCTCCGACTCCAACCGGAGAAATGTTGCTTTCTACAAAAGGAGGTGGTATATCTGGGCCACATATGCTCGAAAAAAGGAGCACTACCCAACCCGAATACTACAGCTATCGTGCGCAATTTCCCCGTCCCCAAAACAGTACGACAAGTGCAATCATTCTTGGGAATGGCAAATTATTATAGAAAATTCATTCCCCAATTTTCAAAGATTGTCCGACCACTTACGAACTTAATCCGAAAGAATATAAAATTCACGTGGAGCGAAAATTGTCAACGGGCATTTGAAGACATTAAGAATCTTCTGGTAACACCACCCCTATTAATATACCCAGATTTCTCCAGGGATTTTAACTTAACCACCGACGCTAGTTCCGAAGCATTAGGAGCGGTCCTCTCACAAGGCCCGGTGGGAAAAGACCAACCAATAGCATACGCCAGCCGCACGCTCAACAAAGCGGAGCACCAACCAATAGCATACGCCAGCCGCACGCTCAACAAAGCGGAGCGAAATTATTCCACAATTGAAAGGGAATTGCTGACCGTCGTATGGGCGGTAAAGAATTTTAGGTGTTACCTACAGGGCAGAAAATTTACAATATATACCGACCACAAGCCCCTGAAAGGAGAATTCAACCTCAAGGACCCCGCCAGTCGACTAACACGCTTCCACCGTAAGCTAGCCGGATATGATTATAAAATCGAATATAAACCCGGAAAATACAACACAAATGCAGACGCCCTCAGCCGTATACCATATGAAAACATCGAACCACAAACAGACCTGAAACAATCTAAGGAACCCACCTCCCCAAACCCAAACAACCACCCAGCTATTAAATGTAACGTGGTAACCCCGGCACAAAAACGGGTGGAAAAAGATCAAAACAAGAAAGAGGAGACCTCGGAGGATACAGATAGTACGGCGCAAAGTAATCCAAAAGGTGATTCGAACAATGACAAACTCCGGGTTAAGACCGAAATCAATCCCGAATTCATCACCAAACCCGAGGAATGTTTAACCATCCTACGAGATTACCACGACTCCCCTTTTGGAGGACACCAGGGAGTTAGAAAAACATACAACCGCATTCGTAAAAAATATCGGTGGCGCTACATGTTAAGAGACATCCGAAGATATATCAAAAAATGTAAGAAATGCCAGACGATGAAAACAACACCCCAACTCCGAATGCCAATGGTTATAACGGATGTAGCCGAGAAACCTTTTGATAAAGTATACTTGGACATCGTCGGACCATTAGAAAAATCTAACTCCGAAAACCAATATATACTGACTTTCCAAGATAACTTGACTAAAATGATGGACTGCTATGCCCTACCAAACGCAAAAGCACAAACAGTGGCTGAAACAGTATTTGACCAGATTATCTCACGATATGGCATCCCCAAACAAATAGTGACAGACCAGGGAACAAATTTCCTCAGCGAACTGTTCAAAAAACTGTGCAAACTCCTTCGAATAAAGAAACTGCAAACAACAGCTTAACATCCGCAGTCTAACGGAGCATTGGAAAGGGCCCACAGGCCATTGGTGGAATACCTACGTACAGTAATTGACCAGAGCCCAAATACTTGGGATCAATACTTACGAACCGCCACCTTCGTGTATAACACCAGTACACATGATAGCACCAAGTTAACACCAATGGATTGTCTATATGGTTTCTGCCCAGAGGTCCCCTCTAACTTAAAACGTGAACCCGAACCCATCTACAACCACGAAAGCTATTACCAACTCCTTAGGTACAAATTGCAAAAAACCTACACGATAGCAAAACGTAACCAATTAGAAAACAAGCACAAATCAAAAGCCTACTATGACCACCAAATCAGATCACACACATTCCACGTGGGGGACCAAGTCTTAATAAAAAACGAAAACCGCAAGGGCAAACTGGCATCCATTTGGAAGGGACCCTTCCTAGTTACTGCCATAAAAGGACCAGTCAATACGGTCATCAAAATGGGCCGAAGAGCGGTGGTAATCCACAACAATAGACTAAAACCTTATTTCTAAATCCTAACCCTTCCAAATACCCGTGTCCCACTATTAACCCTAGACGTATGCTATCCCCAAGGTGTACCACAGTCCAATAACCTACCAATCAAAGATATTTAGAAATACACAATATGGACAGAAATAAAAGACGACACAAAAATTGTCAAAAAATATAAAAACTAATAAATATTATACAAAAGAATATTAAAACAAATGTAAAATATAAACAAACAAAACAGACATTAACCCTCAATAAGGAAGGCAATTTATAAATAACAAACAAAATTGTAACCATTTCAAAATACATGTATTACTAGAATAAGACCCTTTTTAAACATAATTACATTTATATTAATAAAAAAAAAAAAAAAACCAACATTTGGTTGTTAATATTAACGGTTAAATATCATCATCATCATCATCGGCACTACAACCTAGAACCGGTCTTGGCCTTTTTTAGCAAGTCAACTCATTCAGCGTTCGCCTAAATAGCCCTTTTTCGTATCGGACCAAATTCGCAGTGTTGGGTAGTAAATATACGAACCCATTGTGGCTTAATCGGACGTGTAAATACAATTCAGTGCGCGTCTCCGAAAGCAAACCTCCTCATCACCAAAAACAACCCGAGGACCGCCCAAGCGACAAACGGCCCCTCCTGCCCAAGGAACAACCCGAGGTCCAGAAGACGTCCACGCCAGGTGAACAAAAGGTAAGCCACCCCTCCTTTACAATCTTTCCGGTGATATACCTCAACACTCTTGCACTTCGTGGTTGTGGAGTTTCCTCCATTGTCCTGCCTCCTCGTCATATTTACCTCCAAAGATACCCCTTAAAACTTTATTCTCGAATACGCGGAATTTGTTTTCTTCTCGTTTTGTGAGAGTCCATGTTTCGCATCCGTATAGAGCAATCGGCATGATTATGGTTCTGTAGAGACGGAGCTTTATGTTCTGTGATAGCAGTTTGGATTTCAGTAGTTTACTGACTGCGCGCCAACTGGCGTTGCCGGAGTGTAGTCTTTTGTTAATTTCCTTCGACATTTCGTTACTGGCCGCCAGTATCGTTCCCAGATATTTCAATTCTTTAACTTTTTAAAATATCTTGCCTCTGATGTTTATATGTGTTCCCTGAGGTCCACCTCCTCTCGCCGTAATCATGTATTTTGTTTTGTCTTCATTGATTTCTAGGCCCACCTCTTCTGCCGCTTGGATGATGATTTCACAGTTTTTACTTACTGTTTCTAGATTATCACCCAAAACGGCTATGTCATCCGCATATGCGAGCAATTGTGTGACCCTTTCAGGGATGATCCGGCCATGTTGTCGTCCTGCACCTTTCTGATAACATACTCGAGCACAAGGTTAAAAAGCCATGGTGAGAGGCCATCCCCCTGTTTTAGTCCGTCCCGGATTTCAAAATGTTATGAGAGGTGGTTTTCTATTCTAACTCGCCCTTTGTTTTCGTTCATGCAGATTTGAATGGTGGCGGCATATTTTTTCGGGATTCCCAGCTCAACCACAATATGGTAGAATCTTTGTCTTGCAACTGAGTCGTAGGCTTTTTTGAAGTCAACGAACAGTTGGTGAACAGTCTCTCCGTATTCCCACCTCTTTTCCAGCGGTTGCCTTACTGTGAACATTTGGTCGCTCGTTGACCGGTTCCTATGGAATCCGCACTGGTATGTATGTCTTCGCGTACGGTGTGAATCTCGCCAGTATGACATTTGTTAGTATTTTGTATGTGGTTGGAGCAATGATATTCCTCTGTAGTTTTTGCAGTCAGATCTGTCGCCTTTTTTGAAAATGGGGACGACTATTGACGTTTTCCATTCTTCCGGAGTGACTTCCTCATCCCATATTGTTTTGATGATTAGGTGGATCTTTCGAGCGATTGACTCCCCTCCATGCGTTACAAGCTATGTCGGTATGCAGTCGACTCCGGTAGCCTTGTTGTTTTTCAATCGATTTATTGCGTCTACAACTTCGTTGAAAGAGGGTATGGGATCTGAGGTTCGGCTTTATGTACGTCTGGTGCGTTTATTTGTGGTTGATGGGTGCGCACATTGAGCATTTGGTTGTGTCTATTTTGGCTCGCCCTCGGTAGCCATTTCTAATTATATTTATGGCCGTATGCATACCTTTGATGTTCTTTGCTCTGGCATTTTCTAGGATTTTTTCGATTCGTCTTTTCCCATTCGCGTTTTTTGCGTTTGAAAAGTCTAGTTGTTTCTTTCCGAATTGTCGCGTATCTTACTGCGTTGACTTCATCATATGCTTCTAAGTGGATCATTCTGAGGCGTTTACGTTCTTCGATCTTTGCCCTGCACTCATCGTCAAACCAAGGTTTGGACTGAGTCGTTTTCTTAAATCATAATACCTCTTGGGCTGTTTGTTTGATTGTGTCTCTGATCGATGCCCATTTAGTGTCCACACTATTGGCTTCGTCTTCCTCACTACTCCCATTCTCTAGGATGCTAAATCTATTCGTTAGTTCGCCTTGATATTCAGCCCTTTTGCGTAGGTCTTTTAATTTATCAATGTCGAACTTTTTTCTCGTCTCCCGTGAATGCCCATGTGGGTTTGCTGCGAGTCGACTTATAATTTTGCCCATCACTAGAAGATGATCGGAGTCGCAATCTGCTCCTCTATATGATCTTACGTCAAGGATATTCGAGTGGTGTCTTTTGCCTATGAGAAAGTGGTCTATTTGGTTACGCGTTACGCTGTCGAGTGACATCCATGTGGCTTTATGGATTTGCTTGTGCTTGTGCCGTTCGGGAAAGCAAAGCCCTATAAAAAAAAAGTAGAATAAAGTGCCCTGTAAACTTCGAAGGACATTGAATTGAATGTCCCAATTTTGAGAAGCAGGCTAATAACCTTGTCCGTAAAAATAAATTATTATGGAAAATTTAACAAGCCTCGAAACTTGTTAAATAAGGCCAAGACCGGATCCCGGTTGTAGTGCCGATAATGATGATAATTTTGAGGCCAGTATAAGTAGCAAATAATAACTAGCAAATAAATCAAGGCACATTGAACAGTCGGCAAGCCGGAAGTAAAGTGAATGACCCAGTACACCTCGAAGGACATTGGATAGTTGAATACCCCATGTTTAAGAAGGCCTGTCTCTGCAGCAAATGTGAGCTGACAAGCAAATCGAGGCACATTTGCCATGCTTCATTTCGATGATTAGCAAGAAGATCGGAGAGAGGAACTACTTCTTCAATACGGGCAAGACGTACTTGACTATGATCGATCGACTCGAGTTTTAGCTCGCCTAGAAGTTGGTGCTAAAGGTAGACCGGAAACTTTTGTCGCTGGACATGCTATCAGGAAGGGCGATTCACAGAGTGTTCAAATGTAAATTAAAGAAACCCACAAGAACGACAAAAAAGGAATTGAAGTGAGGACGATTAAAAATTTAAAGCCCGCCACACAAGACCTAGAAACTAGAGAGAAGAAAAAATGGGAATCTGCGAACCATTGAAGATGAACTGATATAATATACAAAAAAAACATATAGGACAAGGCTCGGGATATTATAATCACAAGGAGGCTAAAAAAAGGGACAAGCATGAGCTAGTCCACTCCACCTACCAGTTTGGGATGGGTCCTTCATGGATGTATTGCTAGCGACAATGTTCCAGTAAGTATACCATTGCAGGTAAATAGAAGACTTGACAGATGTGATAATTTGGTACCACCGTGAAATTAGAGACGTTGGAATACCACCGAGCAGCCTGAAAAACCATGCAAGCAAAAGGATAGTGGAGGTATTGAAGAAGATGACATTAGACCTATTAAACGGAAGGTTTAAATCAAGATTGCTATGTAAGATTGAGAACGTTCCCCAACATCGACAAAACGTATCTTCTTCTTTCTACTATAAAGAAACTTCTCATGGTCAAAGATATGAAAAAATCATATGATTGTTAACAAGAAGAAGAAAAAGAAAATTTAAAAAGTAAAAATAGAAAAACACTAACTCTGTCCGACTGAAGCTGGAATAACAGCTCGTTCTCGTCCAACGTGTACCAAAATTTAGCATCTCCATCTACGACAAACAAGTAAATGCAAACGACGTAAAAAACAAAAATGCATAGCAGACAAACCAGCAATCAGCTAAACATGTGAAAAATGGCGGAACTAAAAGGTTCAGAACAAGAAAGAAATTTCGCCGTCAGAGACAGGAAGGGGTAAGATCAAAAGCTAAACAGTAAACAAATAATGTCACCCACTTCGAATAGTGCAGATGTGTATTTTTTTACTTTGGTGGACATGTACTGTAATCAAAAGGTCAATCTATCCACTAAATACATAAAACAAAAGAAAAAACACTCGAAACTCACTCAAACTGTAATAAAAAACAAAAAGAAAACACCCTTTATTAATTAACATATTCTCCTTGAATTGCGGTTAATCTGACTGGTCCAGAGTTGTGGGTGGATCGCATGTTGCTGGTTTAGTGGCTATTGATTTAATAATAGTCCACAATTTATGACCCTTCAACTGCTCATTTATAATGGGTTCCAAATTTGTTATCTCGTTACTGATTGCTTGTTGATTACTATTGATAGCATACACAACCAATCGCTCGATCTCATCGTTAATTAATCGATTTGCTTTACCGTGTCCACCTAGTCCGTCAATATTTGTTTCTATATCCCCCAGCCTGACAGCACAATTCAATTTATAGATCTTCGTACTGCCAATCAGAACTGGCAACTTATACCGGAATGATCCTTCTATTATTAAATTCTCAAGGATTACAT
The DNA here is from genome assembly GCA_963931805.1 of Microdon myrmicae. Classification (NCBI taxonomy): domain Eukaryota; kingdom Metazoa; phylum Arthropoda; class Insecta; order Diptera; family Syrphidae; genus Microdon; species Microdon myrmicae. The sequence continues at coordinate 26,068,478 of OZ007496.1, forward strand.
CGAAGTAACCTCCGCCATTGTAGCCCACACTCAAACCAACGTTATCCAAGAAGTCAATTAAGAGATCAGTTTTATACCAACCCTTGGCGCGAATTCTTGGAAGTAAAAATTTAAAGGTGGCTTTTTGTTTGAACGTGTAGCTGATTTTCATCTTTTTAATTTGCACATCGTTTAAACCGTCGATTCGGAAACTCTTTAGCGATATGTTGAACCTGAAGACAACAGACAAAATGTTTTTTAAGACCTTTACCATTCGTGATAATTCTCGTGTAGCCCTTACGAAATACCGGGTTTTTGAAACTCAAAATCCTTGTCCTCATTCCTGTAGGGAGCTAATGGTGGAATTCCAAGCTCCGGCCATCCACATGGCATTTGTTGCACTATATTTCGAATGTACTTTTTGCCATGATGATCAAGAATCAAACCGAAGGGGGTCGCTTCTTTGAATTAAGACAATTTTATTGACAACTATCATTTTTCACGAAAACTCCTTACCTGCCGGTGATAACTCGAGGTAATCATTACCTCCTGTGACAGACTCTAAATACAATAGATCGTTCTCTAATTCTGTGTCCGTGGTGCTTCTTAGTAAATTCGCCACCTCTGGATCTTCAAACAAAGAGTTTTCAACAATCGCATCGCCGGCAATGGTAGCAGCCGCCAAGGTCACTGCTGTTAGAAACAACAACAAAGACTTCATAATTTTTCAATTTGAAGTCCAGACTAAATGCGCCTGAATGGTCGTTATTCCTTTTATACAAACGCGTTAATACGATTTATCGGGTTGTGCCGTCATATCAATCTTATATGGTGCTCATTTTTAGCGCAGATTATTTATGGGACTTGGATTTTCTTCGGTAAACTAAGCGGTTAACAGAAAGGTTATTATATGAATTTATGAGCCTATATTAGGTAACAGTCTTACTGTATATAAATATCAGTAAGATCCACGATTAATCGAGTTGTAAAAATATATTGGTTCTAGATTAAGAAATGATGATGATTTATATTTACCTTTTTAATTACCTTTAAAGAAAAACAAAACTGACATTGATTACACAGAATTTGCGTTGCGGGAGTTATAATATTGGAAATAAATATTCAGTTGTAACCGAGGAGATAAGTATAATGTAAAAGATAGGGAGGTCAGCATTTGGTAGTAATTCACTTATGCTGCATAAAGAGAAAAATATTTTAGATTCCAAAAATTAATTTCAAATTCAAACTACGGCGATATTGCAGGAAACAGCCAATGACTAAATCGTTCTTTGCAGTACACGTGAATAAATCGTCCTAGTTCATCACCCCGTTTGCAGAGTTGGCAATACTGGATACACAAAAATGTCCACTAACAGCTTTTATATTGAAGAGAATATGCCCCCCCCCCCCCCCCCCCCCCAATACCAATCTGTGTCGGCCCATGAATATCCTTTACCAAGATCAACACATCACGTACAAATACAATAGAATATTCCCACATACAATAGATAAATAATTATAATAAATTAAAACCCCTATAACACCTAACATACTGCATACAGCCATAGTCTCCCTAATTCCGTTTCCACAAAATAACAATCGTCCTGTATTGAGGAAGCGGAACAAAAAAAGGATATTGAATGGAACGACACGAGATTTCCGGCCTTCTGAATCAATTGGTATATTTATTTTTATTTAAATATTTTGTTTTATATTAATTCTATTGTTTTTACAATTTTACAACTTGATTTTTTCTCCGGTTTTAAAACCACGGAGAGCACAACCGCACGCGT